>CM076577.1:460876749-461187488 GCA_034641835.2 Pinus albicaulis
CACTCTGGAAGAAAATATTCAGATCGAAATTGAAAACAAATTAATTCGAATCTAATTATAAAATCATCTAAAATATCACCTTAAAATCAACAAAGTTCTTCAATTTAATCGCATACCTTTTCGTAGTCGTAATCTTGAAAAATATGTAGGAAACTTTTTACGAACTCATCCCAAGTGAGAATGGAGGAAGATTTACACCAATCTTTAGCATTTCATGTCAAAGTGAGAGTAAACATCCTGCACATAAAACCTTCTTCAATATCAAAATTATTAAAATTAAAAACAAATTGAAGAAGATGATCATATGAAGAAACATTTTTCTTACCATTAAATTTTACCTTTGACAAGAGTTGAACCACCTTTATTAGAGTGGAGACAGGTGTAAGTCGAGTAAAACAATTCCAAAGAGGTAATTTTAAAGGAGCCATTGTAAAGATCTCCAATTTTAAAATAAAATTTTATAATGGAAATATTTCAAAATAATAAATGATGGCCCTCCTCTTAGTGCCAAAAATGTTTATCGCCAAAAATGAACTCATCAACATGTAAGGAAGACCACCCGGTCAAAGCCCCAACTAAGCCTTTATCAGTTTGATTTGGTGGTTCAGACTGCTTCTATTGAGTCAAGTTACCCCCTCTTTCTCCCCGATGACTTGTGATATATTAATATATAATTATTAATCAAACAAGAAGATAGATATCAGATCTACATCCTTGTTGCATACTTTCAAGAAAACAACCCTTAAGCTTAATTAATGGCTCAGCTAAGCCAAACTAAATTTTCCCCTATGTAAGTGTACTTCTAGAATGAAATGATTAATTTGAATGCAATATTGTTGAAAGTCCAACAAGAAATTGCAGCACACACACTAGTGTGGGACCAACAGGTCCTAGCGATACATTAGTGTGAAGGCCAATTTAATTAATTAAATTGGTGTAGTGTCTAATTTAATTTACTGTTAATTAAATTGGACAATAAAATGTAATCTTATCTCATAATCACTTGTAATAGTTAACTGAGTGTGATAAACTCAGTTAGCTCATGTATTTCAAGTTGAGGGTGGTTGGTGAGGCATGCAAAGTGATTCTATTAGTTATGGAGTTTGAATTGAAGTTGGTGCATTAGTTTAATGCATGAGTAATCAGTTAACTCAGTTAGGTGAGTTAGAGTCAGTTGAACTAGTTGTAACTGTTTTTCGCACTAGTGAGAGATCAAGTGAATTAAATATTATTTAATTCACAATCAGTGATCTTCCATGCAACTGATGATTTACTATTAATAGTTGCATGCATGTCAGTTCCAGTGGAGACCCAGCTGAGACAAAGGTTAAAGGGATGTTAACTATCAGTTGTGTGATTAGTAGGTTTCCCGCATGCAACCAGACATCCATTGGATTTCCCATTATCCTTGTGTAATTTTGGAAGGCTGAAATTCCTAAAGAATAGGGATTGCATTCCACGTGAATTAAAAAATCAAGGAAGGTTGTTTAGAGGCTGAGATTTGCTAAGTGTTTGTCGATCTTATCCGAGACAGTGTGAGACAGTTGTGAGAGTGCAAGAGACTCTTGTGAGAAGAGTGCATTGTAATTTTTTCATGATTACTGTTGAGTCCCGAATTTGTCTCTTTTCCATACACTTTTCCATATCTCTTTCACTCACCTAAACCTCCAAAATTGTCAATATCATGTGCAAAAGGGTATCTAACATGGTTTTTAATTATGTTTGTGTGTTTTCTATTTGATTTAGATTTTGTTCATACAGCTGCGGAAACTTGTCACTTTCCGTAGCCGCTGCAACTTTCCGCAGCTATTTTGTGGAAATCAATGTTACAGGTGTCAACGAAGGAAACGAGCCACATGGGCAGGCTAGGAATGACAAGGACATGGTTCGTGTCCTATTGGTTCAATGAAATTCGTCAAGGAAAGCCGCGGTCAAAGCCATCCACGTGGAAGTCAACCGTGGAGTTCTATGTCGGCTGGACTCTGTTTCGTGGCATAGAAACATCCATACGGCCGTTTCCCAAGCTTGTGGAAGTTAATTGACATCTGTGCAAAGTTCTGGAGTTGAATTTAAGCGCCCACCTTCCATAGATCCGTTTCCCAAACATGGCCATACTCCTAAATCAGTGGCCTTCGTGGTCTACGTGTTGGCTGCTATCATAAACTTCAGGAAACAGTTACATTTTATTGCTTTATAAAGAGCGTTTGCATACGCACGTAGAGTTAGTGAATGTGAGTTGATAGTTGTTAGTTGTTAAGTTGATGTGCGTACTCTGTTATGTGGTGATTACGCCGCCTTGAGCCGTAATACCACCAGCCTGTAATGACTTTCTTTTTAATGTGAAAAACTCTGTTTCATAACTTAATTCGTGTTTGAAGATCATACCAGAGCTGTGTAGAGGGCCCCTGCTCAGCCGAGGTTCTGTGTATTAATGTATATATTTTTCATTTCATTTCTTTAAGTAATCATTGTATCATAACCCATTACATGTTCATATTTCATAGTTGTTTTATTTCTGTTCATACATTTCCGTAATTTCCATTGCATTCCTGTCTTTTATGTTTTTATGATTGTTAAAATACTGATCAGTTTTCTTGTGCAGGTTTTAGGTAGACAACCCCGGGGCATTTTCCTAGTATTTTCGCTAATGATATGAAACTGATATTATTCTGCTGCTAGTTTTCTTTCACAGTCTTTGTTTAACTTCAGTTTTGTTTTGTGCATTTCAATTTTGTTTATCTGATTCAATAGTTAAAATTAGACATATTAAGCTACTCATAGTGTCTTCAGCTACCTCCGAAAGCCACAGCTGGACTGATGGTGAGGGGTTGCATGATGAGATGTGTAGTTTAGTATTAGTTTCCTTTCTGCAAAATTAGATATATTAAGTTGCTCATAGCGTCTTCAGTTTCCTCCGAAAGCCACAGCTGGACTGATGGTGAGGGGCTGCATGATGAAGTGTGTAGTTTAGTATTAGTTTCTTTTCCGCAAACTTAAATATATTGAATCATGTATGACATCTTCAATTGCCTCCGAAAGCCACGGCTGGACTGATGGCGAGGGATTGAATCATGTGTGTATGGTTCAGTATTAGTTTACTTTCTGCAAATTAAATATCAGTTACACAAGTTGTTTATGATTACTTCCACAAGTCATAGCTGGTCTAATGATGAAGGGTCAGAAAATGAATTGATGTAATCTGGTTTAGATTTCTTTCATTGCAACTTTGAATTTCCTTAAGCGTAGTTTCTTTTGTGTTCAGTTGGCAGCAAGAATAGTTTAGTTTTCATATTCACTAGTTTCTTGTTTTGATTCATTAGATTAATAGCACTTTCCATTTCAGCAGTTTACTTTCTTTTGTCATTGTAATTTCAATTTTCTTTTGAAGTTTCGAGATTGGTAAATCATTATAGGGGATATCACTTCCTTGAACAATTATAACCAAGCTTGTTTCTCACTTTAGAATTTCCATTTCACCTTAGAAAGACCATAAACGACAAAAAGATAAGAAATAGGTTATCTTGCACATATAGTGCGCCGCACTTCATCAGCTTACGATTCCCGGATTGACAATTAAATGCAGCAATTTAGGACACACTAAATTGACCAAACATTTTGGCGCCGTTGCCGGGGAAGTGTAACTAGGTAGCCAATTTATTAAAAAAAAAAACACATAAAATCATAAAAGAAGGGAAAACTTGATAACTTCTTGAAGTATGCTCTCCTCTTGCACCTAGTGTGATCTAGAGGATCAGAAAAGAGAGTTATTGGTTTAGTAATTGCTTAAGTATGCTCTCTTCTTGCACCTAGTGTGATCTGGAAGATCAGAAAGAGAATTATTAGCCCAACTTTTGTTAAAAAAAAAACTAAAAAATGACATGCATAGAGCAAGAGATTCTAGGGGAAGGTTTATAGCTAAAGCCAAGAGTTCGATTTTTACAACTCCATCTTCTTCAAGGCATAGACCAGATTCACCATCATCTACCCTTAGCCTTAAGATTTTTGGAAGCCAAAGAACAGCTGAATTAGAGGATTCTCCTACACCACCTACTAAAGCCTACTTAGAAAACAAAGAAACTTTCTCTCATCCTTCCTTGATAGAAGAACTAGAGGACTACAAGGACTCTAAAGAAACTATCATGGCAGAAGAAGTAATAAATAGAGGTGGAGATAGAGGAGGAGGAGATAATGAAGATAACAATGGTGAAGGAAATAATGGTAGAAATAGGGACGATTTTCTTGGATTCCCTATAGTTGATGAGGAAACTCATGCAACAATGAAAAATATTTCACCATCTGTTCTCCCTAACTTTTATGGATTACTAAGTGAAGATCCTGAAACATTTCTGTTTGAGTTTGAAGTAGTGTGCCGAACTTATGACTATATGGAAGATTCTCAAAAACTCAAACTATTTCCTTCAACCTTGAAGGGATCTGCTTTGAAATGGTTCATGGGATTAGCCACTCAATCTATCAAGACTTGGAATGATATGAAACAAACATTTTTGGATAGATACTTGGATTATTGTATGCCCACCAATCACAAGGATGAGGTATTCAAAATGATGCAAAAAGAAGATGAAAATTTGGAAGACTTAATTGAAAGATTTCAATACAACTTGAAAAGAGCAAAGATGAGCAATTTAGATAATGAAACCTTGAAAGCCCTCCTATTAAAATCCATTAGAGATGAATGGATAGACATTTTAAACATGATGGGTAAAGGAGACATTTCTCAACTCCCATTTCATGATATAACAGAACTATGTATCCAATTCTCAAGGGGAAGATCTAAAACCGGAAAAGGGCCTAGGGATTCTTCTCTTATTAGGGCTAACAAATCTGCAACTGGATCAGTAAGTAGGGCAGAGATTGGTAATATGCTTGATGAGTTTAAAACTGATATCTTAGGGGGTCTTAGTGAACAACTAGACACCCTTAAAATCCAAACCAAGCAGAAAGCAGAAACAGATGCTTTAGCCATCTTTTGTCCGAAATGTAGAAAGAAACATGCTTTAAGGGAATGTCCCTTGGATGCAAAAGTTGTAGAAACATGTATGATTTGCTCAGAAAATCATGAAATCAAGGATTGTCCTTCAATCCCCGGACTCAAAGCTTTTTTTCAAGAAGATCCAAATTCAATAGAGTCTCTCTGTTTTGTCGCAAGGAGACCTTGGCAGGGACAACAATCTCAAGGGTTTAATAACCCTATGAATCTTCAAACCCCACCAAATTGGACTCCTTGGCAACAACCTTGGCCCCAACATCAAAACTCATATCAGCCATGGGTACAAGGGATGCAAAATCTTTATGGGAGATTTGCTCAATTTTATCAATACCCTCCATCTTTTCAAAACCAACAAGCTCCACAATTTCCAAGCCAAAATCCACAACAACTTTCATTGCCATTTCCACAACATCAACCTTCTCAACAAAATACAAATCCTCAACTCATGCTCCCATACCAACAGAAGACAAATCAACTTCCAGCTCAACCATTGCCAAATCCTAACAATAAGAATCCTCAGACTACTTATATGGTAGAAGGACAACAATTTCCTACCTATATGATTGTTCCTCTCAACGATGTACAACTCAGATCTGGTAGAGTTTTAGAAAAACCTTCTATAGACATTCAAGAGCAAGATACCTCTGAGGAGGACTCTCTTCAAGTCAATAAGGGTTCTGAGGAAGAATCTCTTCAAAATTTAAAAATTCAAAAAGAAAAAGAAAAGCTAGCATCCACAACTCCTATAGTTGAGCAACCTGTATCTTCATCTACACCTCCTTTTCCGGAAAGACTACAAATTGATAAGGGGGTGGAAAAACAAATTTTTTTGCCTAACTATGACTTTCTAGATGAATTAAAGAATGTTTGTATCAAGATTCCATTGCTACAAGCCATTCGAGAAATTCCTATTCTAGCAAAAACCATAAAGGAGTTGAGTTTCAAAAGACCAGGAAGAAAGCTAAAGGACACAAGAAGAATCCACCTGGTAGGAAAGATTGCAAACATTATGATGGGAAAAATTGCCATGCAGAAGTATGTAGATCCTGGAAGTCCAATTGTCAAGACACATATAAATGGGATAGAAATTCCAAACACATTGATTGACTTAGGGGCCGCTATCAACATTATGAGTAGACAGACTATGGAACAGTTAAAACTTCCTAACCTTCTTTTTACACCTACTTTATTGCAACTTGCAGATCGATCGGTTATTAAACCAGATGGTGTATTAGAAGATATTTCAGCCTCCTTAGATTCTTGGGAATATCCAGTAGACTTTATGATTTTGACTCCCAAAAGTAATCTAGGAGGACATCCAATTATCTTAGGAAGACCTTGGCTGGCCACAGCTGATGCTTTTATTAGTTGTAGATCCGGAGACATGTACATTTCTAATGGTAATTCGACAAAGAAATTCAATTTGTATCCTCCCGCAAGAGCAATTACAGAAATAGGAGACAATGAATGGGTCGATGATGAGAACACTATACAACCTGTCTTTACCATTTCTGAGATTAGTGAGGATAGTCAAATTCTGAACACATTAGAAAATTTTGAAGTAACTTCGGAATATGACCCCACACAATTTCAGTTGGAATCTGACATAGAATATTTATCATCAAGACAAATGTCTCTTTACTCTATGGAAGAATTTGGTAGTTCTACTATTGAGATTTTTCCAGGAAAAACACTGAATATCAACAAACATTTGGAAGAGTCACAACAAGAAGAACTAACCAAAATCTTGCAAAAACATTCTACTGCATTTGCATGGGAGTATACTGACATGAAAGGTATTGATCCTAAGACTTGCATCCATCATATCTATATTGAGGAAAACAGTAGACCAATCGGACAACCTCAAAGAAGGATGAATCCAAATCTTAGGGAGATAGTGAAAGAAGAGCTCCAAAAACTTCTCAATGTAAACTTCATTTATCCAATTTCAGATAGCCGATGGGTTTCTCCTTTGGTTATAGTACCTAAAAAGAATGGTAAATGGAAAGTATGCATTGATTACAGGGAATTGAACAAAGCAACTTTGAAGGATCACTTTCCTTTGCCTTTTATTGATCAGGTATTAGATACATTAGCAGGTAAAAAGTACTTTTCATTTTTGGATGGTTTTAGTGGCTATAATCAAATTCAGGTAGCACCTGAAGATCAAGATAAAACCACATTTACTTGTCCATGGGGAACTTTTGCCTACCGAGTGCTTCCTTTTGGGTTATGTAATGCACCAGCAACATTCCAAAGAGCAATACTAGGAATTTTTTCTGATCTAATCCATGATTGTGTAGAGGTTTATATGGATGATTTTACAGTTTATGGTAATACATTTGAAGAGGCATTAGAAAATTTGGAAAAAGTTCTCATATGATGTAAAGAAACAAACCTTTCATTAAGCCATGAAAAATGCTTTATGATGTTTACTGAAGGGATTGTTTTAGGACATCATATTTCAGGAGATGGAATTAAGGTCGATAGATCAAAAGTTGAAGTCATCTCCAAGTTGCCTATTCCAAATTGTCAAAGAGATGTTAGAAGTTTTCTAGGATTTACTGGTTACTATAGAAGATTTATAGAGAACTTCACTAAAATAGCATCTCCACTCTTCAAGTTGCTTACAAAAGACTGTGAATTTAAATGGGATCCTGATTGTCAATCCGCTTTTGAAACTTTGAAAACAAGAATATCTCAAGCACCTATCTTGAGAGGACCAAATTGGAAACTTCCTTTCCATATTTCTACAGATGCTTCAGATACAGCTCTTGGAGCTGTGTTGGGTCAAAAAGATTTAATTCCTTATGCCATTTATTACACCAATAAAAATTTGACTCCCACAGAGTTGAACTATACTGTGACTGAAAAAGAGTTTTTAGCTGTTGTTCATGCAATTAATAAGTTTAGACATTACATAACAGGCTATGAAACTTTTATTCATACCGACCATTCTGCAATTAGATATTTAATGAACAAACCTGTTACTAATGGCAGAGTGACAAGATGGCTTTTACTTTTGCAAGAATTCAATATTACTGTGTTGGATAGACCAGGAAAACAGAATACAGTAGCTGATTTCTTGTCTAGGATTCAGAATACTAAAGAAGATTCTCCCGTAGAAGATAAGTTTCCTGATGAATACTTGTTTGCAGTAACTATTAAGACCCCTTGGTATGCAGATATTGCTAACTATTTGGTTACAGGGAAACTACCTTCACATTTATTTCCAAGTGAAAAACGAAAAATTATTCAAGAGAGTTCAAAATATTCATGGATTTCTAACGAATTGTTTAAAACAGGGCCAGATCTTGTGATCAGAAGATGTGTCAGGGAAGATGAAATGCCCGATATTCTTAAGGCATGTCATGATGAACCATGCAGCGGACACTTTGCAGACAAAAGGACGGCCTATAAAATCCTCTCTTTAGGATATTATTGGCCTTCCCTCTTCAAAGATGCAAAACAATATGTCAAAAGGTATGACAGCTGCCAAAGAGTAGGGAAACCTACCCTTTCAAATGAAATGCCATTGCAAACACAGGTACTCATTGAACCCTTTGAAAATGGGCTTTAGATTTCATTGGACCTATTAATCCACCATCTAAGCAAAAGAAGTATATATTGGTTTGCACTGATTATGTTACTAAATGGGTAGAAGCTAAAGCATTAGTATTTGCTACTGAAAATTCAGTTGTTCATTTTCTTTATGAGGATATTTTTACTCGCTTTGGTGTTCCAAGAGAAATTGTGACAGATCAGGGGAGCCAATTCACATCCAATTTGGTGGAAAAGTTGATGGAAGAATACAAAATCAAGTACAGAAGATCTACTCCTTACCATCCACAAGCAAATGGTCAAGTGGAGTCTACAAACAAAGTTCTTGAAAGTATCATCACCAAAACTGTTCATCTACATAGAAGAGATTGGGCAGAAAGGCTTCCAGAAGCCTTGTGGGCCTACAGAACTACATGGAGGAATACAACAGGACATTCTCCCTATGAATTTGTTTATGGGAAAGAAGTCTTGTTCCCCATTGAGTTCCAAGTCAAGACCTTCAAGATAGCAGTTCAATTGGGAATGGACTTATCAGAAGCCCAAAAGCATAGAATGGAGCAATTGAATGAGCTAGATGAGATCAGACAAGAAGCAATTCTAAAAACTGATCTAGTTCAATATCCAAGAACTAAGTGGCATGACAAATATATCAAAGAGAAGAAGTTTCAAGAAGGAGATTGGGCATTGTTGTTTGACTCCAAGTTTAAAGACTTTCAAGGGAAATTTCAGACTCATTGGCTTGGGCCATATGAGATTGACAAGGTCTTTAACAATGGAGCCGTAAGAATCAAGACCATTGATGAGTTTCAAACTCCTCTTTTAGTGAATGGCCATAGATTGAAAGTTTATCATAAGCCACTCTCTAAAGAGGATTTTGTCAAGTTGTTTCAAGAAAGTTCTGCAATCAGGCTGGTACAGAAGAATCCTTCTTCTCTACCAAGCTAGTTTTTGTTTTTCAAGTTGAAAAAAAAAAGAAAAAGAAAAAATAAAAAAAAAAGAGAAAAAAAAAAATATAAAAAAAGAAAAGAAAAAAAAATGGTATAAGCCTGAAAACCAATCATTGATTGGCAGTCTTATACAGAAAATATGGGGTGAAAATCAGGGACACCTGACACTCTATATTTTCCAAAAAAAATTTATGTCTTTTATTTCATTTTATCTCACCACCCACTCCATTTCATTTCACTTCACTTCATTTCATTTCATTTCATTTCACTTCATTCCACTTCATCTCATCCATTCCATCAATCAAAATCTTTTTATGACCATTTCCATCTGGTCATTTGTCATTTGTTCATTTCTATTTCAGCCAAGTAATAGCTGTGTCAGTTTCCGCAGCTGACATCTGTTTCCGCAGCTGACTTCAGTTTCCGCAGCCAGAAGCAGATTCCGCAGCTGCTACTACTCTGTTTTCAAAAAGAATGTACAGTTAGTTGTTGTTTTCATAAAATCATGAAATAAAATGCAGGAGAGGATCAATGGGACATTCAAGACACTAATGAAGATCGATCAGTTGAAGACCAAGGGCAAAAGCAAGGATTCCAAAGGTATGAATAAAGTTTATTTCAAATAGTATAAAAGACACATTTTTATGTAATTCTAAACTATGAGCTCTACCCATAACGCGCAATGATTATATTGACAGTCTATAACCTTCCACGATCTCTATGTTATCCTCTTGCATTTATTCACAAACGGCTTCATTATTGAAATTCCGACTCTTACTCATGTTCAAATAGCCCACCGAAGATAATGATACGTATTTGAGTTGACAAAGGACTCTTACAAGCCGCATAACTCCATAATCATTGATTGAAACGTGTTCATATTTCTGACACAGCCACCAAAAATTCAAAATGCGGCCGAATGCATTACACTTTGTTAACTTCTTTGTCGTTTCTCTGTCGTGTTACAAAACCTCACTCTACTCATTCTCATTCCCTGTTTCACTCCATTCCGTTCCTTTTATTCACTCTCATTCCCGTATATTCACCCACAGTCTTATTCCATTTTTTGTATGGTGCTCATTTCCGTTTTGTGATAACATCCCCACAGCATTGTGCTCGACTCCGTGTATTCCATCGTTCCACTTCCGCTTAAAACCCTCACAGAGGCAAGCCGTGAAGCACAGAGAAGTAAAATGGGAAAATTATTAAGGGCAGAGCCAGAAGGACCGAAGTTCATAGAGGGATTTCCACAAGCAAAAGAGATGTTGAGAAAAGCTAAATGGCTACGTTTTATTCAGAAATTCCGGGGTTACCACAGAGAAATTACCAAAGCGTTTGCAAGATCATTTGATGGCTCGGAAGCAGAAGTGGGAGACCTCAAGTTTTTGGTTAATGAAGCATCAATAGCAGCAGCCACAGAGCTTCTTCAGGAAGGAGAACGGTGGTTCAAAAACAAAAGTATCAGTGATGAGGCATGGAGAACAATCCTCCGAAATCAAGGTATGGATATCACTGTTTTCAAAAGAGGAATTCCAGTGCATGCAATAAAAGATGAATGGGCCACTTTATTACTCATTGTTCAGAAATTTATCACATGAGAAGGCCGCTTTGGCTCTATGTACATGTATCATACTAGGATATTGATGAATTTCCTTGAAAACCAAACTCTCAATCTTCCTTATTTCCTATTCAATAGCTTGAAGAAAATGGCTGTGACTGTGAAAAAACACCTAGGAGATGTAGAGCCTCATTTATATCATCATGGGCTTATAAAAATTTTGATTGAAAAGGAGCTAAAAGAAAGAAAAGATACATGGGAACAATTCTTAGTAAGAAACTTCTTTGAAGAACCTCAGGAAATTCCCGAAGGTAATCCAATTAGAAGGAGTAGAAGAAAGAAAATGGATGTTGAAACCCAAGTTGCTCCTACACAGGAAGTTCCCGCAGCTAGCACAGCAAAAAGAAGTAGAAGGAAAAGAACAGTAGATGAAATCCAAGATACTTCTACTATTACTATGAAGAAAAATGATAGGAAAGAGAGATTGGTAAAAAGGAAGAAGAAGGAAATCAAAATTAAGAAGCCAAAAATATCAAAAGGGAAAGAAATTGTTGAGGCTGTCCATAAAACTTCTCCTTCTGAAAAAGAAGATCACCAAATTCTGTCTGAGAGATTAATTTTTCTTCAAAAACAGTCATCTCTATCTAAGAAGGAAAAAACAGGAAAACAAGAACAAAAGGGTAGTGTACCACAGCATGTGAGGAGAAGTAGCAGGCTTAAGGGAAAACTGAGAAAAACACAAATTAAAGGTCCTCATTTCATTGATTTGGGTGAAGAGACATCCGAACAGTCTCCAACCGACCATAGTCCATTTCAGTCAGTTAGTGAACCTGACTCCTTTCACTCCCAATCAGACAATGAGTGTACTCCATCTTATTCTCAGCAAAATATTGATGAAAGTTCTCCTCAGCCAAATTTTGAACATAATTCTCCCTTGCAGCATTTTGAGGACAGTCCAATGAAAAGGACACCGGAAGTAGACCCCAAACAGCAGGAGGTCTATGATTATATAGAATCCTTGGAGAAGGCAGCCACAGGCCCAAGTACCTCTTCTATTCAGCCTCATACATTGCAGGATGACTTGGTTCAGTCATTAAAACAGGAGATTTTTTGAGCTTGAGCTTTTGAATCGGCATATCAAAAATGAAAATGAAACACTCAAAGAGCAAGGCAAACTGGACAAGATTATCCATGACAATACTATGTTACATTTGGGTATTTGGCAAAAGAAAAATAAGAAGCTAAAAAGGAAATGCCAAAAATTGAGCAGAGCACTTGTGAATATCAAATTCAGGTGCCTCATGAAGAAACCCAGAATGATGGCAGTACCAAAGAAGAAGAGAAGGGGGTTAGATGTGTTGGCTGAAGTATAAAGGCACATGAATTGAACAAGAGAGTGTCAAAATTTTGGTTGCATGAGGACATGCAACACCTTCACAGTGGGGGTATGTTGAGTCCCGAATTTGTCTCTTTTCCATACACTTTTCCATATCTCTTTCACTCACCTAAACCTCCAAAATTGTCAATATCATGTGCAAAAGGGTATCTTACATGGTTTTTAATTATGTTTGTGTGTTTTCTATTTGATTTAGATTTTGTTCATACAGCTGCGGAAACTTGTCACTTTCCGCAGCCGCTGCAACTTTCCGCAGCTATTTTGTGGAAATCAATGTTACAGGTGTCAACGAAGGAAACGAGCCACATGGGCAGGCTAGGAATGACAAGGACATGGTTCGTGTCCTATTTGTTCAATGAAATTCGTCAAGGAAAGCCGCGGTCAAAGACATCCACGTGGAAGTCAACTGTGGAGTTCTATGTCGGCTGGACTCTGTTTCGTGGCATAGAAACATCCATACGGCCGTTTCCCAAGCTTGTGGAAGTTAATTGACATCCGTGCAAAGTTCTGGAGTTGAATTTAAGCGCCCACCTTCCATAGATCCGTTTCCCAACATGGCCATACTCCTAAATCCGTGGCCTTAGTGGTCTACGTGCTGGCTGCTATCATAAACTTCAGGAAACAGTTACATTTTATTGCTTTATAAAGAGCGTTTGCATACACACGTAGAGTTAGTGAATGTGAGCTGATAGTTGTTAGTTGTTAAGTTGATGTGCATACTCTGTTATGTGGTGATTACGCTGCCTTGAGCCGTAATACCACCAGCCTGTAATGACTTTCTTTTTAATGTGAAGAACTCTGTTTCATAACTCAATTCGTGTTTGAAGATCATACCAGAGCTGCGTAGAGGGCCCCTGCTCAGCCGAGGTTCTGTGTATTAATGTATATATTTTTCATTTCATTTCTTTAAGCAATCATTGTATCATAACTCATTACATGTTCATATTTCATAGTTGTTTTATTTCTGTTCATACATTTCTGTAATTTCCATTGCATTCCTGTCTTTTATGTTTTTATGATTGTTAAGACACTGATCAGTTTTCTTGTGCAGGTTTTAGGTAGACACCCCGGGGCATTTTCATAGTATTTTCGCTAATGATATGAAACTGATATTATTCTGCTGCTAGTTTTCTTTCACAGTCTTTGTTTAACTTCAGTTTTTTTTTGTGCATTTCAATTTTGTTTATCTGATTCAATAGTTAAAATTAGACATATTAAGCTACTCATAGTGTCTTCAGCTACCTCCGAAAGCCACAGCTGGACTGATGGTGAGGGGCTGCATGATGAGATGTGTAGTTTAGTATTAGTTTCCTTTTTGCAAAATTAGATATATTAAGCTGCTCATAGCGTCTTCAGTTTCCTCCGAAAGCCACAGCTGGACTGATGGTGAGGGGCTGCATGATGAAGTGTGTAGCTTAGTATTAGTTTCTTTTCCGCAAACTTAAATATATTGAATCATGTATGACATCTTCAATTGCCTCCGAAAGCCACAGCTGGACTGATGGCGAGGGATTGAATCATGTGTATATGGTTTAGTATTAGTTTACTTTCTGCAAATTAAATATCAGTTACACAAGTTGTTTATGATTACTTCCACAAGTCATAGCTGGTCTAATGATGAAGGGTCAGAAAATGAATTGATGTAATCTGGTTTAGATTTCTTTCATTGCAATTTTGAATTTCCATAAGCATAGTTTCTTTTGTGTTCAGTTGGCAGCAATAATAGTTTAGTTTTCATATTCACTAGTTTCTTGTTTTGATTCATTAGATTAACAGCACTTTCCATTTCAGCAGTTTACTTTCTTTTGTCATTGTAATTTCAATTTGCTTTTGAAGTTTCGAGATTGGAAAATCATTATAGGGGAATATCATTTCCTTGAACAATTATAACCAAGCTTGTTTCTCACTTTAGAATTTCCATTTCACCTTAGAAAGACCATAAACGACAAAAAGATAAGAAAGAGGTTATCTTGCACATATAGTGCGCCGCACTTCATCAGCTTACGATTCCCGGATTGACAATTAAATGCAGCAATTTAGGACACACTAAATTGACCAAACAATTACATGGTGAATATACAATAGAATATAGAGGGGTTTTAGGCAGCAAGCTTTCCCTTGAAAATTATCTGTGTTGTGGTTTGATTTGTTTCTTTTTTCACTTGTTGTGATTGGAGATTGTGTTTAATTTCCGAAATTGATTTGTAGAAGGATTCAATATCTAGCTTTAGTACATTGCTTGATCGGATTGAATCTATTGATATACATATTTTTGTATAATTTCTACATGGTATCAGAGCACAGGAAATCACTATAGTGGAGAAGAATTTGAGTTTGTGACTGAATAGAATTCGAATTTGCAAAAGTATTCTTGATGTGACAGGTGGATCAGGA
Source organism: Pinus albicaulis (assembly GCA_034641835.2). Classification (NCBI taxonomy): domain Eukaryota; kingdom Viridiplantae; phylum Streptophyta; class Pinopsida; order Pinales; family Pinaceae; genus Pinus; species Pinus albicaulis. Next base: position 460,891,614 of record CM076577.1, read on the forward strand.
TCGAAATGGATTTCAATGGCTTGAGATTAGAGTATGTACTCAAGGGAAGCTCTAACTATATTGCATGGAAATACATAATGGAGGCAGTACTAGAGGACAATGGGCTGAAAGAATTCATTGATAATGATGTTCCCAAACCCATTATAGCAGATGCTGCAAATCTTGATGCTTGGCAAAAGAAGGTTGCAAAGGCAAGGAGGATCTTACTAGAGGGATTACAAGACCACATTGTCTCAAGTCTCCATGGAAAAGTGACACCATATGAAATGTGGAAAGCTTTGACAAATCTGTTTCAGAGCAACAATGATCATATGAAATTGGCACTTAAGGACAAGCTCAAGAAAATCAAAATGGAGAAAGGCGACACCATTGCAAAATATTTTACAAAGTTTGTCCAATGTCGGGATGAGATTGGGAGCGTCGAAATTACTGTCACGGATGATGAATTGGTGAGCCTAGCTCTTCTAATACTTCCCAAGAGTTGGCATAGTTATCAGGACTCTGTAAATGGGAGGGAAAAGCTGCCAGATTGGGAACGACTTTGGTCAGATTTGGTGAAAGAAGAATTCAGGAAGAACACTAGGGATGGATCTTCATCTAAGAATGATGATGAAGAAGATTGTGCTTTGGTTTCCAAGGTGAATAAGGGGAAAGGAAAGAAATTCCAGTCCAAATCTGAGTCCGGCAAAGATGGCAAGAAGCGTGACATGTCCAGGGTGAAGTGTTTTCACTGTCACGAGCATGGACATTATTCCACTAATTGTCCACAAAAGAAGAAGAACAAGAAGGCTTCAGGATCTGCAACTGGTGAGGCTTTGGCCTCACAATTTGAGCTTGAATTCTCACTCATTGCATGTATGGTGTCAAGTGAAATGGGATCGGTGTGGTACTTGGATAGTGGTGCATCCTTTCCCATGACGGGAGACAAAGAACTTTTCAGTAGCTTGGAGGACAAGGACCTCCAGATGCATATCAAAATGGGTGATGATGGGTAGTACAGTGCTACCGGGATTGGTACAATTACCTTCCAGAGACAGTCTAGTAAATCCTTTCGGTTAAAATATGTAATGCATGTACCAGGCTTGAAGAAAAATTTAGTCTCAGTCGCAATGTTGGAGGATAGAGTCTATGATGTTGTTTTCAGTGAAGGAAAAGCTTTCCTTCGACACAAAGCAACATGAAAAGCCAAGAATATTGGGATTCATGTTAAGAATATCTATAAACTTGATGTATATGGTTTGGCAGAATTGATGGGTAAGGCAGACAAAGTGGTGAGCCGAGATGAGGGTGAGTTATGGCACATGAGATTGGGCCATCTACACCACAGAGCCTTGAAGGTCATGTAGCAGATTTCTATGGGTATTCCCAAGGTTACCTTGCGCAGTTAGACACATGCAAGGGATGTACTTCGGGGAAGTATGCAAAGGCCAATTTTCACAAGAAGGAGAATTGAGCCTTGGAAATCCTTGAGAGAGTTCACTCATATGTGTGGACCATTCTCTGCTGCTTCAACAACAAAGCATAAGTACTATGTGATATTCTTTGATGATTTTTCTAGAAAGTGTTGGATCTACTTCATGCAGAAGAAATATCAGACGTTCTCAAAATTTCTTGAGTTCAAAGCACTGGTGGAGAAATACACGGGGAAGCATGTGAAGGCTCTTAGGAGCGAAAATGGTGGTGAGTAAATCTCCAATGAATTCAAGAACTTCTGCAGAAAAGAATGAATTCAAAGAGAGTTGATTGCGCCTCATAACCCACAAGAGAATGGGGTCGCAGAAAGAAAGAACATAACAATTGTGGGTGCAGCACGAGCGATGTTGCATGATCAAGGCCTACCATTACATATGTGGGTGGAGGCATGAAAAACAAAAATATTTGTGACAAAATTTAGTCCTCATCGGATACTTGGCATGAGTACACCAGAGGAGGCTTTTACTTGTAAGAAACCTGATGTTTCATATTTTAAGATTTTTGGCTCATATGTTTATGTGCATGTGACCAAAGACGCCAGGAAGAAGCTTGAACCAACAACTAAGATTGGGATATTTTTGGGGTACACTGATACTCCCCAAAACTATCGGGTGTATTTTCCAAATAGCAAGATGACTGTTGTGGGACGGGATATAAAATTTGATGAGGAGAAAGCCATGCGATTGTCCCTTGAGAAGGAGTTGGATTTGCATGTAGATGAGGAACTCTTGGTTCCAAAGAATGAACCTCAAGGTGTGGAGTAGACACATGCAAAAGATCATGGATTGGCAGAAAACACTCATGCAGAGCCATCCACCAAAAATGGTAGAAGGCGCACCACGGAATCTGATAGATTGAGACTTGATGTGTCAGAGAATGTAGGAGCCCCTATTTCACTGTGCAGACAGAGACAACCTCCAGACAGGTTTACTGGATACATGGCTCTTATGATAAAGTGTATTGTGAGAGAACCATCTTCCTTTGAGGAATCAGTGCAGAAACCAATTTGGGTTGACGCTATGGTAGAAGAGTATGACTCCATCATCAAGAAAAATACATGGGAAGTTGTCCCAAGACCAGTCGGAAAATCAATTGTTGATTTAGATGGGTCTATAAGGTGAAGCAAGCAGCGAATGGGAGTGTGGAGAAGTACAAGGCCAAATTTGTGGCCCGGGGATTCTCACAGGTTGAGGGGATTGAATATGAGGAGACTCTTGCACTAGTCGCGAGGTACTCTTCCATTAGATCTATCCTTGCACTCTCAATGCAGATGGGGTGGAAAATTCATCAGATGGATGTGAAAATCGCATTTCTCAATTGAGTTATTGAGGAATAAGTGTACATAGAGCAACCAAAAGGTTTCAAGATATTTGATAGTGATTCACATGTGTGCCGACTCAATAGAGAACTATATGGGCTGAAGCAAGCACCTTGTGCTTGGTACACTCAGATTGACAACTATTTCACTGGGTTGGGATTCACTCAAAAGTGAAATAGATGCAAACATGTACCAGATTTTGGTTGATGGTAAGCTCTTGATTATCATACTTTATGGTGATGATCTAATTTTGACAGGTGATGAGAAACTGATAACTTCTTTCAAGGAGGATCTTGCAAGGGAGTTCGAAATGATGTACATGGGACTCCTTCAATATTTCCTTGGTTTGGAAATATGGCAGCGGGATGGTGATTTTTTTGTTTCTCAAAGCAAGTATGCCAAAGAGATACTGGTAAGTTTCACATGGAGAGTCGTAAACCCATGGATTCCGCTTCTAGGAAATTGGAGGAAAGAGGATACTACTTCAGGAGAAGTAGTGGACACTACTGTCTACAGGCAGGTAGTGGTTTCACTGATATACTTGGTGAACACTAGACCAGACATTTGCTACATAGTTAACTAGGCGAGTCAAGCTATGGTGAAGCCGACCAAGCTCTTTTAGAAGGTGGGGAAGCATGTCTTGAGATATCTCAGGAGCACTATAGAGTATGGATTATGGTATATATGGATAGAGGGACTGAAGCTTCAAGGCTTCACGAATTCAGATTGGGAAGGCAGTCCATCAGATAGAAAGAGCACATCAGGAGGGATCTTCAACATACAATCGACAACAGTTTCTTGGTACATAAGGTAGCAGCAATCTATGGCACTCAATTCAGCCAAGGCGGAGTACATGGTAGAAATTCAAGATGCATGTGAGGCCATTAGATGAGAAATATCCTGGTTAGTTTGTTTGGTTCTCAGATTTATTCGACGGTGATACATTGTGATAACCAGAGTTGTATTAAACTCTCGGTTAATCTGGTATTCCATGATAGGTCCAAGCACATAGACATCTGGTGCCACCATCTTAAATATTGTGTTCATAGGCTCATTATGTTACTTTAGTACATTCTCACGGAAGACCAGAATGCAGATATTCTAACAAAGACTATCTTCGAGAGAAAATTCGAATACCATAGAGGCAGGATCAGGGTGACATATAATCCCTTTCTTGTTGAGAGGGAGTGTTGAAAGTCCAACAAGAAATTGCATCACACACACTATTGTGGGACCAAAAGGTCCTAGCGGTACATTGGTGTGAAGGCCAATTTAATTAATTAAATTGGTGCAGTGTCTAATTTAATTTTCACTTAATTAAATTGGACAATAAAATGTAATCTTATCCCATAATCACTTGTAATAGTTAACTGAGTGTGATAAACTCAGTTAGCTCATGTATTTTTATTTGAGGGTGGTTGGTGAGGCATGCAGAGTGATTCTATTAGTTATGGAGTTCAAATTGCGGTTGTTTCTTTAGTTTAATGCATGAGTAATTAGTTAACTTAGTTAGGTGAGTTAGAGTCATTTGAACTAGTTGTAACTGTTTGTTTCACTAGTGAGAGATCAAGTAAATTAAATATTATTTAATTCAAAATAATTGATCTGCCATGCAACTAACGATTTACTATTAATAGTTGCATACATGTCAGTTCCAGTGGAGACCCAGTTGAGTCAAAGGTTAAAGGGATGTTAACTATCATTTGTGTGATTAGTATGTTTCCCGTATGCAATGAGACCTCTAGTGGATTGCCCATGATCCTTGCACAGTTTTGGAAGGATGAAATTCCTAAAGAATATGGATTGCATTCCACATGAATTGTGCTTTGTTGATTTTGTCCAGGACAGTGTGAGACAGTTGTGAGAGTGCATGAGACTCTTGTGAGAAGAGTGCATTGTAATTGTTTCATGATTCTATGGTGAATATACAATAGAAGATAGAGGAGTTTTTAGCAGCAAACTTTTCCCGGGAAATTATGTGTTTTGTGTTTTTATTTTTTTCTTTCTGCACTTGTTGTGATTGGTGATTGTGTTTAATTTCCACAATTGATTTGTAGAAGGATTCAATATCTAGCTTTAGCACATTTCTTGATCTGATTGAATCAATTGATATACATATGTTTGTATAATTTCTACAAATATTAACTCTAAATGCAAGCAAAAGGAAATAAATCCTAAGCCTATCTCAATTAGGAAGATGTAGATCTAACCCAACCGAGAGCAAGATATTTAAATGGATTGGATAATTAACATGTCTCTTTTATGATGAACATCTGACTAATGAAATAGTTCTAATAGTTGATATTGTGATTGAAAAACATGCTATGTCCAAATACTTTTAACATCGAATGATTAACCATTAAAAAAAGGAAATAGTTCACTTAATCTTAATGGTTATTAGAAAATTTTTAGATGACAAATTTTTGAGTAAATAGTTACTCAAAAATTTGATTTAAGCACTTGGGAAAATAAGAAAATCGACACTAGATCCATGAAACAAATAGATCATATACTTGACCTACAAGACAAACATTCATATCAACAATAATGCACAACATGAACTAATTTGCACATATATGCTATCAAAAGATAAATTTTGCATTATAAATAAAGTATTCAAATACTGATCCAGATTTGAAAATTACATTGTTTTTCATCCTTCTTGATGCATTTGGAGTGGAAAAAGTGGAGGAATCATCTCACTAGATCCTTTTTATTGGTGGGACCCACTTTGGCGAAATGAGGTTTGAAACCTTATGTGTGTGTTTTGATGCATCAAACGACATTTTTTGTGGGTAAAAATTTTCCACCCTAGGGAAACATTTTTTTATGCTATTCTACACTCATATATCTTTCCAACGGTGCAAGAAAGACATAAATTAGAGTTTGTATGCAAAAGTTATGCCACTCAAAAGTTTACCTTCTTGTTTTCACACCTATAGTTCATGAGGATGCCACGTCAACCCCCATTATTCATGGAAAAAGGGTTAGCCACGTGTTTTTGATGTAAAGGAATCTAAAAGAGTCTATTTTGTAACTCTAGTTAATATTTGATGTAGTCAAACTTAACCACTAGTAGGCTATCAGGTTGTGTTATAACTTGGTCACTGGGGAGAAGAGACATTCCATTATTTCGAGAGAATTTTGTTCCATAGCTGAGCAAAGAAAGCCAAGAAATATAGGAGATAGAGAACACATAAAGTATCTGTGCACTGTAGTAGCACACAGGACACATACATTACTTCTTTGTACCTGCAACCATATTTCCAGACAGAGAAAGACAGCTAAGCGACCTCACCTTCCAACTAGGTTTTCTCCCAAAAGGGTTTCCCAGAGAGCATATATTGTGTCTACGTGTGTGTGTGTGTGTGTGAGCTTATTTTTCCGTTCTCTACTTTTCTGTATAATTTTCATTCGCATGTATGCAATAATTACAGTTAAATCTATAGATATTAAAGTTTAAGAAAACTGTAATAATGTAGAATATCAGTTTTTAAATATAATATTATCATATCTGTTGGGATGAACTGTCCAGTGGAATACCTATGGAAATTTATGGATCAAATGTGGATGGATTAAACCTAGTCTCTTTGCTATGTATCTCCAACAATCCTTTCAAAGTGATCAACTCTGCTAGCAAGGAGAAGAATTACAAAAGTGCAAACTCTGTCTCACTAACAAAGATTTAATTCTAGAAGGAAAATCCCCAATATCCTCAGATATGAGTATTTCCTCTTCACCTACATCTAAAAACCATTTCCAAAATTGCTTCATATCATTCAAAAATGTAGAGAAGAGGAACCCATTACTCCTTCTCAAGACTCATATTTATAATTTTACAAAAATCTTCAAAAATAGAGAGTTGTCGAAAGTGGTTTAGATCACTATATTTTGGAGCTGCAAATATTCTTCTTCTCCTTTGTTGGTGCAATAAAATTGCTCCAAAATTCCTTAGTTTCATAATCTCCAACTGATCTCCTGCCAAAATAAAATTTCAACCAATTAAAACTTACCAACAAAACTAAAAACCAAAATTAGGGAAATAAAATTCTCATTAAAATTGTCAAATAGAAATTAAATTGAATAAATAAAATGAGAGATTTTTCATGCTATGATTACTTCATGTAGAAATCTGATTAGCACTTGGAAAATATAGAGAATGTATTATCAACACCATTTTCTCCAAGCCAATGAAATTTTCCCAAAATTCAACTCAGAACAACAAATTTTGTTACAAATTCATTTCTCAATCTTATGCTATTTTTTGGAATATTAAATGTGAATATTTTGTTAAATTAATGCTCTGTGATTATTCTTCTTGTTTCTAGCTTTTTAACGAGCCATCTTGAGCCTTATTTGGAAAAGTAGAACTCAACATATGCCTCTCCAAAGTTGAGTTATCTAAACTACCAGAATATTGGAAAATACATGTTTGGACCAAAAATTGGACATTTTTTTATTAAAAATACTAATTTTACACTGTATTAATAAATTTAAAATAAAATAATTACTAAACATATTTACGAATTAAATTAAATTAAATTAAATTGAATTAAAATAAATTAATATATACAAAATTTAAATTTATTTAAAATTTAAAATTAATTAAATTATATTAAATAAAAAAAAATTATATTAAAAAATATTAATTAATTAAAAAATAATTAATACACACACACACACATATATATATATATATATATATATATATATATATATATATATAGAGAGAGAGAGAGAGAGAGAGAGAGAGAGAGAGAGAGATAATGGAGTGGTTTTTTGGGCTTATATATGGGAGTTATGGGAGTATAAGGTGAATGAAAGGAGAAAGAAATTATTTTAACTTCCATGAGGCTAAAAAGAGCCTATGGGACAGATTGTTTCTCCATCTGGTTCTTATATTCGGCCCTTTTCCTATGGAGTCTTACAATAAATGCTCCCAGCTTCTCGACAAACTCTTCGTTGAATATATATATATATATATATATATATATATATATATATATATATATATATATATATATATATATATATATTTGTAAATTTAGTAGGACCTCACTATTTTCTATTTATATTTGTAAAGCAGGTTACAAAATTATAAAATCCAGTCCGTGGCCTCAACTTGCCCGTAGGAAACCAAGTCTGTTGGCCATCTTAATGCATGAAAAGAAAACCAAAATTGAAATAGTTTCATCCATCTATAACCTGCATGAGCTATCTGTTCTATTACATAAGTATCTACATACTGATAATATAAAATGAGTTCATGTAAGACCAATAATTTCATAAAAAAGCATGATAAAGAAAACAACTATCCATCAAATGAAGAAACTGGAGTTGGGTCTTTCACTGTGGACCCTGGCATATCAACTTGTTGTAGCTGCTGGAGTTGCTTCTCCATATGGCCTACCCGATCATCCAATCTGCTAATACGATCAGTTGCCTGATACTGAGTGATCTTGATATGTTGCAGCTAGTTCTGCATGTCCTGTAGCATGTCCAAAAGGTGAAGTTCAATCTTTGTTGAGTCTTGTTAAGCTTGGCCAGGGGGGAAACTCTGTATAGCCTTTGCTAGAAGGCACTTAACTATCCATTACGTATGGATAGAATGCTAGAATAATGTGAGACGACCCCAGGTGTTGCCAGGGTTGGTTATGAAGTCTAAGATTTCAGCTTCCGCTTCATTATCTTCAAGGTCAGTCTGAATGTCCCGTTCCCAACCATGAATTTCCTGGCGAACCGTGGATGAATTTCCCATAACATAGTTTGTGGCTAGGTTCTCAAGAATATCTAAATTGAATTTTCGACCTGGCTTCTTTGGAGCCTGCTCAAACTAAGCCTGTTGTTTCCCTTTTGCAGACTAAGAATAGGACCGACGCTTCCCCATAGTGGATAGAAGCCTATGCAGCAACACAAACAGGCAGGAGAAAACGATGAGGGAATCAGCAAAATCATAGGACCATCCGGCGCTTATCCAATGAACATCGATGATGCGTCTACTTGTCGAGCAAGGAACTACTAACCATAGGACCCAATTACTAAAGCAATAAATAAAGACAGTTTGTTTTCTCAAAGAGCAGAAGATCGAGAACCCTGTAACCCAAATCCAAAGACAAAAACCCTGATCTAAGATGGGCTGGAGGAACTTTAACAGGACTGACCGCATGCGGAAAATAGTGGTTGAGCTCACGAAGTTAACAGGAGCAGGGGTGATAACAGGGCACGTAGAAGGAGCGGGAAACATCTGGAACGTCACCCTATTAAAACCCCAACACAGAAGAGATAGAAAAGACCGAGAGTAGAAACTGCTCATATTGTTCCATTGTTCAGGAAATTGACACCACCTACATTCGCCAACCCGACAGCTTCCACTGTAAGTAGCCGCAACTACTACCTGATGCCATGAGCCCCACACCCTAACCGCAGAATTCAACCCCACCAACTGCAAGGTGCCTGACGGGACTGACCTGACTATGGTCCAAGAACTAACTGGAATTACAACACGAAAAATTGTTTTGGCTAACAAGTTGCAAGGGTCGCGGAAGCATGGTTTAACAAGCTTCAACATAGGAGTAACATAACTAAGGACCATTAACAGAAACAAAACCACCATAGTATAAACCATAACAAAACCATAGCAATTGCAACTGTGAGAGCAAGAAGAAAACCATATACATACCCTAACAAAGTTGAGTGGCTGACAGATTGAACGATGCTCGGCTTCCTCCTCTACTACCTCCAAACGCTTGTATGCAATGAGTGATGCTTGAACGAATTAAGGGAGGGAGGCAACCCACTTACCATAATAGAAACATTTCGTCGGTAGTATGACAGAATAGGCTGGCCATCCTGCAAAATCATTAAAGGCCAATATTTCACATACTATCGTGAGCTGAGATGCCGATGCGCCATTATGAACTGTAATGGCATGAAGGACGAGCAACCACCAACTATCATCGCTTATGAAACTCTGTCGGATAGGTGTACACCTCGATTGGGGGTCTTCATTGAATATATTATCCCAAGAGCTAGCTGCCAAAATATCTACATAATTTTCCCTGTTGCCTTTGAAGATTCTAAAATAGAATGATTTTCTATTTCCACTTTTCTAGCTGAGCAAAAAATACATACTCTTTCCTCCCACATTTCTTTTGGCCTTTTCCAGTGCCATGTTTCACAATGGATTTGATGAGAATTAGTCCTTAATTAAGCAATAATAATTTTGGATATCCAAGAAATATTGGCCCATATGTACGTTTTTTGTTGATGATTATGAGTGCGGTTAAATTCTTCACTGTAGTACTTCTTCTTTCTCCCTAGCTCTTTCTCCCAAGTATGTTTGTTGAACTTATTCTTCACAAAAAAAAATTATCTCTTTACTGTTTGTGGGACACATGCTCAAGAAAATACCCCATTTACTAAACCATTTGTTATTTTGCAGCATCCAAGTCTTCTTTCTTTTGCACAATATGCCATTAAACACAACCTTAGGCCATCTACCCTCTTCCATTTTCTCAATTTTTTTAAATACCTTATGACTCGCACCATAGAAATTTCTTCAATAGGAGCAACCCCTATTTCACTTAACAAGATAGCATAAGGAACTTCACTTTTAATTTTGAATTTGTTTGTAATCAAACGCTTTTGAATTTTCTCAATTTGTTTACCTTGCATATGAGATGTGTTTCTTGCCCATAGTTCACAACCGTAGATAATCACGGGGATCACTAGAAGCCTAAAAATAGTTAGAGTGGTTTCCCATTCCCATAACTCTGCCTCTCTACACCTGTTTGAAGAGCATACAATTATTTCCAACCCCCCAAAGTTCTTTTCTTTCTACAACCATCCCAACTCAAATTTATGTTGAAGTCAATTCCGAGGTGTTTGTAATCTACAACTTCTTCCATAATGTTGCCTTCAAAGTAGAACTTATGTTTTGTTATGCTTTCTTTTGTTAGAGAAATCCACTACTTTAATTTTGCTAATATTGACTTGCATCTCCACCCTTCAACAAAAATGCTCAAGGGGAAGTAAGTTCTCTTGCAAAGAAAGAGAAGATTTAGCAATCAGTATAAGGTCATATGCATACAAAAGAAGTCTTATAACTAAATTTCCCAAATGGATACTGTCACCCCCTTGCGAATTTAGCCACTCTTCAAGCTTGTCGATATAAACCAAAAAGGGTAGGAGACAATGGGAAACCTTGCTTGACTCGGATGTCGCTTATAAAACTTTCAGAAATGACTGCTAAAGTTCTAATTTTGACTTTCACCTCTTCATGCAGACTATGCATAGCTTCTCTCAAATTCCTGGGAACCCTGAGTTCCTCCATTCTGCGCCAAAGCTTATCCCTAGGAACCATGTCAAAAGATTTTCTGAAATCAACAAAGCAACAAAAAACTTCTTCCTTTTTTTCCCAAAATTTTTCAATGATGTGCCTTAAAGTTATACAATGATAAAATATGGAATGTTTAGGTCTAAAACCTTATTTTCCTTTAGCATGTTTATCTCTTTCTTCTACCCACTTTCTAATTTTATTTTCTAACATGTTTCCAAATAACTTTGCAAACAAGGGGTTTATCATTATGGTCCCATAATTGGAGGGATTATTGACGTCACCACTCTTGAAAAGAGGTATAGCCATACTGTAGGAAAGGAGTGGAGTAGGATTTATAAGGAGGCCAAGGGATCCGAAGAGCGGGAGGAATAAGGAGGGAGAGAGATTCTGGAGATGGAGAATCTTGGAGGAATAAGGAAAGGAGACCTGGCGATGGGAAAGAGTTGGGGAAATGGAGGGAGAGCAGACGTGTTGCACGTGGAGTGGGATCTTTTCTCCTTATATTATATTGTTAAAAAAGAATCACAACTATTTTGTTACTAAAAGTTTGTACCACAAAACATTATAGCCACTTCTATGAAATGTTCTGATTGGGATCTCATATTCTCGTATATTTTTTAGAATTGAAATTAAATTGGCTTTCCGAAATCTCGGATCTGGGATCCCGGAAATAAATTTTTAATTAAAATTTATTTATTTATTGTTTTCAAATATAAATGTAACATGAGTTATATTATATAGTTTTAATAAATATACAATTTTTTGAAACACGTGGTTTTGTAGGATAGTTAATTAATTAAAATGATAATTAAATAATTAAATATTAAATATTTATAAGTTATTTTAAATAAAATAAAAGTAGTGTAATTAACCTAGATTAGATGAATTAATCTTAATTAGTTAAAATTAATTAATTAATTAATTAATCTAATAAAATAAACTTTGTACATTTGAAAGTCGAGACGGTAAAAACTAACCGAACTTTGAATAGGTTCTGTTTGCAAACTGTAAGTCCAAATGAGATGAAACGTGAATCGTTGGAAAGTTAGTGAGAAACCGAATAGAATGAATCAATCAAAATGCAAATTCGAAGAAAATGAAAATATAGCAAAAATGTCACACACTTGACCAAATGAAAGTATTAAAGGGCGACTCGACCATAATTTATGTAGAAGGTCCCCATTGTTATTATGAAAATAATAAATTAAAAAAGGAAGGGTTGTGATTTTTCCACAACATGATCTCTAGTTATTTCTTGGTATCTATCAAAGAATCCATATTGTCTCCCAACTTCTTTCTACCTTCCCTACAGTTATCCCAATAGTCTTGAGGCTAGTCACTCCTAACCATGCAAAGAAAGATAAACACCTCACTAAATATTAGAGAAGAAATAAATGAAGCCATAAAAAGTTTGCTACTCGCTAATAGATGATAAAGAAATGGTTTGAAAAAAACATGTTAGTGAGAAATTTTCCAAGTATGAGACCTAGTGCTTAAATGGGATAAAATACATGAAGATAAGGGTAAGCACACCAAATTCCAACCCTTATGGCACAGTTTGTATATAGTCATTGAGAATATTTTTCTATGAACATATAAACTCCAAACTCTATAAGGAGAAACTAAACTATCCTAGTAAATGTCCAATTCCTAAAATATTATATCATATAATGACCCTAACTACCATTATTTGTACATAAATAAGATTTCTTTATGTTCACTTTTCCAATTTTTCCTTCCTACTTCCTTTTATTTTCATTTTTATAATCTACGTAGTTCGCTTCCTACACATAGATAAATATTTTTTTGACAACATATTCTTCACAATTACTTTAATAGAATATCTCTTCACTAGGATGATCCTTTCAGGCACAATATAGGTCTGACCAACAATCTGTGTATGAGATCTACGACTAGTTAATGATAATCATAGTCACAAATCATACCTATGGATAATACGATCATGATACAGATTTTATATAGGAACGCAACAAAATACATAAATAACCATGAACATAGAGATGCAGCGGAAATAATGCTTCATTTCATCAATATCAAATAACAGAAATATGTTTACAGGCATAATGGAAATAAAATAGCTAGGGTGCTGGTAGCGAATCTCTGAGAAGAGATGTGATGGCTATAGACCTCTGAACCGTGTTACAATGAGGCTCGAGGGCCTATTTATTATTGAGAAACAATGGAGAACTCTAAACTTCCAAAAACCTAACCCTAGGAGATGAAGCGCCAAAACTATGGGCCCCGTTTGGGTAAATTGGTGCTTCAACTTACCGGGGACGTAACTTTGGCATCCGATCTCCGTTTGACGCGCTCAATAGCTTGTTAGAAAGATATGTCCGAGGAGTACAACTTTTGAATGAGCCACATTGATCCATGGACCCATGTTGCTCTCCATTTTCCAAAAAAACGTCGTTTAGGGCCTCAAAACGACTCCGGAAGTTCAGGACCCGAAAAACTGCTAAAAATAGTAAGTTTTGTTGCAACTTGAAAACTGAAAGAACTAAAAATGGGGGTTCAAATGGAATAGGTGGGTGGCCACCAATATCCACCTGGATCATTAAGGCCCCAAAACGGCTCCGGGAGTGGAGGACCCGAAAACATGCTAAAAATAGTAAGTTGTGCTAAATGTGAAAAGCTGCAAGAATTGATGGTGCTGGTCCAAATGGAATAGGTGGGTGGCCACCAATATCCACCTGGATCATTCCTCCATCCTTAGGAAGCAATGGTCCCCATTGCGTTGAGATCCTCCATGAGATGAGGCAAATTCTGTTGAACTGAGTATTAGATGTGTTGAAGATGTCATGGACCTACGGGTGGACATGCTGGATGCGTTTAGTAAATTTGGTTTCTTTATCAGCCTCAGACAGTACATGTTTAGATTCTGTATGTGTAGTTGTAGGATGTATGGAAACATCAGGCGGTGGTGCGTTGGGAGTCAGATCAATGGAGTGCTTGTCCTGACAGTTTAGAAGAACCTCTATGAGTGAGGAGAAAATGTCCTCATATTCCTCCATGAATTTGTCCATCTGCTGCAGCCGTGCAAGGGAGCCCTGTTTCAAGGTTGTGGCCACAATATTCCTCTTTCCCTGTGATTGAGTTGTAAGGAAAATGAATTTCCTGGTTTGGGAAAAAATCTTACTGCGTTGTTTTGCAGTAGTCAAAGAGATGACAAGAGGCGGTACTACCTCCGGTATCCTGTACAAGTTATTCCCCAAAGTAATAATAACAGCACAAGGCCTAGAATCATACACAGCATGTCGCCTCCACAAGTATGGTTGGCCCAATAATACATCAGCTACATCAAGAGGAGCAACATCACACAATACCTCATCCGTGAATGGCTTGATACTGTACGGAAGGCAGCACTGCTGGCTGATGCGGAGATCTCTCCCTGGGTGGAGCCACCCGATGGTATACGGCTGCGAGTGTGCTATGGTCGGTAGGCCAAGCCGCTTCACGACCTCTGCTGAAATGAGGTTCTTTTGGCTTCCACTATCGATGAGAAATTGCAGCGGAGAACCCTTCACCCACATCTGCAACTGGAAGAGGTGCTCCCCCTCCTTTGGATCCTCTGGACCCTCCCTCTGGATCTTGGTGGTGGCAACAATGGCATTGGGATCTACATCAATGATCTACTTCCCTTTGTCATTGCCTTTGTCTGGTTCTAACTTAGGATCAGAAAATGCATCTGATTCGGGTGCCTTTAGTTCGGCCACCAAAGACTGTTTGGCCCGACACTCGTTTGTGCTGTGAGTGGGGCTGTTATGAAATTCACACCACTTCCCTGTGTCCTTCTTTGGATTTGTGGTGTTGTTCTGAGTCACATTGCTTTGCCCTTGCCCCTTGTTCTTCGATTCGGGGCCACCTTTCGGATTCGCAGATCCAAAGTCTCGCTTATTCTACTTAAATTTATGCTCGATCTTAGCGGCATAGCGATATGCCGTGCCAAGCGATGTAATGTCAAGGAACTCCATTTCCTTCTGAATGTGTTTGTGCAGATAGCCACGGTAATTTAGCACCAAATTTCTCTCTGAATATTTAATACCCAACTTTGTGCGTAGGGTATGGAACAGATTCGTCAGTTCGTGCACATCTTGATCCTTTTGTTGCCGCAGCGTGGTCCATTGGATGCATTTGTCCTCATAGCTCCCCACGGGGTGATATTGTTCCTTGATGCCGTCTCGGAACGAATTCCAAGTGGGTGTGGCCGAGAATAGAGAGGGTTCCCCTTCTCCCTCTTGCTCACAGTAGGTTTCCCACCAGTCTTTGACATGGGGGGCGGCTTTGAGGAGTGCAAAAATAATATTTTCTCGATCAGAGAAGTCATGGACCAAGAAATACCCTTCCAACAAATTTAACCATCTGTCTATGGCATTTGCATCTATTTTTCCTTCAAATATAGGAATGTCAAATTTTACTTATACCTTGAAGGGAGTGGCGCCTCCAGAGTGGCTGTTGGATGCAGATGCGCCATATGTGGGCAGTCGTTGAAGGATTTGAGCAAAGTTATCCATCATCGCGTTCCTTTGTTTCTCGAGGGCCTCCTCGAGCAGTATTTTGATAGGATCTCCTGCTCCCTCGTCTTTCTTTTCTTCCGCCATGGTAGGTCGTCGGGGTTTACGAGGTTGATCTTGCAAGGGTTCAACCAGATCGAGCCCTAACTCCTTATACCCTGACCTCGTTGGGGACATGCAAAGAAAGATCGAGAAAACGCAGAGCCTCTGATACCACTGATCCAGATTTTATACAGGAACGCAACAGAATACATAAATAACCATGAACATAGAGATGCAGTAGAAATAATGCTTCATTTCATTAATATCAAATAACATAAATATGCTTACAGGGATAGTGGAAATAAAATAGCTAGGGTGCTAGTAGCGAATCTCTGAGAAGAGATGTGATGGCTACAGACCTCTGAATTGTGTTACAATGAGGCTCGAGGGCCTATTTATTATTGAGAAATAATGGAGAACTCTAAACTTCCAAAAACCTAACCCTAGGAGATGAAGCACCAAAACTATGGGCCCCGTTTGGGTGAATTGGTGGTTCAACTTCCCAGGGACGTAACTTTGGCATCCGATCTCCGTTTGACGCGCTCAATAGCTTTTTAGAAAGATATGTTCTAGGAGTACAAATTTTGAACAAGAATTATCGGTCCATGGACCCATGTTGCTCTCCGTTTTCCCAAAAAACGTCGTTTAGGGCCTCAAAATAGCTTCGGAAGTTCAGGACCCGAAAAACTGCTAAAAATAGTAAGTTTTGTTGCAACTTGAAAACTGAAAGAACTAATGGTGGGGGTTCAAATGGAATAGGTGGGTGGCCACCAATATCCACCTGGATCATTAAGGCACCAAAACGGCTCTGGGAGTGGAGGACCCGAAAACCTGCTAAAAATAGTAAGTTGTGCTGAATGTGAAAAGCTGCAAGAATTGATGGTGTTGGTCCAAATGGAATAAGTCGGTGGCCACTGATATCCACCTAGATCATTCCTCCCTCCTTAGGAAGAAATGGTCCCCATTGCGTTGAGATCCTCCATGAGATGAGGCAAATTCTGTTGAACTGAGTATTAGATGTGTTGAAGATGCCATGGACCTGCGGGTGGACATGCTGGATGCGTTTAGTAAATTTGGTTTCTTTATCAGCCTCAAATAGTACATGTTTAGATTCTGTATGTGTAGTTGTAGGATGTATGGCAACATCAGGCGGTGGTGCGTTGGGAGTCGGATCAATGGAGTGCTTGTCCTGAGAGTGTAGAGGAACCTCTATGAGTGAGGAGAAAATGTACTTGTATTCCTCCATGACTTTGTCCATCTGCTGCAGTCGTGCAAGGGGAGCCATGTTTCGAGGTTGTGGCCACAATATTCTTCTTTCCCGGTGAGTGAGTTGTAAGGAAAATGAATTTCCTGGTTTGGGAAAAAATCTTACTGCGTTGTTTTGCAGTAGTCAAAGAGATGACAGGAGGTGGTACTACCTCTGGTATCCTGTACAAGTTATTTCCCAAAGTAATAATAACAACACGAGGCCTAGAATCATACACAACATGTCACCTCCACAAGTATGGTTAGCCCAATAATACATCAGCTACATCAAGAGGAGCAACATCACACAATACCTCATCCGTGAATGGCTTGATACTATAACAGTGTTACCGATGAAATAGGTAACCACACTGTTACCTACTTTTTTTTGGTAGCATAAAAAGCACCCGAATTTGAAAAGTGGTGATGCAGAATCACCTTCTATTTTTTTTGGAGCACATTTTCGACACTCTAATATTTTTATTTATGAAGTATGAATATTTGTTTTAAAATGGTAGTGATTTTCATGCTAATTTTGAAACGTATTGATGCAGCATCAACTTTTTTTTTTAGAGCGGTGATTTTCATGCTAATTTTGAAACGTATTGATGCAGCATCAACCTTTTTTTTTAGAGTGGTGATTTTCATGTTGGTAATAAAACACAAAACTTAGATAAAAATATATATATATAACAACCAATAAAAATGTAAAAAAAAACAAAAAAAACTCGTAAAAATAAAAATTTTAAACAAAAATAAATAAATAAATAAACAAAAAAAAAAAACAAAAATATTCTAAAATTATATCAAAAGAAATGACAAAATTTGAAAAAAAAACACATAATTTAAAGAAACAAACAAAAATTAACCAAAAAAAATTTAAAAAAAAAAAAAAAAAAAAAAAAAACATTGTTTTCAAGTTATTAAAAACCATATAATTAAAAAAAATAAAAAATTAACTAGAAAATTTAAAAATAATTTAAATTACAAAATTAAAATTTAGATTAAAAAGTAAAATACAAAAAAGAAAAAATTAAATTTAAAAAATTAAATTAAAATAATAATAATAATAAGAAAAAAAACACAAATTTTAAAATTAACAAAAAAAACAAATGAAAAAAAAAAGCAAAATTTAAAATTGAAAAAGAAAATTAAAATAAAAAAAAACTATCATTAAAAAACAAAAAAAATGAAAAAAACCACGTGCAAATAATTAAAAAACAAATATCCATAAATTTACTATTTTTTTTTAAATGAAACAATTTATAAATTTTAAAAATTAAAAACTAAATAAACTAAAAGATTAAAAAAAAAAAAATTTAAATAAAAATTTAATAAATTTAATAAATAAATTTTAAAATTTTAAAAATAATTAATCTAAAATATTAAATTTAAAAACAAAATTTAAAAGAAAAATAAAACAAAAAGAAAAAAAAACAATTTAAATTTAAAATAAAAAATTTGAATTAAAAAACAAATAATTTTAAATTTTTTGAATTTAAAAAAAAAAAAATCAAATTAAAAAAAATATTAAAAATAAAAAAGAATTTTTTGATCGTGGTGGCGCCGCCAATCGGCCTCCCGCCCAGGTGGCGGCGGAGGTTGGCCGTTGGGCGGGAGGGTGATTCCGAGAATCAGCCTGAGGTCGATTCTGGGAATCACCCTATCGCGGCGTTGGAGGCCGATTCCAGGAATCACCCTGAGGCCAATTCCGGGAATTTCCCCGAGGTCGATTCTGGGAATCGCCCTGCTGCGGCACGGGAGGCCGATTCTGGGAATCGTCCTCCCACGGCAGGAGGCCGATTTCGAGAACGCTCCCGCGGCGGAGGCCGGGCCCGGAATCGGCTCACCCCCGGGAACCGCCGCCGCGCGAAGGAGGCCGATTCTCAAATTGCCCCGAGGCCGAGCTCCGGAATCTGCTCCCGAGGCCGATTCCCAGGAATCGCCCTGCCGCGCACTAGAAAAATTCCCGGAATCGCCCTCTCATCCCGTGAGGCTGATTCCGGAATTGCCCTGCCGCGACACGAGAGGCCGATTCCGGGAATCGCCCTCCCTCCGCGGGAGGCCGATTCCAGGAATCGCCCTCCCGTGGCGGAATCACACCCTGCCGCGGTGCAGGAGGCTGATTTTGGGAATTGCCCTGAGGCCAGTTCCGGGAATTGCCCCGAGGCCGATTCTAGGAATCGCCCTGTCGCGGCACGGGAGGCCGATTCCGGGAATCGCCCTCTCACGGTGGGAGGCCGATTCCGGGAGTCGCCCTGCCGCGACACGAGAGGCCGATTCCGGGAATCGCCCTCCCTCCGTGGGAGGGCGATTCCCGGAATCGGCCTCCCGCGGAGGGAGGGCGATTCCCGGAATCGGCCTCAGGGCGATTCTCGAAATCGGCCTCCCGCCGCAGGAGGGCGATTCTCGGAATCGGCCTCCCGCCCAGTGGCTAGCCTTCCTCACCACCTGGGCAGGAGGCCGATTGGCGGCGCCACCACGATCAAAAAATTCTTTTTTTTTTTTAAATTTTAAATTTTTTTTTTTTTTAAATTTGATTTTTTTTTTTTTTAAATTCAAGAAATTTAATTTAATTTATTTATTTATTTAATTTTTATATTTGAAATTTAATTTGTTTTAATTTGTTTGTTTTTTTTTATTTTATTCTTTTTTTTTGTTTTTAAAATTTTTTTTTCTAAATTTTGTTAAAATTTTTTATTAAATTTTGTATTTTTTTTTATTTAATTGATTTTTTTTTTTCATTTTTTTTATTATTATTAAGTTTTATGTTTAGTTTTTTCATTTAATTTTTTTAAATTTAGTAAATTTTGTATTTATTTGAATTTAATATTTTTTAAAATTTTTTTATTTTATTATTATTATTTTTTTTAATTACATAAATTTTTTATGTTTTTGTTTTTTTTGTTTTTCAATTAAAATTGTGTATTTAAAATTATATATATATATATATATATATATATATATATATATATATATATATATATATATATATATATATATATTAAACTTTATATTTTCAAATTATTTTGTTTTCTATTTTATTTTTTATTTAATATATTTATTTAATTTATTTTTTTCAATTTTTAAATTTTAATTGATTTTAAAAAAAAATTAACTTTTTATTTTAACAATGTTTTTTTTCTTTATATTTAAAATTTATTTTTTATTTCAAAATTTATTTGTTTATTCATTTAATTATTAAAATTTAATATTTGTTTTTTTTTTTAAATTTAATTTGTTATTTTAATATTAACGATTTTTTTTCTAATTTAATAAAATCTAATATATATATTTTTAGTTTAAGTTCATACATATATATATATATATATATATATATACATATATATATATATATATATATATATATATATATATATATATATATATATATATATATATATATATATTATTTTTTATAAATTTAATTTAATTTATTTTTTAAAATCTATTTGTTTTTTTTAATATATATTTTTTTTAAATTTAATATTTTTATTGTATTTTATTTTTATTTTTTATTTTTAATTAATTTTTCATTTTTTTACTTTTAATTTCAATAATGTTTTTTTTTTTTTAATTTTTATTTTAAAGTTTTAAATTTATTAAAATTTAATATATTTCTTTAAATTTAATTTTTTATTTTAAAATTTAATTTTTTTTTTCTAATTTAATAAACATTTTCTTTTTCTTTTTTTTAAATTTAATTTCTATATTTTATTTTTTATAATTTCTTTCCTTTTTTAACTTGTTTTTTTTTAATTTAATATTTTTATTTTATTTTTATTTTTATTTTTTCATTTCTATATATTTTGAAATTTTAATCTTTAATTTTTTTTTATTTTTATTTTTTATTTTTTTCTTAAATTTTAGGTTTCTTTTAATGTTTGAATTAAAATTTTTATTTTGTTTTTATTTTTATTTTTTTATTCCTATATATTTTTAAATTTTAAGCTTTAAAATATTTTTATCTTTTAAGTTTTTTTTTTCTTAAATTTTAGGTTTTTTTTAATGTTTGAATTTTAAAAATTAAAAAATGTTATTTCTATTTTTAAAAATGTCAAAAATATGACACAATTTTTTTTTTTGGTATTCCAGCATCAACTGGTTTTGTTTTGAGGGTGTTTTTTCAATCCCTTTTTCAAGAAACAATTTTGTTTTTAGCATAATTTTATAAAATGTTGAAATTTGACCTTAAAAAAAAACCAAGTGCGTTCAGGAATACACTTTTTTTTGTTTTGGGGGTGTTTTTTCATGTTTTTTGAGTATTTTTGGGTTAGAGTTCCCGTTTTGAGGTCAAGTTGCCTATTTCATCGGTAACATTGTTCTGTACGGAAGGCGGCACTGTTGGCGGATGCAGAGATCTCTCCCTGGGTGGAGCCACCCGATGGTATACGGCTGTGGGTGTGCTATGGTCGGTAGGCTGATCCGCTTCACGACCTCTGCTGAAATGAGGTTCTTTTGGCTTCCGCTATCGACTGGAAGAGGTGCTCCCCCTTCTCTGGATCCTCTGGACCCTCCCTCTAGATCTTGGTGGTGGCAAAAATGGCACTGGGATCCGCATCAATATCCACTTGGATCATTAAGGCCCCAAAACGGCTCCGGGAGTGGAGGACCCGAAAACTTGCTAAAAATAGTAAGTTGTGTTGAATGTGAAAAGCTGCAAGAATTAATGGTGCTAGTCCAAATGGAATACGTGGGTGGCCACCGATATCCACCTGGATCAGATCATTACCATGTGGGGAACATTTTGAATTGTGAGAATGATAAGTGAACTCTAACCCAATTACAAACCTAGTGAAAATGCCTCAAGTCATCTTGTAATATCTTAAATATGGCCTTATTATGATTTGAGGGCTTAAGCTCGATAAGTGATACCAAAGAGAATATATATTGCAAGAAATATTTAAATTTTATAGAGGGAATCATTGCAACTACCATTCATGATCCCTCATACACCTTGTGGCTAATTGAGCCTAAATAAAAAACAAATATAAAAATTAAATAATATTCAATGCACAGAAAAGGTAAAGGCTTGATAAAGGTTTCATGATTAGTTGGGACATGTCAGTATATTTTTCGAGGCTCCAGACGCTTGCTTTTAGGGAAACAATGCTTATGATTTCATGATCACTCCGTTGTGGGTATGGATGCTCACTGGAAGTGGGGAAACACTAGAAAATAATCTTGAATGCTTGATATTTTAATCCCTTGAAATATCACTCACTATCTTTGCAACATCAAGGTCCAAACTAAAGAGGCAGACCTATATTATAATTTATACCTTTATGGTCCTTCCTCATGTTTCTATCAAATTTGGGAAAGGAAAGGTCATGTAGCTCAGGATTCGACAGTTCTAAGTAGTGGTAACCTTGTGGCATGAATAATATACCTTATAGAAAAATTGATAACAAGTGATTTTGAACAGATTTTTATGTAACACTTAGAGATTCAAAGGTCCTACTAGTGCATCGCCAATTTTTATAGTAGCTATAACAACCCTTTCAATTCCTCCTTGTATCTTGTTTCCTACAAGAAAATGAGGATCCCACCTAATCAAATGGTTTATAATAAACCTTGTAAAACTAGATTGCTTTCCCTAATGAGAAAATATTTTTGTGGCCCTTGAGACCCATTAAGAAGGATTTTAAGCACAATGGAACAATGTTGCTTAGGCCAAAAATATAAGGAAGCATTGTTTCTTAGGACAATGACACATGGGACCAATACGGATTAGCCTAGTGATACAAGGGAGAATTGATTGTTAGTCCTATTATACAATCACCGTAGCAACTCCTCATTCTAGTGAACTGAAACTCAAGGAAAAGGATCTAACTTAGGTTTTTCTTGAAAATTTTCTTTTCTCACTATGTTTATCGCTCCATTGAGCCTCATTACAATGAAACATTGCTCCACTGACCCTTAGAACAACGTCAATGCTTCAAATTTTATCTTGGAAATTAATCTGTAGCATCTTCTCCTTAGTGTATCGTCACCTTTCTCATTAGTCCAATGCTGTATTGCTCTAATGAGCTTTAATGTAGTGATACACATTCATTTTGGTTTTAAATTCACCTTGTATCTCTTTTGACACTTCATATCACTCCATTGAGCCTCTAGTCAATGTTATACTGCTCCATTATGCCTTAGCTCAGTGATACAGTCTCACATCTTGGCTTTAAATTCATCTTGCAACTTGGTCATCTCAATATATCACTCCATTGTGGGCCAATGTAGCAACATATTGCCCCTATTGCTATAATCCAATGCTATAACACTCCCTTGATGTTCAAGTCAATGATATGGCATATTTTTTGAGCCTTTATTTTCTTATGTATTGTTGACTTAACTACTAGTGGAAGTAAAGTTTAAAAGGGAATTTATTGAGGGAATTAAAGCACCTAAGCTCAAGAATTTTATTTAAAAGGCCCCATAGTGCAATATTTTGTCACATTGCTTGACTCTTGTAAGTAAAATACTTCTTCTATTGAGTAATATACTTTATCTCTCCTGATCAGTGCTAGGTTAAGCCATCTCAGCTTAGGTATGTGATTAATCATGCCCACTCAACTTCAGTTTAGTCTGTGTTTGGTTATTTGATGAATGGTTGTCTACCTAGATGTTATTTTTTTTTGTTAATTCTTCCCTTCTTATTTTCTTAATCAAATGAGTATTTTTAGCATTCCTCTCAAAATATATGGCTACAGCAATCCTTTATTTATCAACCCCTACCCTCTCAAGCTCCCCATGCACTTTCATAACCTTGTATAGATCAAGGAAGGGGTGGAAAATTCAAGGCATCCCCAATCACGTTTTGTTTGAAAGAGAAAATGCCACACAAGCCCCAGTTTTCCAATATCACATGGTTCCATCTCACCCTGACCCTAGAAGTACACTTCTGTAGTTATGAGACACTTTTTTGGCCTCTTGAGCAATCCATCATGAAAATAAAACCATCAAAGCTCTTGTTCTTTTACCCAAAAAGACTAAATTTTCATTTTCAGTTAGCCTCCTTGGGTTACCCAAACCAAGTCACCTAGGGTTTCATTCCTAAGGCCACATCACTGCACCCATCTCAATTTTTTCAGTTAAATTTTAATCGACATTTCCATTTCCAATGTTGGGTGTATGGACAAGTATATTTATTTCGTAGAAACCCTAGTCTTAGTCTCTGTAGCATAGAGAAGCATCTACATGGGAAAGGTGCCTTGGTGAAGATTGTGATTTTTTTAACTATAGTGTTGTTCAAAGGGTTTCCCTTGGTTAAACTTGACAATATCATTTTCTCATCACCACATAAACTTGTTACGTTTTTGTTCATTTTAAAAACTGTGAAATGAACTAGTAGATAGGCATAACCAACCTTAAACCCAAAATTATCAGTTCTCTACATCTAATATTGTGAGATAATCTACATAATTGGTGATTGATATTTTTAAATTGATATGCAGGAGGATAATGCATGTGTCAAAGAAAATTCCCTACAAAGCTCCAATGGTTGAGACCTCAAATGAAGAAGTGCCTGACAACTCACTTGGTCCTGATTTTTAGGATACTCCATGCTTCATTCATGGATATACCACATATACATGGTAAAAATTGTATCAATGGTTTTTGAGATAAAACCTTCCTCCAATTGAACTAGACTCATAGGCTTAAAATGTTGCTAAAATATCGTGGATGTCTAAATTCATTGCTCACCCACATGTTCTTATGTGTGAAGAGGCAGTTGAGTGGTTGGTGAAACACATTGATCCTGAGGAAGAAATGATTAGGGACATTCACAAGAATCCCATTTATTCATTCAATTCCTTAAAAATTGAAATGTACTATGATCTTTCCAAAGCATAAGTATATCTAGATGAGGACTACTGGGTAGGTTTTAAGATTCTTCCTACAAAGTTTCTAAAGACATGGTGGAGTAACAAAGGAACTTTAGGACTCGAGAAAACAATAAATATCCTTCAAACATGTGAAGATCCCCATTCTAGCTAGTAGTCTCTATTTTTTGTAGGTTATATTATCAATCCAATGCTAAGGCCTTCCTTGAAGGATGGGTACTAGTCATGTACATTGTATTAGTAGAGGAAGGAATATTTAACTAAGTAGATATCTTGTGATTCTCTTTCAGGGAAAAAATTAATCATGTTTATAATCCTAAAGAAGGCCAACACCCTCAGTTTTTCATGGCCTCCTATATCCTAGACATTATATGAGTGAAATAAGCATTACCAACAATGGGCTAGAAATGGAAAATTCACGAGGAATTGGTCCATATATATTACAAACTCATGTAGGAGGAAAACTATGTATATTCTTATGCAAATATCTACCAATAATTTTTGGTGTCACTCTATGAGGTCTTGTTCAATGACCATGCTCCATGTATATTTGAGAGGGCCGCACATGTCATTTCCTCAATTAGTGATTGTTTTTTGAAACAAGATGGCACTTAGCTGAGAATATTTGGAGCAATAAAACCTCCCCATATGTTATCTAAGTTTGTAACTGATAGAGTGGTGCTTCAATAAATAACATATCAGGTTTACACAAGAGTAGGTGGGGCAATGTATTAGGACAAGAAGGCTCCTAGCTACACATGCTTTTACACTTGGGAACATATTAGTTAAAAGATATCAATAAATCTAGAAAGGATTTTGATGCATTGATAATTTTCCATTATGGGGATCTGACATACCTCAAGTATGATCCAAAATTTATAGTGAAAAATCATTGCAATTCATGACAGCTTAGGTGGCATCACTCGTTAGATACTTGGGTAGCAGGATAGAAACAAAAGAATCCATTAAATTTCTTAGAAGTGATTTCAAGAATAGGTTAAAATCCTCCTCAAACTAGAAAGGAAAATCTCAATTTGAAAGAGAATCCCTTGCCTACAAAAGGATGCACCACTAGAGACAACTAGAATTGAGCAAGAAAAAAAGTTGAAGCATGAGCTTGAAGAAGTAACATAGAGGAAATTGAGCTTAAATAATAGGGGGAGCAAGGATGAGGGGAAGGAGAGAACAAAAGAAAATAGTAGAGGAATAAATACGAAGAAAAGTGGAGGAAAAGAGACAACAAGATGTGTAGGTTTTAACCATGTACAAAAATTACCTGCAAACGAATTCTTAAAATATAAAATAAACAATGGTGAGAACAAAAAACAAATAGACACAAATGTTTTCCCCTTGATCCCAAAACCAAGACTACCAGATTTTTTTTTCATTATATTCCTTTTAATGTTACAATACATATATGTACATGTCACAACAATCGTAAACCCCAATCCATTAACCCTATATTAGAACATAACCATAGTTCCCTTGACCTGATCTAGAAAAACCATGGGACGAAAACCATCATTCCCAAAACCATGTGAAAAACCCATGCACAAAACCATAGGTACGTGTGAACAGTCATGGAAATAATATAACACACACCTAACAAGATGAAGCAGATAACAAAGTTAGAGAATAAACTCTTAATGTGTAGCAGGAATAATAAGAACCAACAACACAACCATATTCCAATTCCATGGATGTTGATCCATCCAAACTAGCAACTCCTGTAATCACAGGAGTCCACTTTCCAATAATAGAAATGAGTATCACACTATCTAAAAGGAAAAAGGTGGTTAGCTTGGGTAGATTCATCTATTATCATGACTTGAACATGATAATGGAGCATACATAAAAAACAATGTCTAGCCCACATCTATTGCTGGTGTATGTCACTAATGAAAGACATATTGTGCCTCACTAGGAAATATCTGCTTGTTGTGGCTTCAATGGGCACAACATTATCTAAAGCCACAATGAGAAATGTACAAGACCTTATAGATCAACTAAAGTAGAAAGATGGTTGTTTAGCCAAGCTACAACATCAAGTCAAGTTGTTAAAATCTAAAGCAAAGACCATTAAGTAGACAAATGATGGGATGGAAGATTACTTGGCATGTGCTTCCAAGAATCTTACAAGTCTTTGGTCAACATGTGTGCTCATGCATCTAGATATTGCAGAATATTTCATCTGAGCTATTGCCACATTGAAAAATGGCTAAGGAATAAGGTACATAGCTCTAAAGAGTACTATATGATCTAAACCAACTAGAGAAATGGCCCAAGGAATACCCTCAGGCCCTGCTATAATTTGCTAGAATCAATATGCAAGAATTAAAATATGATTCCATTTTTGTCAATCAAGTTCTAAAGATACAAGAGAAACTTGAGAAGGCCATATACATTTTGTATCACAATACCAACAACATTATTCCTTAGTTGAGAGAATGATATAGATGAACACGATACCATCCATTGGGGACCTAGGAGAGGCTAGGAAAAATGAAGAAGTAAATAGAGAATTGGATGAGTTACTAAATGCTAAAGAGTTTTCTTTTAGTGAATTCACCAACAAACCCACTAAAGACAATCTTAAGCAACACATTGTGGAGCCTGCCAAGCAAAAAAAAATATTGAATTACTTCTTGCTCACCTTGAAGAAAGAATTATTGACTCTCTCTTAGAAAACTTTAGAATACCACGACATCATGGAGAGTTTATTACCTAGTAGGATTAAAATTATTACATCAAATTATGAAATCTAGCTAGTCTATCTTCAAGAAGTGCTTAAGGTCTCAGTTGCAAATCCAATCACACTATAGCAATCGTCAGTTAAATTTCCAAGAGTTTTGCAAATTATTTCCTTTACTTGTACTTGGAAATCATGATAATTTGAAGAGTTGTAACTTCCTATAATATTCTAGCAGTCTCAAAAGGTAGTTACTAATCCATCCTATACATATTGTAAAAATCTAAGTGTTTGGGACTTTGGAATTTTTGGAAATCCTTATAGACTAGAGCTATGAAGCTAGTGTATCTTGTATTCAATGATATATAATATTTAGAATCCTATAAGGCCACCACTGAAATCGTAACATGGCATACATTGTGTTTTGTTTTGAAATTTTCTTTAGCAAATTCATTTATGTGTGTATTCTATGAGATTTATTATTGCTAGCTAAAATATCATTCTGTGAACTAGGTAGTTCTTTATATCGTGGTTGTTGCTTATGCATTTAATTTTGAGATTCAACAATAAATTTTTGGCACCCATGATCCTAGTGAAAATTAAGTACCTACACTAGGGTGGAGCCCACATGCTATTTTTAGGTGCATGTCTATTTTTATTATCCCTTAATTTAGATGGACATTAAACTGTAATCTATTCTCAATGTGGACTTGAAATAGTTAACTTAAGTGGAAAAATCAGTTAGCTAAGTGAATTTCGAGTTAGGGGTTGGTTGGTGGGACATGCAGAGTAATTCTAGTTGTAACAGAGTGATTCTAGTTGTAACAGAGTTGGAAGTGCAGTGGTTCATGATTTTGTGCAAGTTGTAAATAGTTTAACTCAGTTGTGCTAGTTGTAACTGAATATACACTAGTGAGAGATCTAGTGAATTAAATATTAATTAATTCACAATTAGTGATCTCACATGCAACTGAGGATTTACTAATATTCGCTGCATGCATGTCAGATCCAGTGGAGACCCAGTTGAGTTCTAGGTGAAAGGGAAGTTGACTATCAGTTGTGACAATATCCACTTGCACATTTGCAAGTAAACACACATTGGATGTGCCCATGATACTTGCGTAGTCAAGGCAGGCAGGATTGCATCAATTCAGGGATTGCATTCAACAGGGATTGCATAGTGAAGGCATGTTGTCTAGAGGCAGTAAATTGGCTAAGGGATTTGCAAATTTTTGTATGACAGTGTGAGACAATTAGTTGATGTACTGAGGGCTCTTGTGAGAATATTTTTGTATGTAATTGTTTCATGATCCATGATATAATATAATATAGAATATAGTGGGGTTTTTAGCTGTAAGCTTTCCCCGGGAAATTATATGTGTTGTGTGTGATTAATCTTTCTTCATGTTCATGTGATTGACCATTGTGTTTTTAATTTCGCAAATATTTGTAGAAGCGATTCAGTATTTAAATTTAGAAAATTTTTAGATCGGGTGAATCCAAGATATACATGCATATTGTATAATTTCTACATGGTAACAGAGCACAGGAAATTGCAGACGTGAAGTAGGAGCTGAGTTTGTGACTAGATAGAATTCAAATTTGCAGAAAGACTCTCTTGTGCTACAGCTGATTCAAGATCAAAATGGCTTTCAATGGCTTGAGGTTAGAGTATGCACTCGAGGGCAGCTCGAACTACATTTCTTGGAAGGACAGGATTGAGTCAGTACTCAAAGACAATGGCTTGAAGGAATTCATTGAAAAAAATGTTCCTAAGCCAGATACTGCAGATGTTGCCAATATTGATGAATGGAAAAAGAAAGTGGCAAAGGCGAGGAGGATCCTGTTGGAGGAAGTACGAGATGAAATTGTCTCAAGCCTCCATGGGAAAGCCACACCATATGCTATGTGGAAGGCTTTGACAGATCTATTCCAAAGCAGTAGTGACCATAGGAAATTGGCGCTCAAAGATAAACTCAGGAAGATCAAGATAGAAAAGGGCAACACTATTCCAAAGTATCTCACAAAGTTTGTCCAATGTCTGGATGAATAATGATGATTTGGCGAGTTTGGCTCTCTTGAGACTTCCTAAGAGTTGGCACAGTTATAAAGACTCTGTCAGCGGACGGGAAAAATTGTCGAATTGAGAATGACTGTGGTTGGATCTAGTGCAGGAGGAGTTCAGGCGGAACACCAGAGATGGCTCTTCATCAAGCATGATGATGAAGAGGATTGTGCTTTGGTTGCCAAGGCGAAGAAGGGGAAGGGGAAGAAATTCCATTATAAATCTGAGTCTAAAGGAAAGAAGCAAGACATGTCCAAGGTGAAGTATTTTCACTGTCACGAACATGGGAATTTTTCTACT
Source organism: Pinus albicaulis (assembly GCA_034641835.2). Lineage (NCBI taxonomy): Eukaryota > Viridiplantae > Streptophyta > Pinopsida > Pinales > Pinaceae > Pinus > Pinus albicaulis. The sequence continues at coordinate 460,921,457 of CM076577.1, forward strand.
AACTGTCCACAAAAGAAGAAGAAAAATAAGGTTGTTAGATCTGCATTTTGTGAGGACCTTGCCTTGCAATTTGATCTTGACTTCTCCTTGATTTCATGCATGGTGTCAAGTGCATTGGGATCGGTGTGGTATTTGGATAGTGGCGCTTCCTTTCACATGACGGGAGACAAGGAAATTTTCAGTGACTTGGAGGATAAATATCTCCAGATGCATATTCATATGGGTGACAACAGACGGTACAGTGCTATCGAGATTGGTACCATTACCTTTCAGAGGGATTCAGGTAAACCATTTCAATTAAAATATGTAATGCATGTACCAAGTCTGAAGAAAAATTTGGTCTCAGTCGCAATGTTGGAGGATAGAGGCTATGATGTTGTTTTTAGTGATGGAAAAGCTTTCCCGCGACATAAAACAATGGTTCAAGCCAAGAGGATAGGGATTCGAGTTAATAATCCCTACAAGCTGGAGGTAGATGGATGCACTGCCATGATGGGCAAGGCAGAAAAAGTGGTGAGCTGGGATGAGGGTGAATTATGGCACAGGCGATTGGGCCATCTTTATCATGGAGCCTTGAAATTCATGCAACAAATATCTACTGGACTTCCAATGGGAACTCTTGCTCAGTTAGATCAGTGAAAGGGTTGCACCATGGGGAAGTATGTAAAGTCCACCTTTCATGAGAAGGAGAACCGTGCTTCGGGGATCCTTGAGAGAGTTCACACAGATGTGTGTGGGCCATTCTCGATTGCTTCAACAGCAAAACATAAGTACTATGTAATCTTTCTTGATGACTTTTCTCGTAAATGCTGGATCTTCTTCATGCAGAAGAAAGATCAAGCATTCTCTAAGTTCTTTGAGTTTAAGGTATTGGTGGAGAAAGGGTCTGGGAAGCAAGTGAAGGCTCTTAGGAGCGCTAATGGTGGAGAATACATCTCTAACAAATTCAAGAACTTTTGCAGCAAAGAAGGAATTCAAAAAGAACTCATAGCACCTCATAACCCACAGCAAAATGGGATCGCGGAGAGGAAGAACCTCAATTGCAGACGACTATGGTGGAAGGGGAGACAATTGGAGTTGGTCGTGTGGCAATACTAGTGGTTGTTCAAGGTGGGTGGCGTCCGGAGTCTGCGACAGTCGTGGTTGGGGTGGCTCGGTGGTTGGTCATGGGGGTCGCACTCCACAGCCTCAACAATGAGATGGGGCGATGTGACGCGAAGGCACAAGAAGACGAGGGCGGGCAAGGAGTGTAGGGCATGGTCAAAGGGATGTTCGACAATGTTGTTTGGAGAACTGCATGGAACCGATCCAGTTAGTGTTGGAGCGATTGGAAACCACAGAATGGGTATGCCAGGAAGAGCATGTTGAACTCATATCCACTCTAAAAAAAATGCACTACTTACAGTGCCATGTCCGAGAGAAAGTTGTGGTGGTTTGGCAAGGCCAAAACCTGTTAATTGAGAAGGTGGAGAAGTTGGAGCCTTGGATGACCCACTTTGAAGAGCATGTCCAATGCTCTTTCTGCCCTCCACCTCCTCCTGGAACAACCCCGAATAACCCAAATTCAATTACTTCAGATGACTAGCATGGTTACAGGTGTTCTCCTTGTTTTATGTGTTTTTTGGTGCTTTTGGCCTCTTAGGTTGTGGACTATCTTTAGTTTCATTTATGTTTCTTTGTCACACGTTGATCATGGTAGTCAACAAACCTTATAAGAATAAGACTACTTGCATTTTACTACTAATGTACTTACTTTTTGATAAATGAATAAAATGTTGATTTACAAAAAAATAAATTCAAATCAAAATAATTAAAGTTAATTAATTATTAAACATAATTACAAATTAAATTAAACTATCAATTGCACCATATGTTGCAAAAGAAACATCGTAAGGCAATAGCATAGGAAAGAGTAGCCTATAAGAAATAAGAAGGAAATAGCATAGGAAGGAGTAGCCTAGAAGAAACAAGATGTTGCTGAGAAAAAGTCATCGTGAAGGAATGAAAGGAAAATTTTCTTCCATGGAAGCAAGTCGTGGAGGTTTCAAAGATATTGATGATAAGAGTTATCAACCAAAAAAATTTGTTATACATTTTGAAATTGGAAATTGGGGTGAAAACATATATGTAAACCAACATAATATGTTAACATATATACAAATTTTATTATAGATATTGAAATAGGAAATTGGGGGTGAAAAACCTTTGGTGATTAATAATCCAACACATAACTCAAATAAGATACTTTAAATACATTCAAGTACAATTTATCTAGCATACATGTCAATAAAGAGGATTTTTATTAACAAAAATAGAGTTTACTTCAACTTCATCTACATATCTGAGCGACAATTGCATATATAAGAAAGTGAATATCATTTTAATACGGAGACATTTTTGGAAGGAGATATTGTTCTCTATGTTATGGTTTATTTTCTTAACTCCAAACTTGGTTTATTCTTTCTCTATATACATAAGGAAAAAAATACAAAGTAAATTCACAAATTTAAGTTATAGTTTTATATTTCATAATTACAAATCCAGTTTCTTATTAAAATATTTTACACATCCTAGGTTATTCTAAATTGATCAAGAATATATAATTATTAGCGTGGTGTTCTATGTGCACTAAAATTCCCATGAGGTCCATCACAATGTATGGGGTTCATTGCAACCTTGGATATATTCTGTGAGTTGTGATTTTTTGCTTGTGGCTACAACTTAGTTTTCGTTTTCACCTAGTTATCATGATTCAAAACATTGTTATCATCTTAGATCCTTATAGCATTATATATACTATGTGAGTTAAAGTGATGTTTTTTTTGTCACAATGATTCAAAAATCAGTTATTATACCACAATATTGACTTTCTTGTTGTTTGTTTTGTTTATCTTATTAAAATATTATACACATCCTAGGTTATTCTAAATTGATCAAGAGTGTAGAATTATTAGGGCACGGTATTATATGTGCACTAAAATTCCCATGAGGTCCATCTCAATGTATAGGGTTCATTGCAACCTTGGATATATTATGTGAGTTGTTGTGATTTTTTTCTTGTGGCTACAACTTAGTTTTTTTTTTCACCTAGTTATGATGATTCAAAACTTTGTTATCATCTTATATCCTTATAGCATTATATATATTATGTGAGCCAATGTGAAGTTTTGTTTGTCACAATGATTTTAAATTCAATTATTATACCATAATATTGACTTTCTTCTTGTTTGTTTTGTTTATGAACCCCTTAAAAAAACTAGAGGAACATTTGATTTTACAGTGTGATCTCCCCAGCATGGGTGGGGGTTTCAAAAATTGGAGAGTAAATTGAGTGGTTATTGTTAGAAATTGTTGTATAAGATGGGAAATTTGGATGGTTTGTAGACAATATGGATGTCATAACATATATCGTTTTTGAATTTTTTAGTGTCTCTGGCCACCATGCATCTAATAGGATCCATTTCAACTAAGAACGTCAATACATCACTGTGCGAATGATAACTTGTGACATCCCTAGCCATTTTCTTTTATTTTGGATCAAGTTATAAACTAATAACTTGTGAAATTCCTAGCCATTTTTTTTTATTGTGGATCAAGTTATAAACTAAAATATACTCTCTCGTCAGAAGACTCTACATTATATATTGGATGGAGGGAAAGGTTATGATAAAAATTGTACAAGAAACCCCTTAACGTTGTCTCAGCTTACTCTATTGTTAATCACATAGTGTCAATTTTGTAAAAATATAATTTACAATAAAGACTGAGTGGGTTTTTTCTTTTGTAAGTTTTGTTTGGAATTGAAAATAAAATAAAATTATAAAAGCTAAAATTATGTAGTGAGAAACATTTTTAAAATTTCATAATAAAAAGTTGAGTTAGTTTGACATCATATAATATGAAAAATTATAAAAGCTAAAATTAGGTAATTAAAGATATGTATATAGTTTTTTTTGAACTGAACAAAGAGTATGTATGTAGTTACAAGCTGTTATGTAGTTACAAACTATTATAATTAAGTAATTAAAGGTAAATTTAGTGTTATTTAAGAAATGAGAATTATGAACATTTATCATTATTGCTCAAAATAAATCATTTCATTTGAAATAATTTGGAAATTTAAAAAGATCACATATTTTAAAAAATTTCATTATTAATTTAATTTTTTATATATTAAGAAATACTACCCATGAATAATAAAACAATTGTAACATAAATAATATATAACAAAAAAACCATGTATTTTTGGAATAATAAAGTAGTTGTAACAAAAATAATTTAGAATAAGAAAAACTATGTATATTTGGATGTATGAAATTTAGATACATTTTATTAAGTGGAATTTTAAAAGAATAATGGTTATAAACATTAAAAATAATTTTATTGAATAACCAGTTTAGATCTATATTATTGATGAGAGGGATCAATGAGGTTTTCATATCAAGACATTCGATCCCTCTTGGCTTTTGGTAGATCTAGAGTTAGGCCATCTTAATTTCTCCCTTTAGATAAACCACATCCCACATGAATACCATGAGTCAATACCATAGGTTGTTTTTATAGTTTAGTAAATAATTAGTATTGATCTATATTATTGATGAGAGGGATCAATGAGGTTTGCATATCAAGACATTTTATCCCTCTTGGCTCTTGGTAGATCCAGAGTTAGGTCATCTTAATTCCCCCCTTTACATAAACCGCATTCCACATGCATACCATAAGTCAATACCATGGGTTGTTTTTATAGTTTAGTATTATTTTTATTTTTTATTTGAACCTAGTTAAAATGTTCATTGCAATATGTCAATATTTTTATTTAATTTACTTGCATACCATGAGTAAATACCATGGGTTGGTTTTATAGTTTAGTATTATTTTTATGTTTTATTTGACCTAGTTAAAATGTTCATTACAATATGTCAATATTTTTATTTAATTTACTTTTATTTTTATTTTTTTGTAATTTGACAAAGTCACCAAAACCTAAATTCAATCACTTATTAAAAAAAATAACTAAAATTATAAAAAACATATATAAAACTTTAACTTGTGAATTTAATGGCCTAAAACATTTCAATCATCTAACATTTGATCCAATGGCTCAGACATTGACACAGTGGCACCTAGGGGAGTTGTTTTGCATACCATGAGTCAATACCATAGGTTATTTTATAGTTTAGTATTATTTTTATTTTTTATTTGAACCTAGTTAAAATGTTCATTACAATATGTCAATATTTTTATTTAATTTACTTGCATACCATGAGTCAATACCATGGGTTGTTTTTATAGTTTAGTATTATTTTTATTTTTTATTATTTAATTTACTTTTTATTTTTATTTTTTTGTAATTTGACAAAGTCACCAAAACCTAAATTCAATCACTTATTAAAAAAAATAACTAAAATTATAAAAAACATATATAAAACTTTAACTTGTGAATCTAATGGCCTAAAACATTTCAATCGTCTAACATTTGATCCAATGACTCAGACATAAACACAGTGACACCTAGGGGAGTTGTTTTCAAATAAGAACGTCTTACGATGTAATTATATACATATTAATTTAATTAAATTATATACCTATTAAATTAATATGTACAAAAATTAAAATTTATTTAAAATTATAAACTAATTAAATAAAAAAATTTATATTAAAAACATTATTTAATTAAAATAATTAAAAATGATTTTAATAAAATATTTTAAAATATATATAATGGAGTGGCTTTTTGGATTTATATTGGGAGTTACGGGAGTCATAAGGGGAATGTGAGGGGAGTCCCGGGAAAGGAGTGGAGTGGGAGTAACAAGGGGGTCACGGGATCAGGGAGTGGGAGGAGTAAGGAGGGAGAGGGATCTTGGAGGAATAAAGGAGGCCCGGGGATGGGAAAGAGTCGGGGAAATGGAGGGGGAGAGGAGACGGGCTTCACGTGGAGTTGGTCCTCGGTCCACAATCATTTTGTTAATAAAAGTCTGTACCACAAAAAACTGCAACTATTTTTATGAAATGTTTTCGGGATATCAGATTTTCGTATGATTTTTAGAATTGAAATTAAATTGGCTTTGGATACACGAAACAAGTTTATATATATATATATATATATATATATATATATATATATATATATATATATATAGTTTTCAAATATAAATGCAACAGGCGTTATATTATATAGTTTTAATAAATATACAATTTTTTGAATCTAGTTGTTTTGTAGGATGGTTAATTAATTAAAAATTTATAAAATAATTAAAAATTAACTATTTACACATTATTTTAAATAAAATATAATTAAGCTAATTAATTATTCTTAATTAATTAATATATAAAATTTAATAAAATTTATTTTGTACATTTTAAAATTTAGGTGGTAAAAATTAATGAATAAATGTCATTTGCAAACGGTAAGTCCAAATGAGATTAAATAAGGATCAATGGAAAGTTAGTGAGAAACCGAATGCAATGAAGCAATCAAAATGTAAATCTAAAGAAAAAAAAAATCACCTAAAAACATCGCACACTTAACCAACTGAAAGTATTAAAGGGTGATATGACCACAATTTATGTAGAAGGTCCCCATTTTTATTATGAAGATAATAAATAAAAAAAATGGGGGTTGTGATTTTACCACAACAATAGTGACACCTGGGGAAGAACCAGTTATTTCAAGTTAAAAGGTAATTAGCGTAATTTTACCCAAAGGTTAAAATGATGAATTTTATTAAGCCTTCAAACATTAAAACATTTTCCATGAGTCCCACTTTAATAAATCAAGCGGTAAAAGTTCTAAAATATAAGTACTTGAGGAGTTTAAAACGTGAATCCATGTTTTTACAGAAATATTTTAATTTAGAGTTACTTTCTATGAGTGACAACATAAGTGCCAGTAGGAAGTATTAAGAAAAGTATACATCCATCAACATAAATAATCTCTTTTACCCGATATCATTTTGCTACCAACGAGCGTCCATAGCCCCAACGAAGTTGTCTAAGTACCACACAAGCATGGCCCCGTTGCCAGTGACCATGTTCAGTACCCCGGCGGGTTTAACAGTATGCTTCCCACACATGTGTGTTTTCAACCCTCTTTTACCACCCTTTTGATAAACTTTAAAATAGAGAATTGTTTTTTTGCAATTGGCTAAAGAGTGTATGGTGGTATAGGAGATTTTAAAGGTAATAGATATAATACTCATAAAAGTTTGGCTTCCACATCTTTCCTACAACTATCAATCTAGAGGTTCTTTATGTGAAGTGGGGAAGATGTGAGAGATTCATTGAGTTAGACTCAAGCCAATTATTTCCTTGGAAAGATGAACTCTATCACTTGGAAAAGATGAATGTTCCTCCATGAAAAAAGAATTAAGGTGAGAGGACTTTAAAATTCAATAAAAAAATCTCTTTAAAGTAAATGAAAACCCATGAAATTGACAGAGTAATAGTCTCCCATGCAGGCCAACCAATGTTTGGTAAGAAAAAGTATTCCATATAAATCTTGGTAATGTCACCAAAACCAATCCAAAGTAAAGGTGAAATCAACACTCTAAAAGTTTTCAAAACGAGGAAAGAAGATGCAAATCAAAAAATAAAAACTTTGAATAAAAAGCCGAAATTGAAAGAAAACCTCAACAACACGATTTATGAAGAATGTATCAACAAAATAATAAATATAAGGGACAAAATGTAAGCTTTTCCTCATTGAGATTTTGTTAAATTTTCTTGCAAAGTTGTAATCGATTATATTTTTATTCAACAATAAAAAATTTTAACTCTAGATAGAAGCTATGACAGAAAGTGAGGCCAAATAAGAATTTTCTCCCCTTAAACCTGCATGGAAGCATCTTAACGATTTCTTAATAAAAATAAGGCTTGTGGAACAAAATAGAGGTTTAGAAACTCCCTAAGTGGATTTGTCATTTTATCAGTGTGATAACTGCTATGCCAAACTCAAAAGCAAGCAGAACGAGGAGAGCGAACTCCAAATATAAGAAAACAAGGGTGTAAAGTTTTCAAAACAATCTTGGAGAACCCACAATAAAATAGCTTTAGATCAACAAACATTAAAAACCAAGCAGAGGAAAAGTGTAAAGAAAATGGAAACAGATGAAAATGAGAATATGAGACTTACCTTGAAGAATTTCACAAATATTTACCTAAAAGATACCGATTTTATCCAAAATAGGTAACTTCTTTTGATTGAGATTAAAAACTTGAAAAAGTTGCATTCTATGAAGTTGTCATTTGCTCAAAAGCATTACTTATTAAATCTAACTAGAGCAAGCATTAAGATAGAAAAAAATGTCTTATGGTCAAGGAATCATAAGTAAACAAAAATTATCAGAAATGAAAATTTACTCAGCAACAATTATTCTCTTCTTGTCACTTTTGATTTTATATCAAACCCTAAATATCCATAAATCTTAATAAATCAACCCAAAATCCCAACCAATGCAACAATGGTTTGTGGGTAAAAATAAAAATAAAAATTATATATATGAGGAGGACTTAGATTAATATGTAATCGTTGAAGTGGAGTGATAGATTAAAAACAAGAAAACCACAAGAGAATTGAAACTCAAACACATATGAACATGATCAAATACCTCTGTGAAATTTGTTACACATTTTTGTGGCACTTCAAAGATAAGATAAAAAATATTTTGAGTGCACTTACCAATTTCTGTATCAATATGGTGGCTGCCTTTTACTGACAAATTGTGCATATTGATTTGAGAAAGCAGGGTGGATCGAAAAACATCATGTACATCCACATCATCCATTGAAGTAGGTGATGTAGAATACAAATTCCTGGATCCCCGCAAGGTATGACTAAATTGGAATTTAAAAAGTGTTACAGGGTTCCAGGAATGCGAGATGCAGGGAATACGAGATTGTGGGATTGTTGAGATTGTGGGAACCCAGATTCTTGGATCCCCATAAGGGTTTGAGAATTGAATTATCAAAGAATTATGGGAAAGTGGGATTCCAGGATCGCGGGGTTCTCAGACTACGGGATGCTGAGATTGCAGGAAACATTATATGTGCGCTTCTCAATAATTGTGGTAATGTGGATCCCAGATACTTGCATTCCTGGAAGATTTTTGGAATTAAATTATTAAAGAGTTATGGATTCTCGAGATTCTGAGAGCTCGGGAACTAGGGTAGCATGAAATATGTACAAGAATGGAATGAAGGTAGAAAAACTCAACTATACTCGTCATCCAGGGAGAATAAAAGGTATTCTCCAAAAAAGTCGGGGCTCCAAATTGAAGACATGATTTCCCAAAAATAACGATCCATGTGCACACACCATGAAGAATGGATAATCAGTCATATTTGGATTTGTAAAGGGGTGTGACTAAAGAGGGGATATAAGATGAATTAGGAGCACTTTCATAAATACTGCAATTTTTTTGTGAATTTTCCTTTTTCTTCGGGACCTTCTTTTGATTGATCATTTGAAACTTGAGAAGTTAAAGGCTCGTAGCAAATAAGAACGAACAAAATCCAAGTGTTTGATTTTAACTAGGTCAAAAATAAGCGAAATATGATCATGTCTCATGTTGAAATTTGCAAAATAAAGAAAAACACCTATATAAAGCACAAAAGATTGAAAACTTTGATGAGAAAACAAATACTTCCCTGAACATGTTATGACCTGAAAAGGGCAGTCTCCTCACTTTATTCTTCTACTTGAATTATTAAAAGAGAAATAAACAAAAAATCAAACTAACCAAACTACTTATACTTCTATCCTAACTACATAAGGGAAGATATGACTAGGTACACACGCTTCCAATGTATTCGAGAATATTATTTCCTGCATGTATGTACACATCAAACATCGGTAACAAAAGTAAAAATATGATTAAGCCAACAAAAAGAAATATGAATGCAATATTTACATTGATTGCTAATGTATGTACAAAAAGAAACTTATTTATAAGCATTCTCTCTTGAAACGTTTCTTCCAACCATATCTCCATGGGATCATAAAAATATGGAAGAATGTCGGTTAGATATTGGAAGAGATCCAAAGGATAGGATAACATACCAAATTGTAAAAATGCACCTTTATATGCAATATCCTGCATAAAGTTGTTAGTTTTATGGACATGTGGTGAAATATTAATACTCTTATGTGTAAGTGAATATTCTAAATGAATTTCAAATGGACCAGGGAAGTGCAGATGGAAGTTTAATGCATATGTCGAAAGATCATCAATGGGGTTAGATGGTTGGTCATATAGTATTGATGTTATCACTGATGGAAAAAATACTAAGAGTGGTTGGGGGAGGGGGTGAATCATTATTTTAATTCACTTTAAACATTTTCATTTCATATTCTGATTTCTATACGCTACTGTCATTCATGAAACCAATGCATGTACACGATTTTAGTGAAGGTAAACAATGTATATCTAGTTAACTAACTTTTCATATATTTCATCATCTGTTCATACTTAACTAGTCCATCATCACTTCATTATTCATTCATTAAGTTGAAACCATGAGAAATAAATAATAGATAGATCATCAAAACACAAGAAACATATCAACACACATGAACACTACGATTTTAGGTGGAAGCCTAATGTGGAAGAAAACCATCGTTGCGGTCATATTTGTCTTCTTCTTTTATTATAAAGGGAAAAATCTTACAATTTTGTATTAGCGCAGACTCTTATCAACACACAAACACCCACCTACAGAAGTATTCAACCTTCTCTTGTTCTCTAGCACTCATTGGAAGGGAGCTCCAACCCCTTGATCTCATTTATTGGCTCCTATCAGAAGGGAGCACCTACCCCCAGAACAAATTTACTAGCTACCACTAGAAGGAAGCTAAGACTCCCTTACTGAAGGCCCCAACCCTCATCTCCTCTTGTGGAACATGTTTATAATATTTCATATTGGATCCACCTGACTCAAAAAATGAAACCTGTGGTCCACTTTTCATCATATTTTCAAACTAGACCCACTTCCAACATTAAGCCCAATGCCAAGTAAAATTTTTGAAACCAAACAGTTAACCAATTGAATCCTTGTATTACCATAAAACCAATCACTGAATCTTAATCAACCAATGAAATTATATCAAACCAATCCATAACAGATATAAACCATCATATCATACCAACCCTTCATCAATATACCAAACCATATACTATATAGAAACATAGTTTTGTTCCTGCAAACCCTAATCAAACATATGTTAGAATGTATACGATATTGTTATGAAGCATTATCATGTATGTACACATTTCCTATGTACAAAACCCACGTATATATCTCAATTTACTGAATACTGAATCAACGACTGAAATATATATTGAATCAATTACAGATAAGTGAATCAATCATAGATCATACTGTAGTAGCATTACCAAACAATGTTCTATCCCATAATAAATTAAATCTAATCAACATTGTCAGACACATATAACTAATATAAATACATCATCGATTGAAAACAACAAATAAAAAGAAACTCATCAAATGTCATCATTGAACCATACTGCAAAACCCTAGAATATATATGTGACTTACACAAAACATACCAACGCATGTATGCAACAACCATGAATAACACCCGTGTACATACCTCAACATACAATATAAATTCACAAAATTTATACGTGACCTTACAGAGACAAATCTGCATATGTATAGTATTATTCCCAAACACACCTGTGTACAAATATGAAAAAAATTCGCTGCATAACACAACATCTGTCAAACCCAAATCTTGACATGCATACCGTTACAGTCACACATCATTATATGTAGACTTATACCATCATCATAGATATATTATTCTTAGCTATAAACAAATCAAACAATATGCATTTATTATTTTTTCACTACGTTTTTATATCTATCATATCTAATCCTTCTCCATGATACTTGGTGCACACATGTTTTAGATCAAATCATTCATAAACAATCCATCACTTGCACCCTTAACTCTTTGATCTCCATCTCCTTATATAGTTTTGGCCTTAGCCAAAACCTTAGGTAAATCCCATGGTAACTTCGTTAGTATTCTTTGACGGGATAAAATAACCGGTGTCGCTCCAATTACTATGGGACAATACTATGGTAAAGACCCATGGTATCCAGATTACCATGGTGCAGATTTTATACACTAATTTTCTTCATAGTACTTTCATATGTACACGACCTTACTTCATGGGACTTGCATATACTTTCCCAAACTTTACCATCCATCTGTCTCTGAACTGACATTACTTTTTTCATATCACCTGTAGAATTTTCATAACCATCATTTTTACATATTTATCAAGTAGGTTTCCATTAAGGACAACGCATTAACCATAATGCCAACAATCTCCCTCTTTGGACTTGATGGCAACCACTTTGGTGCTTGGTCACTGTTAGGTTCCCGTGATTTAGCAGATTGGTATACCAAATGACAGGGTAACATGGAACCAGTCTTTAGAGTCCTAGGACCTAGCCTTCCTAGACTCAGAGAGGGATCTCTCTATTTGATTTGCAAAGGATATGAACTTGTTTGCTTTGTATGGTTGATTTTAGGCTAGTTATTAAGTACAAGGCTTGTTTGATTATTTTGGTTGGGTATAATGATCAAGAAGCATAGGTAGAATGAGGAAATCTCTAAGTCATTGGGCAATGGAGTCTAATGGAAGTCATGATAAGTTCATCAATGGATCGGGGAGCATCATAGGGAAAATCTAACTTGGCCAGTGGATCTTCAAGTTTTAGGGTAATGAGATGGACATTAATAGTAAGAATGAAAAGTAGGGTAAAGGGCAATCAAGAATCCTTTATCATATGTACTTCTCAACAAAGGGACTTAAATATCATAAGCATGAAGAGGCAATCAATAGACAGGGCAAACCATAAATTCTACAATCCACACTACAACAGATAATAATTCAAGACAAACTTTTCCAATGAAATATAGAAGGCGAGAAACTCATTTAACTTCTAGTGATTTCACTTTCAAGGACAGAAAACACTTAAGACACACATATAACTGTAATCAGAGAAGAGGGAACTCCTTAACATCCTTGATTATAGTTATGAATATCTCTAAAACAATTAGTTAAGTAAGTACAAAGGGTATGATCGAAACAAAACCTCTTTAGCAGACTTTAAAGAATGGTACTTTAGAGAGAGACTTCAAAAACAGTGTTTTAGTGGCAATAAGTAAGCAGGGATAACCATAAATAATTCTTGATACCAACTGTATTCAACTATTTATGAAATAAATAGGCTTAGGGGGTCTAGAGAGAAATTAAGAATTCTCTAAAATGTCCTAGTGGAAGAAAACATTAAGGCAGTGAAGAATAAACATAACTAAGGTGCTTTCAACAGACATTTCTTAGCCTAAAACTTTTATTCTACTGCAACACAGAAAGGTGGAAACATAATGAAACAGGAAATAACAATAATAGACTAGAAGCACTTCACCAACAACCAAGCTCAGGGATCCAGTGATCTAGCCTCATCCATCAACAAACAAATCACGACATCCACAAATTCCAAGACATCAATTTCTTTTCAACTTCCAAGAGACTATGTATTACTTCAAAGAGTCATCAAATGCCAACAAGATAATGAGTTCAGATGCATTATTTATGCTGCAAATGAGGAGGTGAAGCTAAGCTAGGGTTTGAGTGTCATTTATTACAGAGTTAATGAATTCCTAACCTTGAAGACCATGCAAGGCTCAAGGCAGGAATATCTGCAGATATTTCTCTGAATAATAACTTATATCTTAACTCCTAAGGAAAAATAGGTGAAATGTTTGACTTTAAGGCCTATTCATAACTTTTACAATAACTTTCTGGCAGATATAAATATCTTTGACTCAGCCTAATAACTGCCTAATGCTTTATTTAGGGAAACAAAGCACTAGGTGGCACAAATATCTTTTGAAAGGAATAACTGCCACAGGCTGAGTCATTCAAATTTGTCTTGGGTTAATATGTCCTTTGTTTTATCTTTAATCTTTGTCTTTAAGCCTTAAACTCTGTCTTTATGCTTTGATTGTCTGTTTTTTATCATATTTTCTTCAATTATGTTTGAGCCAGGAGAGATTCAAACGGAGATGGGAGAAATTTGAATTTTGGCTCGGAGGGTAAAGGTGGTTTTGAAAACCATAAATGGTTTATCGCATGGATAGAAGGCGATAAATGGTTTTGGGCCAACTGGACGCGATATAGCTTAGGGAGCGACGCGTGGCATAATAAAACCACCTATTTTGTGTGGGTTATAAAAATTTAAAACCAACGCCATTAAAAATGCGATATGCATCTTGGGCCGTTGGATCTCGGGTTTGGAGATCATCGGTGCAGAATGGCTTAGGGGAGTGGCGAGCAGGTTTCGGGAGCGGAGCTCGAGGACAAGTGGCATAATCTGAATGGATGTGGGGTATAGTGGAAGGTGGGGCCTGGGGCCTTTAAAAATCAATGAAATGAGTTAATTTTATATGGTTTATGGAGGGGGGATGGGAGTAACGAAAAGGTGGGGCCCACTTTTAATATTTCAAAGTAAAGAAGGGGGGGGGTTTATAAGGTTTGGGGGGTTAAATAAAATGAAAGGGGTGGAGGTATATTTCAAATGGGGAAGGGGCTAAGAGATAGCGGAGGTCGAGGTCTTATGCGGGAAAAGGGGGCTGGGGTTTAAGAAAAGAGGGGTTTAAGGCCTATTATATAAAAGGGGAAAATTTTATACATAAAATAGGGTTTAGTGCATATTTCAAAGGACCCGATAGGCTAAAAATTAACTTTAAAAAATGTAAAAAGGGAGCCTTTTACATTGTTTAATATGTCAAAGGAAAAAATGATGAATGAAGGGGTTTTATGAGGGTTTTGAGGAAAGAAGAAAATGGGTTTTTCAAAGGAAAAGGCCATAAATGAGAGTGAGATTAGGTGATGAAATGAGGCAAATAGGCCAAATGAGAAAAATCCCCTTTTTGCAGCAGTGGGGTAGACCTTTTAGGAGGGAGAGAGAGGAAAATATAGTGAAAATAGTTTAACTTAAGATAATGAAGGCAGTAAGATTTCTAGAACTCACAATATTTCTCAAATATTGTTTCTAGAAATCTAGGATCATAATTTAGTCATCTTTTGATATCAGCAAAAATTACTGATGACTAATAGTGGCTCCACTTGGGGAGGACAACTCCCTTTTGGAGGTGTCCAGAACTTTCAGTTTATCAAATCTCTGAGTTTTTGTAGACCAGTGTCTTTCCATTGGGCATATTTTTTCCCTTCTTTTCACTTGCTGATATTTCTTTTGAAGTGACAATCTTAACAATCTGCAACATATGATTCTTTTAACAGCATTTCTACTTACCCAACCTACTTGTCCTAACATTTTTTTCTTCTTTGAGTGCATTTGAGCTGGCATACTCTTGAAATTTTAATTTTGAAAACAGAAGCAAACTATCTATATCTACCCTTCTTTCTTCCAAAAGTTCAAATTAAAATAGTGAAATCTTTTATTCTCTACCTAGGCTATTGGATTTCGAAGATTAAGCTATTTGGAAATCTTGATTCTGTAAACTATTGACATGAAATTTAAAGCATGGTTCAAATCAGGATTAGGAAATCTGACTTACCATGGTTGTGGCATTGGAACAAACTACACACAATCATTATTTTGCATAAAGGAATAATAGAAAGATAAGGGCTATAAATTATCATTTGAAATGTATCATTATCTTTCTCTTTGGTTCTGTTTTGAGCATGTGGAACTAGTATCTTATATTTCCTAATCTATCTTTCTTGATAAGTCAAGTTTGAATAAGTTTGACAATCATTGTTTTCACTAATTTATCAACATAAATTTAAAGCATGTTTAGCCATGATTAGGTTAGATGATTGAATAAGATATTCTTTTTGAATCAGTAGTGGCATTTAGGCTTGCACACTTTCAGTAGTACTTTTTTTTGGGTATGGGGTTATACGTCTTTTGAATCTACCCTCTTTTTCCTTTCTTTCATTGTTTTTATATTTTTGTTTTCAATATTTTCTCATGCAATGTTTGTGTACAATGAATGAAAGCTTTGAAACTAGGACTCTTGACAGAAATAGTGTTTGAGCATCTTGCCATTGACAAGACCTCCAAATAACTCTTCTCCATTCAGCCTATGTAAAAATAAAGCATTATGACCCCTAATTGAGTGAATGATATAGGGCCCTTTCCACAAATTCTCAAATTTTCCATGCTTACCTCTGTCTTCCCTTCTAGAATCCCATTTCAAGACTATGTCTCCAACTTGGAAATTATTAGCTTTAGTCCTTCTGTCAAAGATCTTCTTGATGTTGTCCTGTATTGCTTGTGTTCTTTTATAAACCTCCTCTCTTGACTGATTTAAATGAATGGTTTGATTTAGCCTTCTCTACATGTCATTTGCTTCTGATTGTACTTCTTGGAGAAGATTCATGACTGGAACTCCCAAGGATGTTGGGAAGACTGCATCCATGTCATATACCAACTGATAGGGAGTCATATTGATTGACTTCTTGGTGGTTAGTCTATCAACCCATAAAGCATGAACTAGCTTACTATGCCATGATTTCTGATTTTTTTCTAGCAGTCTTTTGATAATGTTGATCAGGATTTTGTTGGAGGATTCAGCAAGTCCATTTCCCTGAGGGTAGTAATCTATGGAGTGCCCAATATGATATGATATTTATAGCAAAAGTCAACCATTCTTTTGGATTTGAAGGGAGCAACATTATCTGTAATGATCTTTCTAGGGCAACCAAATCTAGATAATATGTTGGTCGCAAGGAACTTGATAATGACTGAATCAATAGCATTTCTAGAAGGGATAGCCTCTATCCACTTGGTAAAATAATTTGTGGCAGTAAGGATCCACTTATGTTGGGCAGATGAGGTTGGGTGAATTTCTCCAATAAATTCTAAACCCCATTGTTGAAAGGGAGCCTCAATATTGATGGGATGCAAAGGTAAAGGTAGGAGTTTTCTCTTTCCATAAAAAATTTGGCACTTATGGCAAGTCATGATTAGTTTTGAGTATAAGGAAAAAGGGTGGGCTAGTAATAGCCAGCTCTAAGAATCTTGTTTACTGTTGTTTTCCAATAAAGGTGTCCTCCACACTCTCCCTCATGCAACTCATGCATGATCTTTCCTCCATCATTCTCAAGAAAACATTTAAGCAATATGCCAACATCATTTTTCCAATACAACACTCCATCTAAAATGTAGTAATTTAAATCTTTCTGTTTTTAGAATCTAGATTTAGTATTTGATAAAGAGGGAGGGGTATTGAGATAAAGAAGCACATATATGATATCAACATACCAAGATGAATTCAGAAATATTTCTTCAAAGTATGGAGCAGTGAATTCTTCTTGTTCTTCTAAAACATCAACAATATTCATATCTAATGCTTGGAAATTTGATTCTACCATGAGTTTTTCTAATCCTTGTCCTTTAATCATCTTGCTAGGCCTAATTTCTAAATCATACTCTAAAATAATAGCAATCCATTTTCCCCTTTTACCATTAGGGTCTTGATTTAGAATGTCCTTGACAACTATATGTGGGACAAAAGAAATGATATGAGAGTGTAAAATGTAGACTCGGAAATCTTTCAATGCTTTTATCAAGGCTAAGGCTTCTTTCTCCATGATGCTATATTTAACCGGAACATCTTTTAGGGCTTTACTGAAGAAGGATATTGGTTGTTCCTGGCCCATGTTATTTTTTTGCAACAATACTGCGGCAATGGTGTGTTCAGATGAAAATGAAAAAATGTAGAAATCCTTGGTGAAATCAGGACTGATGAGAACTGGTGTTTGAGTGAGAGCTTGTTTCACTAGTTCAAATGATTGTTTTGATTCTAAGGTCCATTTAACTCTTGTTTCCTTTTTGAGCATGTTTGTGATATTCCTCAAAATTTCAGCAAGGTTAGGGATGAACCTTCTCAAAAAGTTGATCTTCCCAATGAAATATTGTAATTCTTTGAGGTTTCTAGGATGGTTGATTTTCAATATGCCTTCAATCCTTTTGGGATCTACTTTGATTCCTTCTTCAGAGATTATATGGCCTAGGATCTTTCCTTCCTAGTGTCCAAAAAGTGTTTTCTTGGGATTCAAGGACAAGCCATATTTCCTACATTTCTCAAAAAAAAATCTTAAATGGACTAAGTGTTCTTTGTCAGTTTTGGAGAAAACAGTGATGTCATCAAGGTAAATGATTATGAAATAGCCTATTTCTTCTGAAAAAGCTATTTCCATGGCCCTTTGGAATGTGGCCCTTGCATTCATCAAACCAAATGGCATTTTAACATACATGAATGTACCCCAAGGTGTGGTGAAGGCAGTTTTGTGTTGATCACTTGGGAGTACTAGCACTTGGTTGTAGCCTGAAAAACCATCCAAGAGTGATATTCTCTTAGATCCAACCACCTTTTGGAGTATGTGATCCATCTTAGGCAATGGATAATTATCTTTCAGGGAGGCTTTGTTCAGGTTTCTAAAGTCAATGCAAAGCCTAATTTCCTCGGTCTTCTTCCTGACAGATACAAGGTTGAAAACCCACTGTGAGTATCTAAGAGGAACTATGATCCTAGCATCATACATCTTTTTGATCTCTTTCTCAACTAAAGGTAATAAAATAGGGTTTATCTTCCTCAGTTTTTGTTTGAAAGGTTTCTGATTTTCCTTAAGACGAATTTGGTGTTGAATAATGTTGGTATCATATGATTTCATATCTTTGTATCCCCATGCAAACACATCTCCATACTCTTTGAAAAGTTCAACATATTCCTATTTAATATGAGTAGGAATAATGCTAGATAATTTGATCATTTTGGGTTCATTCACGCTGCCTATGTTATGTTCTTCTGCATTAGTTTCTGTAGGCTTTATCTTTGGTTTTTTAGCTATATCATTGAAGTCAAGGAGTTCCTCTAATGGTGTAAGGCCCCTTGGTATTGAATCAGCTTTGCACTGTAAAACCTCAAGGTCTTTTTGGTCTAGGTTTTCAAGTAATTCTGCCTTATAAAGATGTTCAAATTGGTTTATATCAGCAATAGAGGACAACTCTATTTTAGGGGCTTGTTTTTCATCAAAACAATCTTATTTATGGCTTGAGTTAGGAGTTGTTACAGCAAAATAATTTTTAGACTGCAGAAAATCATCAATGTGTTTATCTTCCTCAAAAACTTGCTAATAGTTTTCATTATCAGGGACTGTAGGCCTATTTTTTACTTTGACAGTAAATAGTTCATTTACATGGGATACTTGACAATTGCTGGCAGTGAAGGCAAGCTCATTTGCAAATTTATTTTGAGCTCTAGGGATGAAAGTGAGTTCATATTTTTCAAAAGTTTTCAGGAGATCTAGGGCAACATTCATATATTCTCTTAATCTTGGGTTTTTGGCTGAATAATCCCCTTTTATTTACCTAATAATCAGCTCTAAATCTCCTTGGAGTGATATTTTCTTGGCTCCTAAATCTTTGAGTAAATGTAGGCCAAGGAGGAGAGCTTCATATTCTGCAATGTTATTAGTGCATTGGAAATCAAGTTTGTAGGAATGTCATTTGTTTGTATTATGTATCCATACACCAGCTCCAGAACCAGCTTTTCCACAAGAGCCATCAAAGCTCATGTTCTAAAGTGTTTCTATCTCATACTCATCCTCATTTTTCTGTTCAACGTTGTTAAAGTTTGAGCTGCTATGTTTTTTATTTGAGGGCAGATTTGGTTGTTCGAGTGGGCTTAACTCTTTTTCATTTTCACTTTCTTGTGTGTTGATTTCATCTTCATTGAACAAGATAAATGAATCAAGTTCTGAATGGATGGAAGAAACAAGAGTGTTTTTTGGCCTATCTATGTTGATTACCATATATTTCATATGAGATTCCCTGTATAACCTTCTTGTCTGGTTAAATACTGGAATGGTAGCATAAGACATGTCCATTTGAAGGTTCCCCTGAAGTTTGGCTCCCCATGATCTGGATAGAAGCATGCCATACTTTGGGGGAATGTCAGCAACAACTATGTCCATAACTAGACCCTTAGCAAGAATTTGTGCCAAATTGACACATAAATACTTGATTAGACCTAAACACTTGACCCTGCTTGAATCAAAGGAATTGTTATCACTCAAAAAATTCAAAACATCATTGTGTCAAGTTTGTTTTTTTATCATGGGTCAAAAAAGGGTCTTAGGAGTCATTTTAGGATTTTCTTAAGGGTAGGTCATAGATTTAAGAGGTTTAATGTTCATCATATAATTTCAAATAAGGTCTTTAGAGGTCTATTCCATGGTCAAATATTCACATTTTTCATTTAAGGGTCATTCAATTAAGTTTCAGGCTAAATTTCTGCAATTAGCCAGGAATCCACCATTCCGTAGCACCGTTAGTTCAAAAAAGAGGAAATGCACTACGAAAGAGCTACTACTTTCGTAGCGCAAATTGCGGAAAGTCATGAAGCAAAAACTCGTTTTTTTGGTTTTGAGCAGTCAACTTCCAAGAAGGTTTCTACGCAATTGAAAACGAATTTAGGAAAACGGAAAGAGGTTTTTTCTTCCTAACAGATCTACCTATAACAACCAGTCTCATTTTCTTCAAATAAATTAGGAGGTGGGAGAAATTGATACGTTTAAACGCGCTACGAAACTGTTGTTACAAAATTGTCCTGTACATGACTGTTTAGCAGTCAAATTCAAGTTCAGTTTTTGGCCAAATGAAAAATTGCTTTGAAATTTTGAAAGAGGTTTGTTTTCACCACAGCCCCAGATAAAAAAACCTCTCTCGATTTTCTCACAGTTGTTATCAGTTGGGAGATACAAGGATCTCATTGAAGCCCTATTTTTAGAAACAAAGTTTTCATTTTTTACACATGCTTTTCAAAGGTAGTTTTTGGACAGCAGGAGATAACACTGTTACCGATGAAATAGGTAACCTCATTGTTACCTACTTTTTGAAGTATCAAGAAAAACACTTGATTTTGAAAAAGTGGCGATGCAGAATCAAGAAAAAAAAATTTGAGCATGTTTTTGGCACTTAATGTTTTTTTCATTTTGTTTTTTTTTTTTTTATGTGATGTTTTTTATGTCGATTTTGAATAGTGGTGGTGTATCATCACCAACGTTTTTTTGTAGGATTGATTTTGACACTATAGATTTTCTAATGTCTTCTTCTTATGTGAGATGTTTATTTTTAAGTGCATTTATGTACTTGTGTCTTACAAATAAAAAAAAATATTTTTTTTTTTAAATAAAAACTTGTAATGATATCTTCACTTTTTCACATACATAAAAGATGGAAAAAGGGTCAATATTCTGAGGTTTATATTTTCTACATTTTTATGTATTGTTAGATAATTTTTCAATGCACATCAAAAAATTGTCGCTAAAAAACCAATATTTTGAACCATATGACAAAAAAATACAATTTTTCAATATAAATACAATGCAAAAAATACACTTTTACAGACTTTTTGTTGGAAAAAACATGTTAAATAAACTAATTTTTTGGGAGAATCTTAACAAAAAAAACTTAAGAAAATAACATTTTTATTGAATTTTATGTCAAAAAATAATAGCAATCACATGTTTTTTGCAAAAAAAAAGGGTTGTTCTCATAAAATATCAAAGTCTAAACATTACAAGTAAAAATGATTAATAGTTCTAAAAAATAAGCTTTGTTTGCAAGCGTAACTTAAACATCATCAACAATATCAACTAATACATCTTCAACATCATCTAGAACAGCATTGATGGCTTCTTCTGCAGCATTTTCTTCTTCATTTTGATCATTGTCGTCTTCTAATGGATCTTTCATGTCAGCAAATATTCCAAAGTGTCCATTTTCAATCATTCCATATAATGGTGGTTGAGGTTCCTTTGCTTTTTTTGCCACACGTGATTCATTAAAATCTCCTTTCCTTAAACCAACTTCTTGCTTCGCATCTGGAAGGAATTTAAGAGCGTTAATTCTTTGTTGAATAAATTTTCATTGAACTAGGTCTTTCTCAATGGCAATGCAATTTCTTCCTTTTAGTAGGCAACATGCTAGTGTTGTACCTAATCATCAAGCACAAAAAAAATAAGTAAGAAAATTAGTATGGAGACATAAAAAGTAAAAAAGACAATATTTAAATTTAAATTTTTATAATAAAACTTACCTGAACCTGAGAATAAATCCAAAACCCATTCTCCTTCATTTGAACATAGATCTATAAGATAGTTAATCAATGCTTGTGGTTTTTGATAAATTTTAATTATATCTCCTTTTTCATCTTTATCCTCATATGTTAGTTTTCTTACAACTGCATCATAAACCAATACTTGACTATGATTCTTCCCATCTACTCGATTCATAATAATATGCTTATAGCTATCGTCTTTTGTCCAACATTCAACATGGATGAACTCACAATCATTTATAATAGGTTGATCTTCGGAAGAAACAATATTTGACTTTTTCCTGTAACATAACATAGTAAAAGTTCAATTAAATTTTACATGAATAAAAAAATTTAGGAGGAATCAAAGATACAATTTCAAAGTCTTACCATGTAAGTTGCAACCTTGAGTTTTCTTTACCCTTGAAGCTTGTTAATAACATTGGAAACTGTGTGTCTGAATGAAATGTCACAAATTGCCAAAGTGGTGATGTTGTCACTTCTTGAAAACCCGTAACCACTTTACTAAAAGCTTGATAAGTATATGGTTCTCTATCATATTCAATGTCTGAGAAATTGAAACCATGAGGAATATCTGCAATAACTAGGCCATATTCCTTTTAGGTATTAGTGATACAATGTCTTCACAGTCACCTTGTATTATTTGATATTGGACACTGTCGAGCCCATTCCAAATGTAATGATTAAGAGTAGGATCAAGTTCAACATTCATAAGATGCTTGCTTCTCATGTTCTCCATCTTAATTTTTTCAATAAAGCTTTTGAAAGTATCTGGTACTCCATTTCCATCCTTCTTCGACATCTTTAATGACACACACACACACACACACACACACACACACACACACACATATATATATATATATATATATATAAAATAAAAATAATTTAAATATGAATAAAATGAATTTATAAATCAACATACCTTATTGAGTGCAATATAAAACTCTTTTAGTGTTGATGTAGAACTTGCTTCTGGGTAGTTGCGTACAACATCATCCCAATTGTCTTCATTCAACATTTTAACCATGTGTTCTTGTATTTTCATAAAAATTTTCTGACTGAATAAATCAAGAGCATTAATATATTGACATGTATAAAAATTCTACCAACATCATTATGTTTTATTTAAAAGAAAATTATAATGAAAGAAAAATAAGAAATAATTCAAGAAACTTACTTTTGAAATTCTGCACACATTTCTTCCATTGATAATTCACCCAACTTCACATGGGCTAATACTGATTTGACTAATTTATCATCCTTCACACCTTTCATTGTTCTCCAAGGTGTGATAGTCATATCCTCTGGAAGCTGCTTCATTTCAGGATCCCCCTTACTATTGTTACATATTATGGGTTTACTCTTTCTAACCTTCTGATTTTTTATGGAAATATTCTTCCACCGATCAAAAATCTCATCAATCAAATCCTATACCTCCCCAGTTCTAAATGCCAACTTAAAAATGTTATCTGTGCCTCTGAAGAGATTTTTATTCAATTTTCCATCTTTTGCTTTTTTTTCATCAATTTGATAACCTGTTTCCATTAAACATTCCTTTCAAAATGATACACTAACTTGTGTCTTAGCCCCACCACATTTTTCTATGAATTCATTATGAATAAATCTGACCCTTTGGATGAAAGTCAATTTCATTCTGTACTCATTATCTGCATTATGATCCCATGCCAATAACTTTTATTCCATTTCTGTTAAGCCACTGTAAATGATGCATTTCACTGTTTGAAAAAATAGTTATTGGGATATTCTGCAATCAATTGTCTCTTAGCCTCTATCGAATGGTTCCCTCCAATTACATAATATTTATAATCAAAACATTTTGTCTTGTCAAATGCTTGTTTGTTGGGAACCTGACATGGATCGACAAGAACCACATAATCCACCACATGCGCATATGGATTTACCCTAAACAATGTTTTCAGATTATGTACATGTAGGTGATGGGCCTTTCTAATTTGATATTGAGATTGTCCTTCATCTGGGCCATAAAATTGGTTAAAATTAAGCTCAAATGTTTGGCCACCAAGAATTAATTTATTCTTCCTCAACTCTTGTCGAATAGCATTTTGTTTTGTTTGAATAATGCCATCCTATAACTCAGCAACTGGTGTTATGATTTCTCTGCTTCCGTGAGAGCTTTCAATTTTTTCTTCACTGCTTCTCACAACCTTTATAGGTTCACCAATATTTGATATCCTAGTCTTACTGGATAACATATCAGGTTTTTTATAAACAAGCTCTCCTTCATGAGGTAAAAGAGAGACATCTTTGGCAATTTTTATTTTTGGTGTCTGATATGTTTTCTCCTTTTGCACAATAGTTCTCATCTCCTTGTCACTAATTCTATCATTATTTTTTGTTTCAAGTTCGACACCTTCAAAAGAAACATGTTTAAGTTTACTAGATTGACCCACCTTAGTGACTCTTGGTTGATCCCCTCTTTGTACTATTGCAGTGTCACGAGCTATTGATCTTTGCTTCAATATCCTTTCCTCTGCTTTGTCTTTGTGGAAAGTGTTGATCACATCCATAACATTTGGCACCAACATATAAATACCTTCAAACATGTTTGAAAGACTCGGAACAAAATCCTATGAAACAAAATAAAACATGTCAATGATCAATAATTTATAAAAAATTGAATCATCCCTACAATAATGCATAGAGGAAATAAAAATAAGCATACTTACAATGTTATTTGCAATGTTGCTTGCTATTTCTTCAGAAAATTTTGAAGTTATTTCATCTGTGTCATACTTGACGATTGATAGATGATATCTAACCTTCTCACGTTTCTAAGCCTTCCTTGCAAGAACATAAATAGTGTTTGTATTTGGGACCATACATATGTCTCGTACTCTACCCATCACATCATATGGCTCATTTAAGTCAATCATACCACAAATCAGATAGATGTGTATATCAGCCTCCGTTTCACTGTCTTCAAGATACCATGAGAAATCGGTTTTATCTATTTCCTCGACGTTCTTCCAATCAGAAATAAGCTTTAATGAACCTGGTGCCCCACTTGCTTGACTTTTATTAGTGTGTGCAACAATGTCCTTATTGCGTCCAACAGTGTCCATACCGCGTCTAGCTGCAACTTTAGATTTGGGAGTTGTTGCCCTAGGTGCAGAAACATTCACAGAAATATTTTTTGATGCCATTTTCCTTATATATATATATATATATTAGTTAATGGAAAAATATTGCGGATAAAATAAATTTAATAAACAAAATTTATTTCTAAAACTAAATAGTTTGAAATTAAAGCAGTAAAATTAACTATAAAAATTTTCATTTAAAAACAAAATATTATAAATCATATGTATATATATCTATATAATATGTTTTGAATACATTTAATAAAAAATTTAAAAATGTGTTTAAATTGTATAAAACAATTTAAAAAAAATAAACTAGTATTTCAAACTTCAATTTTTGTTTAATATTTAAAAAAAAAAACAAAAAAATTACTAATTATTTATAACAAATGTTAAAATTAAATTTTATTTTTTTAAGGCAATGATTTTATTAAAAAAACTTATAATCTTTTAATATATTTTAAAATTTTAAAATTTAATTTTACATTACATAGCAATTGAATAAAAATAAACAAAATAAAATAAAAGAAAAAATTATTTTACTTTACATAGAAATTAAATAAAAAATTATACAAAATTAATATAAAAGTTTATAAATTTATATAATCTTTTAATATATTTGAAAATTACAAATTTCTATTTCACATTACATAGTAATTAAATAAAAATAAATAAAATAAAATAAAATAAATTAAACAAAATAAAAGAAAAAATTAATTTTTTTATAAAGTTGTTTTAATACTTAAATTAAAAAAAAAAATTAAAAAGAAATTTAAATATTTAAATGTTAAAAACAAATGTTATAATATTATATATATTTTTATTTTTTTAATTGTATTGTTATATAGTTTTTTTTTATTAATTTATTATATTGTTATATTAAAACAAATGTTTTTTTTAATTTATTATATTGTATTGTTTTTTTTAATTATATAATGTTTAAAAACAAAACATAATTGTTGTTTAATAATTTTTTATTTTTCTTTTTATTTTTATTTTTTTATATATTTGTTATATTTTGAAATTTTTAACAATTATTATTTAACAATGTTTTTGTTATATTATATAACAATTTTTTTATTATTTTTATATATAACAATGTTTTTATTAATTTTTTAATGTTTTATTAAAACCAATTGTTAAAAAAAAATTTAAAAAAAAAACTAAAAAACAAAATTAAAAAAAATTAAAAATTAAAAAAAACTAAAATTAAAAAATGTTTTATTAAAACAAATCAAAAAAAAAAATTAAAAAAAAAATTAAAAAAAAAATAAATTAAAAAAAATTTAAAAAAACAAACGATGGTCGTTTCACTGTGCCCGTGGGCGCCAGAGGCCGACCAAGCGGCGCCACGGGGGCGGCCCAGCCGGCCTCACGACCCCAGATAGGCGGAGGCCCGATTCTTGGAATCGGTCCCCCGCCCAGCGGGGGCCGTGAGGCCGGCTGGGGCGCCCCCGTGGCGCTGCTCGGCCGACCCTCGGCGCCCAACGGGTGCAGGTCTGTAGCAGACCGGCACTCGCTGGGTGCCAGGGGCCAGCTGGGCGGCGCCATGGGGGCGGCCCAAATGGCCTCACGGCCCCCACCCAACTGGCACCCACCGCCCAACGAGTGTAGGTCGGCCCCCTACCCAGCGAGGGCCGTTAGGCCGACTGGGCCACCCCCGTGTCGACATCCGCCCAGCCCCTGGCGCCCAGCTAGTGCGGGTCTGCGGTAGACCGCGCCCGTTGGGTGCCAAGGGCCGGCCGGGTGGTGCCACGGGGGCGACCCAACCAGCCTCACGGCCCCCGCTGGGCGGGGGGCCAATTAAAAAGATAGTTATTGGGATATTCTGCAATCAATTGTCTCTTAGCCTCTATTGAATGGTTCCCTCCAATTACATAATATTTATAATCAAAACATTTTTTCTTGTCAAATGCTTATTTGTTGGGAACCTGACATGGATCGACAAGAACCACATAATCCACCACATGCACATATGGATTGAACCTGAGCAATGTTTTCAGATTATGTACATATAGGTAATGGGCCTTTCTAATTTGATATTGAGATTGTCCTTCATCTAGGCTATAAAATTGGTTTAAAGGGTTACAAGCTTTGGAACCCAGAAACAAGGAAGGTTGTGTACAGTCAAGATGTGGTGTTTAGAGAAGTGAAAGATGTTGTTAAACATGAAGTCCTACCAAAGGAACCTGAGAAGATAGAGTTTGAGCTAAAGGAGAATGAATTAGACTCTATAACAGAAGAAGACTCAAAAGATGAAGATCCATTGATTACTAACTAAAATGTTTTGATTATAAATATTATGTAATTGGAGGGAACCATTCGATAGAGGCTAAGAGACAATTGATTGCAGAATAACCCAATAACTATCTTTTTAATCAGCCCCCCACTCAGCAGGGGTCGTGAGGCCGGCTGGGTCACCTCCGTGGCGCCGCCCAGCCGGCCCTGGGCGCCCAGCTGGCGCGGTCTGCCGCAATTTGCCCCTTGCCCAGCGGGGGCCGTGAGGCCGGCTGGGCCACCCCCATGGCGCCACCCAGCCGGCCTCCAGCGCTCACGGGCACAGTGAAACGACACATCGTTTTTTTTTTAAATTTTTAATTTTTAATTTTTAAATTTTTTTTTTTTTTTTAATTTTTTTTTTTAGTTTCGTTTTTTAAATTCTTTTTTCTTTATATATAACATAATTATTAAAACATTATTTAATAATAATAAAAAATGTTAAAAATATCAAAATATAACAATATTAAAAAAAAAACAATATAATAATTAAAAAAAACATTTGTTTTAATATAACAACATAATAAATAAATAAATAAAAAACCATATCACAATACAAATAATATATATATATGTATATATATATATATATATATAACAAAACAATAAAGAAAAAAAAATTAAAGATTTAAAATTTAAAAAAAAAAAAATAGAATATAAAATCGAAAAATTCTCAAATAAAAACAAAATAAAATAAAATAATGAAATCACTGATATATTTATGATAATAAAAAAACAAAAAAAAATGTTATAATATTACTTTTTTTTTATGTGCATGGTCGTTTTATGGTTTTTTTTTTTCTAGATGAACCTATAAGTCTTAAAAAAGAAAAAAAAATCTAAATTTTGTCCTTAGAACCCTAAAAAATTTAGTTCTTTTTGTATTTTCCTCATTAAAAAAATATTAAAAAATTAAGGTTTTTGAATCTAAAAACCTTAAAAAAATTGTTTTTGGACACAAAAAACTATAGAAAAACAGATTCTCCCCAAAATTGTCTTTAAATTGACAAAATAGAAGGAAAACTAACCTTTGAAATGCAAAAATTTGCTGTCACCAATGCGAGCACAACGCCTGCACAAAATTACGAATAGCAACACAGTGCCTCCAATGCCAATGCAATGCCTTCACGAAGTTACCAATGCCAATGCAACACCTCCACAGAATTACCAATAGTGACATAATGCCTCCAATGCCAATGCAATGCCTCCACGAAGTTACCAATGCCAATGCAACAGTGCTCTAACAAATACCAGAAAACTTGATGTGATGTGATGAATAGAAACAATCATTCCTTTTAAATAGTGAATATTGTCTGATTGATTTACTGTTTAACGAATGTGGGATTAAAATTTCAAATTTAAAATATTTACATTTAGTTCATTATAGTTCATACTATAGTTAAAATACTTATTATTTACATGTAGTTATCATAATTAACATTTTATTTAATATTTACATGTACTGAATGTTGAATAATTCAAATATAATCTCAGATTAAAAATTAAAATATGAAATACTTACATGTAGTTAATTATAGTTAATGTTATAGATAAAATAGTTAATATTTGCATTTGGTTATCATAGTTAATATTTACATGTAATCAATGTTTAAAATCATGGGATTAAATTTTAAAATCTAAAATATTTACATGTTGTTATTTTTATAAATATTTACATGCAGTCAATCTTAAACCATTCAAATAGGAAAATTATTTTAGTTTCGAAGACATGCATGAAAGGAATATTTTGTGGATATTTTGAATAGAAAGTATGGTGAAATATTTGAAGACCAACAATTTATTAATAAATTTTCAAATATATTTTAGATGAATTTAACGTAAGTTTAAAATTTAAAATTTAAAATATTTACATGTAGTCATTATAGTTAAAATAGGTAATATTTGCATGTAGGTATTATAGTAATATTATAGTTAATACTTACATCTAGTCAATGTTAAATCATTGAAATAAAAACATTATTTTAGTTTGGAAGGCATCCATGATAGGAATATTTTGTAGATATTTTGAATATAAATATCAGTAAAATATTTCAACATAAATAGTTTATTAAAAAAAATGTTAAATGCATTTTTTGACTAATATTTGTACCAAATATTTGAAATGAAAATTTTGGAGGGAAAGTTTTTCGCGAAATTTTTTGGGGGGGAATTTTGGAGGGAAATTTTTTGTGTGAATTTTTTTGGAGAGAAAATTTGGAGGAAAATTTTTAGTCTTTAAGCTATATATTGTAAGTGGGAGAGGAGTTTGCATCATTCAACCTATTCTTGTTGAAATCCATGGTTTCTTCTGATAGCGAATTTTTTCTTTCTACAACATCAACATCTTCGTCACGCAACAACTCTATTCAGAGTGATGAATATAACGCGAGTTCGTTCACCATGAATAGAGAGTCAAAAAATCGACTTGGTCGTTATCCTAAAGATGATGAGAACAAAATTGATGAGGTGCAGCAAAATGAAATTTCTGTAAATCGAGCGCCAGTTATACCAATTACGTTTAATCCTAAGGATTATGAAAGCAACAGTGATGAAGGGAATGATGAAGAATTTCCATAGTCAAAAGTTTCACTTCGTCCTATTCCCAAGGATTATGAAGACACCATTGATGAAAAGGGAGATGAAGAATATCCACTTCAGCTTAATCGTAAGGATTATGCGAGAACAACAAATGAAGAGGGGAATGAAGAATCTTTAGAGTCAAAATATCCACTCTATCCTAATCCTGAGGAGTATGCCAGCACCACTGATGAAAAGGGCGATGTAAAATTTCCAGAGTCAAAATATCAAATTCATCCTAATCATAAGGATTATGCGAGCACCACTGATGAAGAGGGGAATGATAATTTTTCAGAGTCAAAACATCCACTTCGTCCCAATCCTAAGGATTATGCTAGCACCACTGATGAATAAGGAAATGAAAATTTTACAACGTCAAAATATCCACTCTGTCCTAATCCTAAGGATTATGCAAGCACCACTAATGAAGAGGGGGATGAAAAAATTCCAGAGTCAAAATTTCCACTTTGTCTTAATCCTAAGGATTATGTCAGCACCATAGATGAAGAGGGGAATGAAGAATTTGCAGAGTCAAAATATGCGCTTTGTCCTAATCCTAAAGATTATGTTAGCACCACTGAGGAAGAGGGGAATGAAGAATTTGCAGCGTCAAAATGTCGGCTTCGTCCTAATCCTAAGGATTATGCCAACACCACTGATGAAGACGGGGATGAATTTCCAAAGCTAAAATTTTCACTTCATCCTAATCATAACGATTATAATTTAACCATTGATGAAGGGGGGGATGAAGAATTTCCAATAAATATAAATTCAAGGCATTCACTTATTCCTAATCCTAAGGATTATGAGAGCTTCAGTGAGGAAGGGGAGGGGCAGGATGAAGAAATTCTAGTGAATACAAATTCAAAGCTTCCACTTATTCCTAATCCCAAGGATTATGAGAGCACCACTAAGGAAGGTGAGGATGAAGAGTTTCTTGCAAATGATAATTTTAGAGGCACAGATCTGAATATTGCATTTTCTCCAAGGGACCATTTCAAAGACACTCATGGTGATGAAGAATTGAATCCTCCCAGGGAAGAATTTGAAAGCATGGGTCAAGATGGTGAATAATTTCTTTTGATTCAGGTTTACAAAAGTGCCGATGATTCTTGTGAAATGTTTTCTTCAACTGATGATGGTAAAGAAAAATTTTCACGCAATGATGTTGATGAATTTCTTAACTATGTTGAGGATGATGATAGTGGGGATAATATTCCTCCTAATGGTGATGAAATAAATTTTACAAAGGATGATGGAATGATGAAGCTGTTGCAAGCAAATATTGCAACTAGGAGTAAGAGTAGACCTTTTCATATCAATCCAAAGCATTCCAGTTATACAAGGGCAAGGACAAAACATCTCACGACAAGAAGTTATGTCGTTCATTTGATTTCAAGTGAATGTTGTCGAAGGGATTTCTTGAAAAATATGGATTTCAACTTTGCTTTGGAGAAAAGGAAAGCATATATGTCAATGAATAAAAGCATGCAAAATTCATATTTAGTGGGTTTCATGCAATCTACACTATCAGGTTATGATTATCATATTGGGAATGTATTTCTTTGCAGAAAGGCATTCAAAATGTTGTATTCAATTGGTAATTGTCGTTTGTCAATAATCCAGGATAGATTGGAAATGGATCCCACATATTATTCAGAAGCACATTATAAATGGGAGGTGGGGCCGTTTGCAAACACTGCTAAGACATGGATGAAAGAATTCTTTTCAAATCATGGAGAGTGTATGCCAAATAAAGACACAATACATATTCCAGATAATTTCTTGAGAGGAGAAATATTCATGTTATACACAGATTATGCAGAAGCTATTGAAGGAATTGGTAATTTTATTACATAGTCTTATTTTACAAGGATATGGAAAACTGAATTCAACAATGTTCATATTCCTAAGAAGACAAGGATGGGGATTTGCAGCACATGTGCTTCTCTTAAAGAAAAAAGAGATAAATGTCAAGGGGCGGAAAGAGGTATGTGTTCAAAACATTGTTTTTTAAAATTTGATACTTATCAACTATGAAAATATATTTATTCATATGTTTCTTTTATTTTATGTACAAATTCTGTTGTCAAAGAACTTCAACACCATCGCAATCAGCAAACAAGTGAAAGGAAAAAGTTGTATAAACATCGAAAGAAGTGTTATGATCATCCAAATAAATATATGGGATTGATAATTGATAGTATGGACCAAAAGAAAAAACTTCTTCCACATTTTGTCCACACGCCAAAAAAATTGCAGGAGGAAAATTTCATTCAGTTTCACTTCGTTGGTTGTATGGTATTTAATGAGAAGATGTTTCCAAGAGTTTTCGTCACAACTCCAAATATTCACAATGATGCAAATATGACCATAAATATAATCCATGATGTGGTTACTCATTGGTTTGGGATTCTTCCTGAATTTTTGTATTTACAATTAGACAACACAAGTCATGAGAAAAAAAATCAAGTTCTTTTGGGTATCTAAACATGCTCGTTGAATTGGGGATTTTTAAAAAGATAAAGGTTGGTTTCCTTCTTGTTGGGCATACTCATGAACATAGTCACCAAATGTTCAGTCATTTTTCAGTAACATTGAGGAGGAAAGGTGTTGGGAGCCTGCCATCATTAATTGAATGTATTAATAAATCGTACATTCCAGAGATTGATTTTCATGTGTTGGAAGAAACTATTGACATATGAAGGTTTATTTTTGGATCGCATGGTGAGGAGAAATGCATTGAACAACTTAACAACATTAGCTTCTAGCATCAATTTCGTATCAAAAAAATGAATGGGATAGCACTTATATGGGGCAAGAAGTATTCAACTATTGAAGAATGGGGACCATCATCAGGTTTAGCATTTTTGAAGTTCATTCCAGAGCGTCCAATGTTTTCATCAAAGATATTTTTATTACAGTCAGTTTCTGAACTCCATAATGCATGAAGGCAGAAGAGAGACATAAATTATTATGAATGTCTAGAGGAAATTAAAAGATGTATTAGAGATACATATTAGTACTTTGATGTTGCTAATTTAGTTTGGTGGGAGTATTTTTTCAGTAATCAAAGTGATATGATTTCAAGATCAATAAATGGGGATACGCTTTTGAAGACTCATTTTTTTTGCCACAAAATATGCCAAATGAACATGAACATCAGGAAACACACAATGTTGAACAACAACAACCTCAAGCTATTATTATTTCCCCACAAGTAGAGGAAAGAGAAATCTATATTGGTTCTAGAAGATCACGTGCACAACGTGAAGCCATGGAAGACCTTTACAGGGGTTTTGTGCAGGATCTTGAGGATGGTTGCATGATAGCAGTGTTAGCAGATGAAGATCCACTTGGCTATCCATTCTACATTCCCAAGGTTATAAAGGTCATTAATGAAGATGAAGAGATTACAGTTGTTGATGTACATTGGTATGCCACAAGTACCCACCCTTTCAATGGTGTGTACAAGCCATAGATGGTAGTGGAAAAAAGAATTGGCAGAAAGAGAAAAAGAAAGGGCACAAATATAAATTGTCGCCGCACAGATGTCTTAAAATTGGAGGATGTTGACATACTTGTGTATGAATTCAATTTGACAAAGAGAGGAACTCTTCGGTTGCATACCATAAATATTTTGAATAAATTGCTACCAGAACAATTACTGTTGAGACGGGACTCCGCAGAATGTAGATGTAGATCTACAAGACTTTTGAACTCTGAAATGGTGGGCATGCATGTTGAATCAGATGGAGCACTAGTTGCTGAAAGAGAATAATATGGATCATCTTCATCTGCATCGAGCCATTCATCTGAAGATGTAGATTATGATGGTGTGCCAGAACCTATGGTTGATTTTGAATAACTATCTAAGACACTTTTATGTAATTGATGTTTGCATGGTAACTTGAAATAAAATTTTTGACTTCCATCTCATTTTTCATGAAGTTATGAGACATTTCTATGTTTGTTGGATTATGTGTTTTAATTATGAAGAATTCATCTCTTTAGAATATCGACAATGCAACAATGAATTACAAAAATAATTTATGTTATATTCAATGTACCAATATTGATATTTTAATTATAAGTAAAATAGAAAATAGAAACTAATGTTGAATTTTTAGATTATGCAATGATATTACCATGATATTATGTATTGTTACCATTTGGTATAAGATACTTTTAAAAGTTTTAATAATTATATGCGTCATTGAAATAGAACACTTTGTTTTGATGCTTGATTTTTAGGTTTTGGTTGAAATTATATTTAAATTTGTCTTATGCTAAGATTTAAAAAAAGATAAGTTTTTATCCTTTAAAATTAAAATTACTCTTACTTGTTTCTGTTCAATGATAATTTTTTCATTTACTTGTTCATTTTTTAAAATTTTTAAGTCTTATAATTTCTCCATAATTTCATTGTTCAAGTATGTTGAACACTTAAGATTGAAAAACTTTAGATTTACAACTTGTCATTAAGGTTTTTATGCGCTACCAA
Source organism: Pinus albicaulis (assembly GCA_034641835.2). Classification (NCBI taxonomy): domain Eukaryota; kingdom Viridiplantae; phylum Streptophyta; class Pinopsida; order Pinales; family Pinaceae; genus Pinus; species Pinus albicaulis. Next base: position 460,956,132 of record CM076577.1, read on the forward strand.
ATTTTATCGTTAAGGTTATGGTTGACAATAATTACAATTTTGGGGTTGTTTAAAGTCAAGATATTTTATGTTTAACAACATGGATGAAAATTGTTCGAAATGATAAGCCCTTTAGACATGTATTTGTTTATATTTAACATCATCTATCAAAAATGTTAGAAATTTATGATTTTAAAAAATGTCCTAATATGTTGTCTTTAATTCCATTGTTACAAGTGTCAAAATTATGACACAATTTTTTTTTTTGTTATTCCAGCATCAATTGGTTTTGTTTTGAGGGTGTTTTTTCAATCCTTTTTTCAACAAACAATTTTTTTTTTAGCATAATTTTATAAAATGTTGAAATTTGACCTTAAAAAAAAACCAAGTGCATTCTGGAAGACACACTTTTTGTTTTTGGGGTGTTTTTTAATGTTTTTTGAGAATTTTTGGGCTAGATTTCCCGTTTTGAGGTCATGTTAGCTATTTCATCTGTAACAGTGTTTAGTGTTGGAGGATAAGACCCCAGATGAGGTATGGACTAGTAATAAACCCTCTCTTTCACACCTAAGGGTATTTGGATGTGATGCATATGTACATGTTCCAAAGCAGAAAAGGACCAAGTTGGATAATAAATCTGAAAGGTGCATCTTTATTGGGTATAAGGATGGTTTAAAGGGTTACAAGCTTTGGAACCCAGAAACAAGGAAGGTTGTGTACAATCGAGATGTGGTGTTTAGAGAGGTGAAAGATGTTGTTACACATGAAGTCCTACCAAAGGAACCTGAGAAGATAGAGTTTGAGCTAAAGGAGGATGAATTAGACTCTACAACAGAAGAAGACTCAGAAGAGGAAGAGCCACAAACTCCAGCTGTGAGAAGATCAACTCGGGAAAGAAGGCAACCATAAAGGTATAGTCCATTTGCTTTTTGTTCAGGTTTTGCCTTAAATATAACTGATGATGATCCCAGAACTGTCAGGGAGGCAGTAGATTCAGAGGATGGAAAACTCTGGAAGGAGGCCATGGTTGATGAAATGGCATCCTTGCACAAAAATGAGGCATGGGATCTGGTGGAGTTGCCGGCTGGAAGGAAGCCCATCGAGAGCAAATGGGTGTTTAAGAAGAAGATGAATGTAGAAGGCAAGGTGGAGAAATACAAAGCTCGGTTGGTAGCGAAAGGTTATTCCCAGGTGCCGGGAATTGATTTTGGTGATATTTTTTCTCCTGTTGCCAAAGTTACTTCTATTAGATTACTTTTATCTGTTGCTGCTGCATTTGATTTTGAGATAGAACACATGGATGTGAAGACAGCATTTCTTCACGGGGATCTAGAAGAGGAGATCTACATGAAGCAACCTGAAGGCTTTATGGTGAAGGGTAAGAAAGAACTAGTATGAAGGTTGAAGAAGTCTCTCTATGGGTTAAAACAGTCACCAAGGATGTGGTATCAGAAATTTGATACCTATATACGGGGACTTGGCTTCACCAGAAGCAAGGAGGATCAATGTGTTTATTTTAAATTAATTTGTGACCGTGTTATTTATTTGGTCTTGTATGTGGATGATATGTTGTTGATTGGAAATGACAAAGAAATTATCCAAGATTTGAAGACCCAACTGTTCTCCAAATTCGACATGAAGGATCTTGGTGCCGCAAACTATATTTTGGGCATGGAAATTAAGAGAGATCGGGCAAAGAGGAAGCTCTGGTTAAACCAGAGGAAGTATGTCGAGACTATATTGCAAAGGTTCAATATGCAGGATAGTAAACCGGTGAGTGTTCCTATTCTTGTAGGTGCAAAGTTGTCTGCTGAACAGTGTCCCAAGACACAAGAAGAAGAGGAGGATATGTCCCGTGTTCCATATGCAAGTGCAGTGGGTAGCCTGATGTATGCAATGGTATGTACTAGACTAGACATTGCACATGTAGTGGGAGTATTGAGTAGGTTTATGTCAAACCCAGGGAAGGAGCATTGGACAACAGTGAAGCGGGTTTTCAGATATTTACGTGGCACTAGTGATTATGGCTTGTGCTACCAGGGAAGACCAGGATTGGAAAGAATGTTGGACATTCATGGTTTTTTTGATGTAGACTGGGCTGGAGATCTGGACCAAAGAATATCTACAAGTGGGTATGTGTTTAGCCTATTTGGAGGTGCAGTCAGTTGGATGAGTAAAAGACAATCTGTAGTGGCTCTTTCAACTACAGAGGCAGAATACATAGTAGCCACACATGCAAGCAAGGAGGAATTTTCGTTGCAGAGATTGTGTTCAAGTATGGGGTTGGTATAAAAAGCTATAAGGATAGACTGTGATAGCCACAGTGCAATTTTCTTGGCTAAGAACCCTGCTTATCATTCAAAGACAAATCACATTGATGTTCAATATAACTTTGTTAGAGATATGGTTTAGGCTAAAAGGATGTTGCTGGTAAAGGTGGACACTTTGAAGAATGTTGCAGATGCATTGATGAAGTCTGTGAGCACTCATAAGTTCTCTTGGTGTAGAGAAACAATGGGTGTTGAAGAACTAGGCCAATGACTAAGCTCTCTTGTGGCCCCCTGTGGAAGGAAAACAACAAGTGGGAGAATGTTGGGTATGTGTTATATTCTTTCCACGACTAATTTCTGGTGTGTAGTCCACGCCCATGGGTTTGTGCATGGTTTTGCACATGGTTTTTGGGTACGATGGTTTTCAGCCCCTAGTATATTTTGTAGATCTATTCAAGGGAACTACAGTTATGTTCTAATCTTGGGTTAATGTATTGCGGTTCATGTATGCTTCAGCATGTATAGATATGTGTTGTAACACTAAAAGGAATATAATGAAAAATCAAGTTGGTCATCCTGATTTCTGATCTAGGGGAAAATCTCTATTTTTATCTGTTTTATGTTTTATGCTCTCACTATTTTTTATTTTCTGTTATAAGATTCGTGTGTAGATAATTTCTGTTCAGGGTTAAAACCTACAGAGAGAAATCTCTAGTTTCTGAGCTAGTTTTCCATTGGAGGGATCTCCCTTTCATCCAAAGGTTTGTGGAAGACTTTAGGGCTTCATTACACATTTTTGCAGTAGGCCAAGTAGAAATCATTAGCTACAGTGTAGTTTCCAACAGAAACTGCATTATTTTGTAGAGCAGCTACAATAGGGGGTTTATTACACTATTTGGAGTGTTTGGGTTTCCTATGTGGGGATAAAACCTTCATTTAGGAGATCTATTGGAGAAGGATCAACCATCTTATATATCAGATCAGCCATCTCCCATCAATGATTTATTTGTAGAGATTATTTAGCCCTAGGGCCAAATATGCTATATTTTGTATGGTGTGTATTTCCGGAAACCCTTGTTGGGTTGTCCTGGAATCCTGTTTTGGAGCATGGATCTGTAGACTTGTCATTTTTGGAGCATTATATTAGCAACAATATATTTTTATATCTTTCAGCTACTATTCTCTCTTAGACAGTGAATTTTTCTGGGTTCATGTATTTCATGTGTTAACAACATTTTAGATCTGTGTGTAGCTTTCAGGAGAGGCTTATTTGGCCCACTTGAGTGATATTTTCCTCAAGATATTGGACATATTTTGTTGTTATAATCATAATGGAATGGATATACTACTGTCTCATGCCTTGATCTATTATATTTATGCATATTTCTAGTTTTATGCACTCTATTCCTGCTTTTCCCATTAGGGAATATTGCAGTGGTATCAGAGCATAATCTTGGTTCAGCCTGTGCACTTCAGCCATTATGTCATCTAAGGGGGATTCTCATAGGAAGGAGAAGATATGTAGAAGAGATGAAGTAAAAAATTCATTATCAAGAGTGAAGGAGTTCTTAATACTTCTTCTCGTTGAGATTCAACACGATGATGAGCTTAGTGAAAAGAGTCGCCTTCACTAAGTGGGCCCGCAAACTATTTTTGGAGCAAGTCTATTTTTAGACATGATGATCACACTTCTGAAGTTGCAGGATGCTATTTGTGGATGGTTGATCAAGTTGGAAAAATAGATGAAATTATATTTTTAGAATATTGGGCGAAGTCTATTTATAGATCGTCAATCTAAAAATAGATGCATGTCGATTATTATTAGCTCATAATAATAATCAAACTCTAAACAACTTATTCTCTTGGAGCACTTCTGTTCAGTGCACATATGTGGCACATCAGCTGACAGAAGGAATTACACTATTCCTGAGGGTTTAATAGAGCTAATTCATGGAGGACTCAGTTAGAACTCAAGTGGCAGAGCTATGACACAGTTGGAAGAAGTAGTTATGGAGTTGTATTCAGTTTAACTCAGTTAGACTTAGTTGAGCTAGTTGTATCTAGTCTAACTGATTGATTCACTAGTGAGAGTGGAGTGAATTAATTAGTTAATTAATTCACAAATAATAACTAATTAATCAACTGGACAATACAACAGTTAACTATAGTCCATGGCAGTCTCAGTGGAGACCAGTGGAGAGATAGGTGAAAGGGCAAGATAGACTATTTGTTGTGACTATAGTGATGCATTGATTGCATTACACACTCAGTGGAGATGCCAATGAGGATTGCGTAGTCAAGGATGGAGTAATTTGAACTCATTCAAAGCTATTATTTAGCAGAGATTGCGCAGTGGAGGTAGGTAAGTAGGTGGCAAAGATCGGTGCATGGATTTGCACGATTGGGACTGATTAGTGTATGACGATTGTATTGTATTGAGAGCTTGTGATAAGCTTTGTGTGTTTTTATGGGATTTTCATATGATCTCCATGTTACATAATATATAATTTGGTTTTTCAGCTTTAGGCTTTCCCAGTTAAAAACTGTGTTATGTGATTGATAATTTTTGTTTCTGCTTCACATGTGTGTGTAACTAATTTTTCCGAAAAAGATTAACAAGTGGAATAGATTTAGTATCTTGCATAAAGTTAAATAGTGTGAGATTAGGTGGATCTTAGACATATACATGCTTATTGAATATAATTTCTACATGGTATCATAACATTTTTTATTGAATATTGCAATTGTGAAGTGAGTTTGTGCTTGTGGACAATTCAAATTTGCTACAGAAGATTCTTGGTGCAGAAATCGAGTATACATTGAAATTTCTTTCAACGGGTTGAGATTGGAGTATGAATTTGATGGGAGATTGAATTACATAGCTTGGAAGGACAGGATGGAGGTGGTGCTAGAGGATAATGGGCTGAAGGAGTTCATCAATAGCGATGTTCCTAAGCTGGGATCTAGCGATGCTGCATTACTTGATGCATGGCAAAAGAAGACTGCAAAGATGAGGAGGATTCTGTTGGAAGGTGTGAAGGACCATATTGTGTCCAAAATTCATAGGAAATCCACTCCATTATTAATGTGGAAGGATTTGACATATTTGTTCCAAATTAGAAGTGACCAGATGAATTTGGCACTTAAAGACAAGCTTAGAAAAATAAAAATGGAGAAAGGCGACAATATTCCAAAATACCTCACAAAGTTTATCCACTGCAAGGATGAACTGGGAAGTGTGGGGGTTACTGTTTATGAAGAAGAATTGGTGAGCTTGGCTCTCCTTGGGCTTCCGAAGAGTTGGCATAGCTATGAAGACTATGTCAATGGACGGGAGAAACTGCCAAGATGGGAGTGACTTTGGTCGGATCTTGTGCAGGAGGAGATAAGGCAGGGTACCAGGGATGAATCTTCATCAAAGAATGAAGATGAAGAGAATTGTGCTTTGGCTACCAAAGAAAGGAAAGGGAAGGGGAAGAAAAATCCTTCAAAATCCAGTGCTAAAGGAAAGGAGTAGGATTTGTCCAATGTGAAGTGTTTTCACTATCATGAGCATGGACATTTCACCACTAACTATCCACAGAAGAAGAAGAATAAGTAGGTTGTTGGATCTGTAGCTAGAGAGGCCTTAGCCTCGCAATTTGAGCTATATTTTTCCTTGATCGCATGCTTGGTTTCAAGCTGCATGGGTTTAGTGTGATATCTTGATAGTGGTACGTCTTTCAATATGACGGGAGACAAAGAGTTGTTTAGTGACTTGGAGGAGAAGGACCTCTAGATGCATATAGAGATGGAAGATGATGGTCGGTACAGTGCGACTGGAATTGGGACCATTACCTTTGAGAGGGAGTCCAGTAATCCATTCTTGTTGAATAATGTCATGCATGTTCCAGGTCTGAAGAAGAACTTGGTCTTAGTCGCAATGCTGGAAGAGAAGAGTTATGATGTTGTTTTCAGTGAGGGAAAATCCTTCCTTCGACATAAAAAAACAGGTCAAACCAAGAAGATAGGGGTTCGAATTAAGAATATATACAAGATGGAGGTAGATGGTTGCGCTGAAATGGTGGGCAAAGCAAAAGAAGTGGTGAGCTGGGGTGAGGGCGAATTATGGCATAGGAGATTGGGCCATCTTTACCATGGCGCTTTGAAGATTTTACAAAAAAATTCTATTGGATTTCCCAAGGGTAATCTTGTGTAGTCAGATCAGTGCAAAGGATGTACAATGGGTAAGTTTGTGTAGACCACCTTTAATGAGAAGGAGAATTGTGCCTCGGTGATCCTGGAGATAATTCACACAGACATGTGTGGACCATTCTCGGTTGCTTCAATAGCAAGACATTGGTATTATGTGATATTTGTTGATGAATTTTCTTGTAGATGCTAGATCTTATACATGTAGAAGAGTGAAATGTTCTAAAAGTTCTGTGAGTTCAAGGCATTGGTGGAGAAGGAGCTGGGGAAGCAGGTGAAATCTCTAAGGAGTGATAATGGTGGTGAATACATCTCGGGCAAATTCAAAGAGAACTCATAGCAACTCATAACCTACAGCAGAATGGGGTTGCAAAGAGAAAGAACATAACGATCGTGGGTGATGCATGAGTGATGCTGCATGACCAGGGCCTACTGATGCACTTGTGGGCGGAAGAATGCAACACTGCAGTTTATGTGCAAAACCGTTGTCCTCATAGAGTACCTGGCATGAGTACACCCAAAGAAGCATTTTCTGGTAAGAAGCCTGATATTTCTCATTTGAAAATTTTTGGCTCACCTATTTACATTCATGTGATGAAGGATGCCAGGAAGAAGCTGGAGTCTATTACAGAAGTTGGGATATTTTTCGGGTACACAGAAACACCCCATAACTATCGTGTGTATTTGCCAAATAGTCGAATGACTGTTGTGCGATGGGATATAAAATTCAATGAGGTGAAAACCATGAATTTGTCACTTGATAGGAGCTACATTTGCATGTGGAAGAGGAACTTCTTGTTCCAAAAGATGAGCCTCTGGATGTGGATCAGCCACAGGAGGAGATTCATGGAGTGGAGGAGGTCACTCATGCAGAACAAAACATCAGACAAGGCAGAAAGCATACCATAGAATTTGATAGATTGAAGCTTGATGTGGCATAGAATGTAGGAGTCCCTATATCACAGTAAAGTTAGAGACAGTCACCCGACCAATATACTGGATACATGGCTCTTATGAGCAAGTGTATCATGACAAATTCATCTTCTTTTGAAGAATCAGCGTAGGAGTCCACATGGGTAGATGCCATGGTGGAAGAGTATGACTCCATTGTCAGAAACAGTGCTTGGGAGATTGTTCCAAGGCTAGTGGGAAAATCAGTTGTAGGATCAAGATGAATCTACAAGGTAAAGCAATCTACTAATGGGAGTGTTAAGAAGTATAAGGCAAGATTTTTTTCCTGGGGATTCTCACAGATCAAGGGGATTGAATATGAAGAAACCTTTGCACTTGTTGCACAATATTCTTCCATATGGACCATCCTTGCTCCCTTAGTGCATATGGGTTGGTACATTCATCAGATGGATGTGAAGACTGTGTTCCTTAATGGGATCATTAAGGAAGAGGTTTACATTGAGCAGCCTGAAGGATTTGAGATCTCTTGCAGCGAGTCGCATGTGTGCAGGCTCAAAAGAGTGTTGTATGGGCTGAAACAAGCTCCCCGTGCTTGGTACAATTGGATCGACAGCCATTTCACTGGATTTGGCTTCACCAACAATGAGGCAGATGCAAACCTGTACTAGATTGTGGTTGATGGTAATATTTTAATCATTGTACTTTATGTTGATGATTTAATACTAACAGTTGATGAGCAGTTGACATACTCATGCAAGGCAGATCTTGCAAAGGAGTTTGAGATGAAGGATTTGGGCCTCCTTCATTATTTTCTTGGATTGGAAATATGGAAGCGGGAAGGTGAACTGTTTGTGTCTCAAGGAAATTATTCCCAGGAGATACTGGAGAAGTTTCACATGCAAGGATGCAAGCCTATCGATACTCCTCTTCCAGGAAATTGGAAGAAAGAGGATGTTACATCGGCAGAGGTAGTGGATTCCACTATTTATCAACAGTTGGTGGGTTCGCTCATGTATTTAGTCAATACAAGACCAGACATATGCTATATTGTAAACGAGATTTCACAAGTGATCATTAAGCCTACCAAGCTCTTTTGGAAGGCAAGCAAGCATGTTTTGAGATATCTCAGGGGAACATCTAAGTATGGTTTACGGTACAGATAGATGGATGAGGTGAAGTTGCATGGCTTCACAAATGTAGATTGGGCAGGAAGCCCAACGGACAAAAAGAGCACATCAGGAGGGATTTTTGGTATCGGATCTATGGAAGTTTCTTGGTACAACAAGAAAAAAATATCTGTGGCACTCAGTTCAGCAGAAGCAAAATACATGGCATCAAGTTTAGCTGCATGTGAGGCTATCTGGATGAGGAAGATCCTAGTTTGTTTGTTCAGTTCACATTTAGATCCCACGTTGATTCATTGTGATAATCAGAGTTGCATTAAGCTCTCGATTAATAATGTGTTTCATGATAGATCTAAACATATTGATATCCGGTATCATCATATCAAAGATTGTGTGCAGCGGAAGATCATGTTGCTTCAGTACATTCGTACGGAGGATCAGGATGCAAATATTCTTACAAAGGCCCTCACCAGGAGAAAATTTGAATACCATAGAGGCAGGATCAGGGTGAAGGATAATCCCTATATTGTTGAGAGGGAGTGTTGAGATTCAACAAGATGATGAGCTTAGTGAAAAGAGTCGCCTTCACTAAGTGGGCCCGCAGGCTATTTTTGGTGCAAGTCTATTTTTAAAAATGATGATCATATTTCTGAAGTTGTGGGATGCTATTTGTGGATGGTTGACCAAGTTGGAAAAACAGATGAAATTATATTTTAGAATATTGGGCGAAGTCTATTTATATATCGTCAATCTAAAAATAAATGCATGTCAATTATTATTAGCTCTTAATAATAATTAGACTCTAAACAACAAATTATTCTCTTGGAGCATTTCAGTTCAGTGAACATATGTGGCACATCAGCTAACAGAAGGAATTACACTATTCCTGAGGGTTTAATGGAGCTAATTCATGGAGGACTCAGTTAGAACTCAAGTGGAAGAGTTATGACATAGTTGGAAGAAGTAGTTATGGAGTTGTATTCATTTTAACTCAGTTAGACTCAGTTAAGCTAGTTTATCTAGTCTAACTGGTTGATACACTAGTGAGAGTGGAGTGAATTAATTAGTTAATTAATTCATAAATAATAACTCATTAATAAACTGAACAATACATCAGTTAACTACAGTGCATGGCAGTTTCAGTGTAGACCAATGGAGAGATAGGTGGAAGGGAAAGATAGACTATCTGTTGTGACTATAGTGATGAATTTATTGAATCACACACTCAGTGGAGATGCCAATGAGGATTGCACAGTCAAGGATGGAGTAATTCGAGTTCATTCAGAGCTATTCTTCAGCAGAGATTGCGCAGTGGAGGCAGGCTAGTAGGTGGCAAAGATCAGTGCATGGATTTGCAAGATTGGGCCTAATTAGTGTATGATGATTGTACTGTACTGAGAGATTGTGATAATATTTTTATGTTTGTATGATATTTTCATATGATATCCATGTTACATAATATATACTTGGGGTTTTCAGGTTCAGGCTTTATCGATTAAAAACTGTGTTATGTACGATTGATAATTTTTGTTTATGCTTCACATGTGTGTGCAATTAAATTTTTCGTAAAATATTAATAAGTGGAATAGATTTAGTATCTTGCATAAAGCCAAATAGTGTGAGATCATGTGGATCTTGGACATATGCATGCTTAGTGCATATAATTTCTACACTTCTTCAAACTATGCAGTGCATTAGTACAGACATGAAAGAGATGAGAATGGAGAGATTTAGAGATTCTCCAAGAGGGCTTGCACATGAAGAAAGCTCCATATTTCCACATTATGGGTGTAATCATTCAGATATACCATCATATCTACAACGTGGTGCTATTCCTAGGGTCATAGCAAGAAATATGGAGGAAGGAGATGCACCAAAGGAGGAGACTCTTGGTGACTATCTTCAAGAGTATGAATCTCAAACTCATAGATTTAGATATCATGTAAAATTCCAAGCGTTTTGAAAGATCAAGGAGGAAAAAATACCTAGCAACCATAATAGAAGCACAAAGTGCAAGCAGCATGATATGGGTAGATTCTCTCTATCTAATTTTGAAGGATCACCTCAATGTTCATCTAGGGCTTGGGTGGAGGAGCTAGACACCTATTTGCAACAACACCATGTTTCAGAAGATGAAGCCATTAGAGTAGTATGATTGCACCTTGAAGGTAAGGCTTATGCCTGGTGCTTTTATGAATCTTATTCATTAAAATATGAAAATATGTATACTTACGCAAGATTCACTAGGAAGTTATTAAGGATATTCAATGAAAAATAATTCGAAACTTCCTTGGTTGAGCTAATCAAGTATACACAAATAAGACCTTTGCATGAGTTGGAAGGATCAATAAATCCAAATCCATGTCAAAAAAATAATGAGGGGATTAAAAAAATTTTAATACCTTTTTATAGGCAAGATCCCCATTTTAGAAAGAACTCTCTTCACAAAGGGAAGACATGGAGTAACTAAACAAAGAACCTCCTAATGATTATGAGGCAACCTCCATTCACGATGAAGGGGAAGAGTAGACAAGAGGTAACTGTGGTGTCACAACAGTAGAAGATCTAGTACCTCATGAAGAGGAAGATGGAGTATTTTCTCCAAAGAGAGAAATTCTTGCACTCTTGCAAGGAGTTCCAAAGAATCTCACATATGGAGATCAAGGCATAGTCCATGTGAAGCATATTCCATCATTGACAGATTGTGAGATCTTAAAGATAGAAAGAGATAAAGGGGAGGACAAGCATCATATGATGAGGAGCACACACCCCTCTCTATTTAGAATATTGATGCACAGAAGAGGTAGGAGGATTTGTGCAGTGAGGACAAAGACAAATCAATCCACTCACTTATAAAACCTGCTCTAGGCCTTGATGTTTTATTACATGGAGGCATTCCAGTAGGGAGAACCCTTGATTGGAAGATGAATAAGAATTACTCTAAACATGGTGCAACATTGATATATTTGGCTATGGAAAGAGCCTTGGGAGGGGCTAGCATAGTGGAGAGAATATTTGATGGGTTCAAAGGAGTGATTAATTTTCTGATATGGACATTTCTATCTTGCACTCAGCCATTTGCGCGGACAAATTATCCAAAAATATATGATGACATGAGCATGGTGTCAAATGGACACTCCATAGCCTTGGAGCAGCAAATAACACCTTTACACATGAGGAAGATTCCTAAATATGACAAGATGTTATTAACACTCTTGCATGCCTTGGTAAAACTACGGAAGTTTTGGATGGGAAATGCCTTCCAAGAGGAGGTTAACCCCCATATACTTCAATATTTTCTTAGGCAAGATCAGCTGTAAGGGAGGCATCAAAAGTGGGGTAACAATAATCGAACATGTGGCTTTGGCATTGAGCATGCTAAAGAGGAGAGTTATGATGTGACAAGAGCTTCATTTTAGATTTCTATAATGATGTCATTGTTGGGAAGCCTAGATCCATATTGGGAGTCTCAACTATTAGTGGAATACTCCAAGAACCTTTTCACATGTAATCTTCTTGATGGGAAAGTGATAGATGGGAGGTATAGAGTGGTTGATGGAGTCATTTATTTTCATGATCAGATCTAATTGACTAGAGACTCCAAGCTTAAGAAGGAGATTCTACATGCAACATATGAGGCACTCTCTTCAGGACATTTAGAATTCATTGATTCTTATCACACCAACATGGAGGGACTATTGGGAGGATCTCAAAGAAGATGTGCACCAACATATTAGGATATATGTAGATTGTTTGATATATAAGGATGAAATCAACCACCTTGCAATGGTGTTTCAATCACTTCCCCTTTTGATGGGGAGATGGGAAGGCTCATCTATTGACCTCTTCACCAACATGTCTACAATATATGGTAAATATTGTGTTTTTATGCTTATTTATCAACTAACAATTTATGTGCACTCCTTTAGCATGCATTTGCAGCACATTGCTCCATAAGAGAGCAAACCTCTTTGTGGATTTCATGGTCCTTTTGGGACTAAATTTAGTGATGGGGATGAACACTTCATGGAGGACTGTGAGCAAGATATGTTTTTCTTGGTTCATATTCAACGAACACCTAATGTCCTCTACTATTTTCAAGCTTTTGAGAAGCTTATGGCAGCAAGAAAGTTGTTGGATGACCACTCATCACATCCTGTTTGGAGACAACAACAAGAAGAACAACACCGGTCTCATTTGAAGGACTATTTTCACCATCCAATATGTCATATGAAATTTATTCCATGTTTCTTCTAGAGCCCATATGGTGATGACACTCTATTCACTATATGCATGAAGGATTCAAGGGCAAGAAGTCTCCCTAGAACCAATGAGTTGAAACATGAGATTCCAAGTATCTTTTGGCTTCATGAGGACTATATTATTTCAGCCCAAGATCAACATCTCCAAATTTATCATAAATGGAGAGAGAGACAGCGTAATTTGAACAATTGTATCTCTCATTTTCAGCCATGCAACCCCTACACATTGCACAAGCAGGGGATTGGTGACTATTTCTATGAGCTACCAAGGATGGCTCACGTTGTTTAGATGATAGCATGGAGATTGGAGTTGAGACACCCAACATTTATCATCTCTCATGCCTTAAGGAGGCCAATGGAAAACACATAACTCTTTCCATATATATCCCACCTTTTTATGATGGGAGCCATTAGGTTTATCCACCAAAGGAAAACTTGCATTCTTGGGAGGAGACATATCCATTAGAGAATATTCAGTATCCTTGCAGTTGCTTGAGGACAAGAAACAGTTTGTAGGGGAGGACTATAATATTACTAAATTACCCTACAACTAATTGGAATATTAATTTTTTTTTTTCAATTAGTGTAATGTTCCAAATCTGGAACTTTCTGCTCCATTGGGAATATCTTAAGATATTCCAAAATTCCTTCTATAGAAAGACCACAAGTCCATTCCAGAGATTTATTGCTGGGGAATTTACCAGATATTTCACCTTCATAAGGAAGTGTGAGATCTAGAAGCTATCTGGCCCTTCACACACTATGTCTATGGATATGCAATATTTCCACATCAGGAATTTCTCCTACAGGGTCCTTGAGGACGCTGTATAAAGAAGCTGCTATAAATATAAGACAAACCACTACCAGGATGCCTTATAACACACAACTTAAAACCCCTATGTAGAAAATTAGCTTAAAGAAATTATTCTAGATGGGTTATATAGAGCTCCCCAAACTAGATCTCTAAAATAATGCTCAATGAGAGAGCTTATAGCAATATGTGAACATAACCATTAAAATATGCAAATATGAATACACCATCAAAGGGAAATGTATCCAAAAAAAATTATATGATTATATCAGCAATAATGTACAAGAAATAGTTGAGGGACAAGCCACTCAAGCTTTAAGAACCAACCTCTAATGAATGAGCAATGAAATACATGAGTTGCTACAACTCCAAAAAATGCCGGAGAGTAGTGACTGCGCTATGTATATGAAGGTAGCAACTGAAAAATATGAATGAAATAAAAATTTGGTTGTAGGATACTAATAAATATCCCAATAACAAAGAAATGGGCAGAAATACAGGATTTCTAGCCAATCTAGGAGAGATTGCTAGAAATGCCAGAGAATACAAAATGTGACAACTAGGTTATCACTGAAACTGAACAAAAATGAGAATGAGGCTATGGATCATCTGAAATATGATTTCCCTCCTCTAATAATGTCTCCAATACAAAGGGATGATTCCTTTGTCTCAAAAACATCCTCCTGATGAGCCCACTGAACCCCTCCCTCACTACCTCCATAAAATAACGTAGTTTCCTCCATGGACTGCGCAGTGGGAGATGATGGAATGTTGGCCAAGTGCCAAATATCTAATATGAAGCCCGATAATCCTCCTTGAAGCTCCTCCAACGAGTAGATCACTCCTCCACTGAATAAAACAATCTAAGATGACTCCATGAGTTCCTCCTTTTTTGTCCCCAGCAATACAATGTCCTCTTTGTTGTAGAGCTAACGTTGTAGATGATGGTAGTAGTTGTGACCAATGCCATACTGAGGAAAATGCAGCTCAATCCTCATCCTTCCTTGAGGAAGAGGTATGGATTCCTGACGGGAACACCCTAGTGCCCGAGGGCACCACCACCATGCCAAATAGCCTGGGGATGCAAGCCTCTGCAGACCCTATTTGAAATTCTATATCAAAAAATGATGCAAATGGGCTGCCATCTCCTCCTTATAAATAAAGGGAACTCTTATCCACCATGGTCCCACCAATTAGGGTTTCCACCCTCATGCGAGTCTCTTCCCTCAAAAACTACATAGCTTCTCTGGGAAGCCTCTCCTCCTTGGGCAGTGCTGTTGACTTTAGTCAAAGGCGACTAAATCAAGTGATCTGGGTTCCATTCACACCCTTAGGTGTTTATTTCAGCTGCTTTATTCACCTCCTTTTCACATAAGGAGTGTTATTTATTCATTAAAAGAGGGCTAAGGTGTGTCCTCACCCATTTTATTAAACAAAAATAAATTATGCAACTATAATGTTCTATTTTAGCTTGAGGCTAAAAATTGGGAACATTACAGTCCCCCCCTCCCACATGTTGCTTTTCATCAAGAAACTCCATAGAGAGAACAAAATTTATCCTCCTTCTCTTGTGGCCTCCTCATCAACAAGATCTACCACTGCTCAAAATATGCTGCAATAAACTTGTCCTGAAATGCTCTCTCCCAAGTATGCAAGCTGAAAATGATGCTCCTCATGGAAATATAGAAGGTGTGGTGGAATCCTTCTTGTTGTGCTATGGCCTCCTTAAGGTAGGAGTGATGATATGCATGGGAAAATTCTGCTCCCAACGATGATCCTGTAATCCATGCTATCATCCAAATGAAAATGTCACCACTAATTTCTGCAATGAGTTGGGGCTGAATGGAGAGTTGTGCTTGTGCTTCTCAATATGGCCCTCTCTCCATTTGAAGTGTCCATGGGGCTTCCTTTGTCCTTGGGCTGAAATGGTATGGCCTCCAAGAATGGCCTATGCTAACCCATAAAGAAAATCAGCCATGAAATGCCTCTGCAAATTCTCCAAGTGGTCCCTCCCACAAGAAGGTACAAGTAGCAATGTGGCAATCATGGTTTTCCCATGGTGTCTCCTACAAGATAAGACATGTATAATGGGGAGAATCATGCTCCCAATGGGCTTTCCATCCAATACTCTCCAAATAATTCTCCTCATGAGTGTACAACCATAAAAAATACAAGGAGCAATATACAATAAAAGCAAGTTGTCAAATGACAACCGAAGAGTGGTTCAAAGTTCCACTCATGGAACTTGCACAGTGCCTCCTTGGCCTACCTTATAATCATGAATAAAAACTATTGTACTAGCCACTTGTTTTCTTCCAGAACATCTCCTCATAAGATGAAAACATTAAATCACAATTTGGTGCCAATGGTGCACACCAAGAAGCATGTGGCCTCCCCCACAAACCATCATAAGAATAGCCAAAATTGAGGCTACAAGTAGCTACAAGTAAATTATACCAAGTGCAAGAAGGGATGACCCTTCTTGAGACAATATGCTGCTCATATGAAGTAAAGAGTTACAAATTATAATGGGGAAATTATACCTTCTCTACCATGTACTTGAGACCTTGAGCTAAAGTGGCTCATCTGAATGCTCTCCCTCTCCTCCAATGAGTAAGGGAATGGTTGTGCCAACCTCTCCAAAATAATTTGAGCTATGAATCTATCCATATGATGATGTAGATCATACTAAATTCCCTCCCAAGTGAACTCTTCTAGCAAAGCAAAGTATGCATCCAAGTGCATAGCTAGGAAGTCCTCATGTGCTGAATGCAATAGTTTCTCCTTGAGACTATAAGCCCTAGTCAAGAAGAGAATACCATGATAATAGATGATCATATCATCAAATAAGTATCTTCCATCTCCATCAGGGCCATATAAGATCGTGCATGCAACTAGATCCTTGGAGTACTCCACCCAAATATGGGATCTCCAATCCAGATATGTTCTCCTCATAGATAGTGCTGGTGTTTTGCAATATGGTGCTCCATCATGTTGTTGCTTGCTACTTTGACATACCCCATGCCAAATTCATCCTCCAAGTTGCTACCATGCCCACCATGCAGCTTCTCATGCTCAAATAGAAATGATGGTCCCTAAAAATGAGCCTCCCATGAGAGACTATCATCTCCAAAGAATCTCCCGATCCTGGCCAATGTAAGCATGAGTGGCATCCATCTACTCCAATGCATGAAAGAGTCCTTCCTCAAAGAAAGTATCCTTTTCTCTCACAGAATCTATGGAGCAGTCATTCTGCATCATGAAGATGCTATCCTCCATCTCTGCAGCAACTCTATCAGCGCAGTGTAACTGATGAGAGTGGGTGATACCAAAAATGAAAGAGTGTATCCCTCCTCCTTGTGCTTATCCCCAAACTCTCTGCGTTGTGATGAACTCCTCCAATGTCTCCAACGCTCCGGAATCTAAGAGTGGTGAACCAAAAGATATGATGCCTCTCATCATCTATAGATAAAGTGGCCTCCTAGGTGGAATGCCTCCAAAAAGTGGGACATCAAGATAGGAAGTGGATTGTATATATATATATGAGAGGAACGAATTGTCCTTCTCTGTACTGCACAGTGTACTCCCTTTCCTTTGTGCAGAAATTTTCTAAAATAAATAAGGGTGAATGCTCATCATCCCTTGATGCTGATCCTTCTGCTCTTCTCTCTCCATATCACAATCCCCAACAAATTCTATATATGGCTATGGTATTGTTTCTTGGTACCCACATATAAAAAATATTTGGAACTTCTTACAAAGACACAAGGGCCCCTCTAGTGGAAGCAATCGCTCTCCTTTCACCTCCATGTGGTGATGGATCTCCTCCTCATGTGACAGCGTTGTTGGTTCTTTCCAATATATGCAAAGTGTTTGTGTTTATGACACAATGAGTTTCACCAAGTTCCTCCATAAAACCCTGGGTGAGGGCATCATATTTTTTTGATTTGCATGACAATGAAAATGGAACCTTCAAACCAACAATCATGAGCCATACCTTTGAGATGCATGTTTCTCCTCCCATGGCCTCATTCCCTTCCTCTCTTCCCATTGCAATGCAAGTTTAAAAAGGACTGCGCTGTGGATCTCCATGTGTTGATGAATGCCCACATCCTTCATGAAAATAGCTAGGATTTATCCCATCAAAAAACCCTCTCAGAAAATCTTCTCACTTTTCCCCTTCATCAAGATTTTCAATGATTTCTCCAATGGTCTAGAAAAGAAGAAGGGAGACCTTGTCTTCCATGATTCCTTTTCCCTTGTTTCCTCTGTCAATCTCCTCTCCTTGAAGACAATCTCCTCTTGCTGATGGAATTAAATCTTTTGCACAGGCTGAGCCAAGATTGATGTTCCGATACCACTGTAATGTTCCAAATCTGGAACTTTCTGCTCCATCGAGAATATCTTAAGATATTCCAAAATTCCTTCTATAGAAAGACCAAAAGTCCATTCCAGTGATTGAATACTGGGTAATTTACTAGATATGTCACCTTCATAAGGAAATTTGAGATTCATAAGCTATCTGGCCCTTCATAGACTCTATCTATGGATATGTAATAATTCCACTTCGGGAATTTCTGCTACAGGGTCCTTGAGGACGCTGTATAAGGAGGATGCTATAAAAATAAGACAAAACACTACTAGGATGCATTATAACACACAACTTACAACCCCTATGCAGAAAATGAGCTCAAAGAAATGATTCTAGATGGGTTATATAGATCTCCCCAAACTATATCTCTAAAACAATGCCCAATGAGAGAACTTACAATAATATGTGAAAATAACCATTAAACTCTCCAAATACGAATACACCATAAGAGGGAAATGTATGAAGCCAAAATTATATGATTATATCAGCAATAATATACAATAAATAGTTGAGGGACAAGCCACTCAAGCTTTAAGAACCAACCTCCAATGAATGAGTAATGAAATACATGAGTTGCTGCAACTCCAAAGAATGTCGGAGAGTAGTGACTGCACTGTGTATATAAAGTTAGAAGCTTTTGAATATACATCAAATAAAAATGTGGCTGTAGGATACAAATAAGTAGCCCAATAATAAAGAAATGCGCTGAAATACAGGATTTCTAGCCAATCTAGGAGAGATTGTCGGAAATGCTGGAGAATACAAAATGTGACAAATGGGTTGTCACTGCAACTGAAGAAAAATTAGAATGAGGCTGTGGCTGATCTCAAATATGATTTCCCTCCTCTTATAATGTCTCCAATACAAAGGGCTGATCCCTTTGTCTCAAAAACATCCTCCTGATGAGCCCACTGAACCCCTCTCTCACTACCTCCATAAAATAATGTAGTTTCCTCCATGGACTACGTAGTGGGAGATGATGGAATGTTGTCCAAGTGAAAAATATCTGATATTAAGCCCAAGAATCCTCCTCGCATCTCCTCCAATGATTAGATCACTCCTCCACTGAAGAAAACAAGCTAATATGATTCCATGAGTTCCTCCTTTGCTGCCCCCAGCAACACAACATCCTCTCTACTGCAGAGCTAACTCTGTAGATGATGGTATTAGTTGTGGCCAATGCCATATTAAGGAAAATGCAGCTCAATCCTCATCCTTCCTTGAGGAAGAGGTAGGGATTCCTGACCGAGAACACCTTAGTGCCCGAGGGCACCACCACCATGCTAAACAGCCTGGCGATGCAAGCCTCTACAGACCCTATTCAAATATATATATCAAAACATGATGCAAATGGCATGCCATATCCTCCTTATAAAGAAAGGGTAATCTTCTCCATCATGGTCCCACCAATTAGGGTTTCCACCCTCATGTGAGTGTCTTCCCTCAAAAACTGCGTATCTTCTCTAGGAAGCCTCTCGTCCTTGGGAGCGCTGTTGACTTTAGTCAAAGGTGACTAAATCAAGTGATCTGGGTTCCACTCACACCCTTAGGTGTTTATTTTAGTTTTTTTATTCACCTCCTTTTCAGATAAGGAGTGTTATTTCTTCATTAAAAGAGGGCTAAGGTGTCTCCTTACACATTTTATTAAGAAAAAATAAATTATGCAACTATAATGTTCCATTTTAGCTTGAGGCTAAAAATTTGGAACATTAAAGTCCTCCCCTCCCACATGTTGCTTGTCCTCAAGCATCTACATAGATAGAAAAAAATCTCTCCTCCTTCTTCTCTTGCGGCCTCCTCATCAACAAGCTCTACCACTGCTCAAAAGATGCTGCAATAAACCTGTCCCACAATGCTCTCTCCCAAGTATGCAAGCTAAAAATGATGCTCCTCATGGAAAGATAGAAGGTGTAGTAGAATACTTCCTGCTGTGCTATGGCCTCCTTAAGGTAGGAGTGATGATATGCATGGGAAAATTCTACTCCCAATGATGATCCTCTCATCCATGCTATCATCCAAATGAAAATATCACCCCTGATTTCTGCAATGAGTTGGGATTGATTGGAGAGTTGTGCTTGTGCTTCTCAAGATGGCTCTCTCTCCATTTGAAGTGTCCATGGGGCTCCCTCTGTCCTTGGGCTGAAATGGTATGTCCTCCCAGAATGGCCCGAGCTACCCCATTAAGAAAATCAGCCATGAAATGCCTCTACAAATTCTCCAAGCGGTCCCTCCCACAAGAAGGTACAAGTAGCAATGTGGCAATCATGGTTTTCCCATGGTGTATCCTGCAAGATAAGACATGTATAATGGGGAGAATCATGCTCCAAATGGGTTGTACATCCAATAATCTCCAAATAATGCTCCTCATGAATGTACAAACATCAGAAATACAAGGAGCAATATACAATAAAAGCAAGTTGTCAAATGACAACCGACGAGTAGTTCAAATTTCCACTCATGGAACTTGCGTAGTTCCTCCTTGGCTTGCCTCAGAATCATGAATAAAAAGTGTTGTACTAGCCATTTTTTTGCTGCCACAACATCTCCTCATAAGATGAAAACATTAAATCACAATTTGGTGCCAATGGTGCACACCAAGAAGCATGTGGCTTCCCCCACAAACCATCATAAGAATAGACAAAATTGAGGCTACAAGTAGCTGCAAGTACATTATATGAAGTGCAAGAAGGGATGACCCTTCTTGAGACAATCTGCTACTCATATGAAGTAAAGAGGTACAAAATATAATGGGGAAATTATAGCTTCTCTACCATGTACTTTAGACCTTGAGCTGAAGTGGCTCATCTGAATGCTCTCCCTCTCCTCCAATGAGTAAGGGAATGGTTGTGCCAACATCTCCAAAATAATTTGGGCTATTCATATATCCATATGCTGATGTAGATCATACTAAATTCCCTCCTAAGTGAAATCCTCTAGCAATGCAAAGTATGCATCCAAGTGCGTAGCTAGGAAGTCCTCATGTGCTGCATGCAATAGTTTCTCCTTGAGACTAGAAGCCCTAGTCAAGAAGAGAATACCATGATAATAGATGATCATATCATCAACTAAGTATCTTCCATCTCCATCATGTCCATATAAGATCATGCATGCAACTATATCCTTGGAGTACTCCACCCAAATATGGGATCTCCAATCTGGATCTGTTCTCCTCATAAATAGCATGGGTGTTCTGCAATATGGTGCTCCCTCATGCTGCTGCCTACTACTTTGACATTCCCCATGCCAAAGTAATCCTCCAAGTTTCTGCCATGCCCACCATGAAGCTTGTCATGCTCAAATAGAAATTATGGTCCCTGAAAATGAGCCTCCCATGAGAGACTATCACCTCCAAAGAATCTCCAGATCCTGGGAAATGTAAGCATGAGTGGCTTCCATCTACTCCAATGCATGAAAGAGTCCTTCCTCAAAGGAAGTATCCTTTTCTCTCACAGAATATATGGAGCAGTCATCCTGCATCATGATGATGCTATCCTCCATCTTTGCAGCAACTCTATCAGCGCAGTGTAACTGATGAGAGTGGGTGATACCGAAAATGAGAGAGTGTATCCCTCCTCCTTGTGCTTATCCAAAAACTCTCTACGTTGTGATGGACTCCTTGAATGTCTCCACCACTCCGGAATCCAAGAGTGGTGAACCAAAATATATGATGCCTCTCATCATCTATAGATCAAGTGGCCTCCTAGGTGGAATTCCTACAAAAATTGAGACATCAAGATAGGAAGTGGAATGTATATATACATGAGAGGAATGAATTGTCCCTCTTTGTACTACGCAGTGTAGTCCCTTTCCTTTGTGCAGAAATTTTCTAAAATAAATAAGCGTGAATTCTCATCATCCCTTGATGCTGATCCTTCTGCTCTTCTCTCTCCATCTCAAAATCCCCAGCAAATGTTATATATGCCTCTGGAATTGTGTCTTTGTACCCACATGTAAAATATATTTGGAACTCCTTACAAAGACACAAGGGCCCATCTAGTGAAAGAAATCGCTCCCCTTTCACATCCATGTGGTGATGGATCTCTTCTGAATGTGACAGCGCTGTTGGTTCTTTCCAATGTATGAAAAGTGTTTGTGTTTATGACACAATGAGTTTCACCAAGTTCCTCCATCAAACCCTGAGTGAGTGCATCATATTTTTTTTATTTGCATGACAATGAAAAATGGATACTTCAAACCAAAAATCATGAGCCATACCTTTGAGATGCATGTTGCTCCTCCCATGGCCTCATTCCCTTCCTCTCTTCCCCTTGCAATGCAAGTGGACAAAGGACTAAATTTATGGATCTCCATGTGTGGATGAATGCCCACATCCTTCATGAAAATAGCTAGGATTTCTCCCATCAACAAACCCTCTCAAAAAATCTTCTCACTTTTCCCTTTCATCAAGAATTTCAATGATTTCTCCAATGGTCTGGAAAAGAATAAGGGAGACCTCCTCTTCCATAATTACTTCTCCCTTGTTTCCTCTGTCAATATCCTCTCCCTGGAGAGAAGCTCCTCTTGGTGATGGCATTAAATCTTTTGCACAGGCTGAGCCAAGATTGATGTTCTGATACCACTGTAATGTTCCAAATATGGAACTTTCTGCTCCATCGATAATATCTTAAGATATTCCAAAATTCCTTCTACAGAAAGACCAAAAGTCCATTCCAGAGATTGAATACTGGGGTATTTACTGGATATGTCACCTTCACAAGGAAGTGTGAGATCCAAAAACTATCTGGCCCTTCACAGACTCTGTCTATGGATATGCAATATTTCCACTCCGGGAATTTCTGCTACAGGGTCCTTGAGGACGTTGTATAAGGAAGCTGCTATAAAAATAAGACAAAAAACTACTAGGATTCCTTATAACACACAAAATACAGCTCCTATGCAGAAAATGAGCTCAAAGAAATGATTCTATATGGGTTATACAGATCTCCCCAAACTATATCTCTAAAACAATTTCCAATGAGAGAGCTTACAAAAATATGTGAAAATAACCATTAAAATCTGAAAATATGAATACACCATAAGAGGTAAATGTATGCAGAAAAAATTATATGATTATATCAGCAATAATATACAAGAAATATTTGAGGGACAAGCCACTCAAGCTTTAAGAACCAACCTCCAATGAATGAGCAATGAAAGACATGAGTTGCTGCAACTCCAAAAAATTCCAGAGAGCAGTGAATTCACTGTGTATATGAAGTTAGCAGTTGTTTAATATACATCAAATACAAATGTGGCTGTAGGATACAAATAAATAGCCCAATAACAAAGAAATGGGCTGAAATAGAGGATTTCTAGCCAGTCTAGGAGAGATTGCTAGAAATGTCGGAGAATACAAAATGTGACAACTAGGTTGTCATTGAAACTAAACAAAAATGAGAATGAGGCTGTGGCTGATCTGAAATATGATTTCCCTCCTCTGATGATATCTCCAGTACAAATGGCTGATCCCTTTGTCTCAAAAACATCCTCTCGATGAGCCCACTGAACCCCTCTCTCACTACCTGCATAAAATAATGCAGTTTCCTCCATAGACTGCGTAGTGGGAGATGATGGAATGTTGGCCAAGTTCCAAAGATCTTATATGAAGCTCGGGAATCCTCCTTGCAGCTCCTCCAATGAGTATATCACTCCTCCACTGAAGAAAACAATCTTAGATGACTCCGTGAGTTCCTCCTTTGCTGCCCCCAGCAACACAACCTCTTGCTGCAGAGCTAACGCTCTAGATGATTGTAGTAGTTGTGGCCAATGCTAGATTGATGAAAATTCAGCTCAATCCTCATCCTTGCTTGAGGAAGAGGTAGGGATTCCCGACCAGGAACACCCTAGTGCCTAAGGGCACCACCACCCTGCTAAACAGCCCGGGGATGCAAACCTTTGCAGACCGTATTCAAAATTATATATCAAAACATGATGCAAATGGGTTGTCATCTCCTCTTTATAAAGAAAGGTAACTCTTCTCCACCATGGTCCCACCAATTAGGGTTTCCACCCTCATGTGAGTGTCTTCCCTCCAAAACTGCATAGCTTCTCTAGGAAGCCTCTCCTCCATTGGAAGCGCTATTTACTTTAGTCAAAGGTGACTAAATCAAGTGATCCGAGTTCCATTCACACCCTTAGGTGTTTATTTCAGCTGCTTTATTCACATCCTTTTCAGATAAGGAGTGTTATTTCTTCATTAAAAGAGGGCTAAGGTGTCTCCTTACCCATTTTATTAAGAAAAAATAAATTATGTGACTTTAATGTTCCATTTTAGCTTGAGGCTAAAAATTGCGAACATTACACTTAGATAGGTGAATAAGTGGGTGGGGAGACCCATAAATCTCTTTATTTTGAATAAAACGACTTCTCATGTGAAAGTGGATCATCTTTTAGCTTAATAAATCACCCTAAGGTGTGAACAAGGGCTAAAACATGTGGACTGGGTCAACTTTTACCAAATCAACAATGTCGTCATGGAGGAGTGGACATTAATAAAGGATCAACATAGTTTTAGATGGAGAAACATTGCAAGGAAGTAGTAGCATTAATGAATGGGGCTTAGCGTTTGGATGCTCATATCTTATAAAAGTAAGTGGATGATAGCCATATTATTCATCTTGGTATATTTTATATTTTGATATATGTTTTGTTTAGACATATAGCTTTCTTCAGCTGTTTAGCTAATATTGCATGTGTTGTTTAGCACTAGGTGTTCCTGATCGGGAATCCCACCTCTTCCATTGAGGAGCTCTTGGAGGAGTTTGCACTATACTTCCATAATCAGGAATTTGGCCAAGCTTCTGTCTCATGTACAACACAGTTCTATTTAGAGTTGGGTTGTATTATAGGAGTGTAGCAGTGGAGGAGAGAAATCTCCAGTTTCTGAGCTATTTTTCCATTAGAGGGATCTCCCTTTCATCCAGAGGCTTGTGAGGAAGACTTCAAGGCTTCATTACACATTTTGGCACCAGGCCAAGTAGCAGTCTTGATGTGCAACAAATTTTCCTGTAGAAACTGCATTATTCTGGAGAGCAGCTGCAACATGGGGTTTATTTCCTTATTTGGAGTGTTTTTGTTTCCTGTGTGGGGATCAACCCTTCATCTAGGAGATCTGTTGGAGGAGGATCATCCATCTTGTATATCATATCAGCCATCTCCCATCAGTGATTTATTTGTAGAGATTATTCAGCCCTAGGGCCAAATCTGATATATTTTGTATGGTGTATTTCCGGAAACCTTTGCTGGGCTATCCTGGAACCCTGTTCTAGAGCATGGATCTCTAGCCTTGTCATTTTTAGAGCATTATATCAGCAAAAATATATTTTTATTTCTTTCAGCTGCTATTCTCTCTTATATAGTGTAGTTTTTTGGGACCATGTATTTCATGTGTTAAGAACATTTTAGATCTAGGTGTTAGCTTTCATGAGAGGCTTATTTGGCTCACTTGAGTGAGCCAATCATCAAGATATTGTACTTATTTTGTTGTTATAATCATAATGGAATGGATCCACTATTTTATCATGCCTTGATAAACTATATTTCTGCATATTTATAGTTTTATGCACTCTATTCCTGCTTTTCCCATTAGGGAATATTACATAAGGACTCATTTCATGCAAAAAAATAGACAAAATTTGGGCACACTACAAAGAACACAAATGTGAATTTTTCCCAATGCACCCCTAGTCAAGGGACAGAGTGTTGCAAGTTAACTTGGCCTTCAATTCCAGTGCACTACAATGCATCTTTCGACATTCAGGGGTGTGTTTCCATGTTTGCAAACAAAATTTATCTTAAGGGGCCCAAATCCCTAAAAAAGTGCAATGAAATGAAGCAAAACGACTACTAAAGGAAAGAGGAGGTTCATAGCACCAGCCTAAATTAAACGACGAGGAAAATCTTCCAAAAAATCAATCGTAATCAACAACTGAAGTTCAGGGGAAAAAACAGGTTTAGAGATACAAAATGCAAATGGTAAAAATGAACAGTAAAACTCTTTTAATTAGTCATTTGATTATTTGGAAATAATATTTATTGTTGTGACTATGGTTTTATTAATTTTTTTATTATGAAATAGATATTTTTAATCCATTTGATTTTTTTCTGAACAAGTTTACAGTTGACAGTGCAGGTTGGTCGTGCACACTTATTTTAAGAATGATTTGACCACAAAGCATACTTTTATCCTTATCTTTTGAGCTTTGATAAAAATGAAAAAGGACTTGAAGCACACTTTTATCTGTTTTTCGAGCTTCCATAACGGTGAAAAATGAACCCTTGGACTCTTTTTTCAGCTCTTTTCAGACTTCTATAATGTGAAAATATTGCCGAGAACTTGTCTTTTAGAGCTCGTAAAAGTGAATGAAACGACATCTACTCAGTATAAGTTTAACCCTTTTCCGAAATGAGATAGATTATTTACAAGAAAGGAAAACCTTAGTCAAACATGGATAGGAGGTTCTCTCATATATCATTTTACACTTTTTCGGATCTAAGCAACAAATATATGAAAAAGGACTCATGGTGTTTTACTTTTTCCTCTTTTCCAAACTCTCTAAATATGAAAAAGGAATGGGATGTCATTATCGTTAGGCTCTCTAAAACATAAAATAGTGATGGGCTTGTCAATCATGGAAAGAATCGAGTTTCATTTATTTACAAACTCGTTAAATTATTAAATATAAATGCATGTTTTCCTAAAGGGTTGAATTATAGATCAAGCATATGTTATCCTTCTCAAGCTTATTAAAAAATAAAGAGGTACTAGTCAACAAATGACAGGGGAAAATTTGGGAAAGTGAACAGAACTTTTACGATAGCAGGTCGCTCTTGAAAATGACACTTCACTCCATCATTGTGACTATTTAGGTTGGGTAATATTCTTGATGGTTCATTCATACATATGGTTCATCATACCTTCACTTCTATTTTGGGTCAATGCTGCCAAATCATCTCAGTGTCATCGATATGTTCAAGGGAAGTCATCCACTAAATACTCATCCTTCTACAATACTAGTAAACCTTCATTTTCATGACAATCATCCTTGGACATTGCTATATCAAGTCACATTTTGTCACCGAAATTAGTAACTCTCATTTCACGATAAAGTGGCTTCCTATCAACATCAAATCATCATCCAGGAAGTTTACTTAGAAACATCATCATTCATTACCACGAGGCTTGTTACAACATCGAAAAGATCCTCTCTTCTGAACCTTTGACCGAAATATTTTGTTTGACGTTGTACATCAAATCATCTATTCGTGCCTTACAAAATGTACTGCAATACCTTCAGAGGCATTAACATCAATGGTCATTATCTCATGTTTGTTAACAAATCACATCATTGATTGGTAATCAAACAATGTCTTACCATGTTCGACTAAAAATCATATATTTGCATGGATATACTTGTACCCGAACGATCCAGTGAATTGGATAAGAAGACCCTTGATCTAGTTTCAGCCATCTGGGCTATGATTACATGATTGTTTTACACATCATCTATATGGTGACCTTACATACAGATCGTCATACGAACATGTGACTATATCTGTAGGCATGTTTATATTGGGCAACTTTCCAATATAGATGACTTTCTACACTATGTACATGTTATTATGTATTTTATGTACTGAGCATGGGAATGCCTCCCTCAGCAATTCCTGATCAAGATCAAAATATCATGATGTAATGTATTGTAATATTGATGTAGGTCACCACTCTTCTTCAGTTCCAGCTCATCACATCGTAAAGCATCTCATTCAAAAAATATTTTTATTATTGACTCCATGATTTAGGGGGCAACTGTTATAGGTCAATTTGGGCATCATCCCCCATGACATGGTCAAACTGGACATCATCCCCAGGACCAATGAAATAGGGTCTATCATCCCCTTAAATTTCAGTTTCTATATGCCCTAAGAAAAGAAAAAATCATTCATGGCTTCTATTGTGAGATTTCAAAGGTTTTAAGTATATGTTATATCACTCATGAACTCACCAACACTGCCTCTAAAGGGACTAACTGCGTTGTATATGCAACATCCTCCATTCAAGGGTGCACTGCTGATCTGAAAATGGAATGTACTTGTTTAAGGGTGCAAGGTATCCATTTTCATAAAATTTCAAATTGACTGCTATACACTCCAAGACCTCTTGATAATGTGAGAATAAACTATTTCCCATACAGAGATGGACTGTAGGGGCATTCACTGGAAATGTCACCTCTAAAGAGAGGATGAGTTCCAGAGGCTACCTGGCCCTCTACAGACTCTGTCTAAGGAAATAATATATAAGCACAAATAACAAGATCAATGAAAGTCTTTTGTTTCTGATTTCAAAGTGTTCAATGATCTGTTTTAAATGTGAATAAGCAAGAGTATATGTTCTGCAATTTGTGTGAAGAGGTTTGAAGTTAAAACAACAAGTTTTGCTTCCTGTATAAACTTGTTTTAGAAAAGCGTGCTCATGAAATTTTACTGTTTAAACTATCAAAATCTGGAAATAAACAGCCATAATACACACATGAACAGCAGATATTTGTTAAAGCGGTTCACCCCTCTCTTGGGCTACCTCCGCTGCTCCAAAAGCCTCTAATTAGGCTCAGTGCTCTTTTGATTAAATGGTGCAAATGAGATTACATCTGTATAAACTTCTCTAATGAGAAAATAGACTGCTAAAACAGACTCAGAAGGTCCAAAATAGTAGAAATAGACTACAAATTCACCTCCATTGGAGGAAGGTAGCCCAATGCAGCAATCTTTCCCCTTAGCTCTGATGGAGTCACTGTCAAAAGCGCTGTAAAATTCATAGATAGAATGCCCTGATGGCTCTGCAGACACCTCCAACAGCTCCAGAATGCTCTCTACACCCAAAAAAAAAAAAAAAAAATCGTCTTCAAAGGCCTCTCCTAGCAGAAGTTATGGCCTCTTTACTAAACTGCCTGTTTGGGCAAAAAAAATCTCCACTAAATGTGGAGAACTGGAGTTAACTCCAGTTAAAAGTGGCAGCAACTCCAAATATATCGGGCGCGCGCTAAAATTGGCGGACGGTTAAACCTCAACAATAAATGTAACGGTTAATACACTCCGCGTTCATATGCGTCAAAGGTCTTTGCAACGGATTTCATTTAATATATAACAATGTCATATAACAATGTGTTAACCATATAACAATAACAACGTTGTAACCGCCAGTTTGAATGCGCGCCGATGGATTAGCCTAGGTTCTTGGGCCAAGGTTGTATGCAGAGGGGGCTGGCCCCCTTTCGGGCCCCGCCCAAAACAAATACACACCTCAAATATTAATCCGTCCGCACATAAAACAAGGACCAAACGTGTGGCCTGTATGGTGAAAGCGCTGTGTTATGAACCTTGTGGTCGGGGGTTCGAAACCTGTCGAGCCCATACAAAATTTTAAAACGCCATTTCATTCCACTTTGGGGCCCACGTGGCGGCCTCCGGGCTAGCCACGTGGCGCTTCCTGATGGGCTGCCAAGGAATATTCCCCAGAATATTTTGCGAAATATTCCACGGAATATTCCCAGAATATTCTGTGGAATATTCTTTTTTTAATAAAAATTTTCCAAAGTCAAATTTGCCATTTTTTTAATAAAATTGACAAAACTTTGAACTTGAATAACTTTTGCATACGGAGACCATTTTTCGAACCGTTCGCGGCGCCGGAATCAGGAAGACGAGCTCTATCCGGTCGTTTAGGTTCAAACTAGTTCTGAGCACCTTCATTTTGACCATTTTACGACACTTGGTCCTGAGCTCCTGATCACACCTCCCA
The DNA here is from genome assembly GCA_034641835.2 of Pinus albicaulis. Lineage (NCBI taxonomy): Eukaryota > Viridiplantae > Streptophyta > Pinopsida > Pinales > Pinaceae > Pinus > Pinus albicaulis. The sequence goes on from CM076577.1 coordinate 460,985,850, forward strand.
AATGAGAAGGCTTTTGGTCCCCAAAAGCTTACTGAATCTCTGATATGAACTGTACAGCACTTGAGGAACAGAAAACATCCTCTTCCAGTCAGCCAAAAGAGCATATTAATGCCAAAAATGTCCTGCCTTGCTAAATGTCGTCATGGCGACTTTTTGCTGCATACGCCAAGTACTTGTCGAATCCCGACCAAGTTCTTTCGCCAGACAAATCTGAAATTGCAGGAACCAGCAATGAAACTTGCTGATATATGAGCTGAAATATTCCCCTAAATATTTGGACTTGCTAACTGTCACGATGCCCATCCAAGGCACCTCCATTCCAGAAGAAGAACTGCCTCCCAAATGAGAAAGCTTTTACAAAGATGAAACACTTCATCATTTCTTCTGTTTACAATCTTGGAGATCAAATTAACTTTTCCAAGTCAATATTACATTACATGCATGGTTAAAAACAAATTAATCAACCCTTCAAGTTAATCACACATACATGTTTAAAAATACAAGGAAATCATCATTATCCCTGTGCTCATGCATCTCATTCTCATGCATGCAGTTTATCCTTCAACTTTCTCTTAAGTACAATCATAAGTACAAGATCCTCAATCACATGTACATGTACTTTCAAAGCTGAAATGAATATAACTTTTGCTACGATAGAGTGAGTCTCATACTCAACTTTTCCATCCTGCAACTTGCATTCCCTTAACAAAGAAAATGCATTCAATCAAAAGACATGCAACTTTAATTGGATAAGAATTATAACCATTTCTTACCAATCCATTTCAAAGGTGATTCCTTTAACTGCACATCGATATCAACATGTGTATCATCCTGACACATATCAATGATGGAAACTTCCTTCCCATCCTTGCCATACTCTTTCTCCCACTTCTTCAACTTTTGTGGAAGCATTGTTGGATTCAGAGTCCAACACCTTTCAACAGTATGTCCTTGCTTATGGCAATAAGTGCAACACATGTTCATCTTCTTGACCGCATGATTTGCATTGTTCAATGGAACTTTGGCTTCTTGCCTCCTTTCCTTCAAAAGTTTCTTGTATGTTGCCATTCTTTTCCAACATCTAGAAACACTATGGTTAAACAAACCACAAAAAGAACATGCAACTCTTTTCCCATGCTTATGTGGAAATTTTCCATGCTTTACACGATCAAAGGAAATATGATTGAAATCAGATTTATACCTTTCTCTTTCACCTTCATTACCTTCATGAGGAGGTGAATCAAAAGAAGAAGAAGCTCCCTTTGGAACACTAACCATCCCATCAATGGTTTTAGGGCTTTCACCACTCCCTTGTTCAAGTGCATGCTGATGCACACCTTCTTCCTTCATGGCTTCTTTGGAACTTTCTCCATAAGATTGTCCATAACCAAGACCCAAATTCTTAGGCCTTACCTCAGCCATTATTGGCTCAACTATACCCTGTGCATGTTTTCCCAGTCCTTTTCCTTCATATCCCATTTTGGACATCAACTTGGACCCTATGCCTTTGGTATGTTTCTCAAAAGAACCAAGTTCATAAACATTCTTATAAGAATTTGAAGACAAACTAGAATTGTTTACCTCTTCTTCAAGCTGATACTTGGCTAAGGCTTCTTTGGAAACAAGGAGTTGTGTCTCCAACTCATGCATCCTTTCTAGCTTCATGTTTGCCATACGAAGTTGGCCTTCCATTTCCTGCAATTGGTCAGAAAGCAACTGCTTCTCTTCCCTCATGGAATTCAACTGCTCTTGAAGTCTAGAGCTCTTTCTTTCATCCTCATACATTTCTTTCACCATATTCGACATGATGAAAAATTCTTTCTTCAAACCTTCATAAAAAAATCTTGTGAAGGAGGACGATTTTGAGAACTCACTTATGGAAGTTGTCATTATAAAAATGAACAAAAGAGCTTCAGCCAACTCAAAGAACAAGTAGTTTGCAGAATAATAAAGCAGTCAATCTTCAACACTGCTTAAGACACCTTTCAAGCTACACAATCAAGCTAGTGATGTCAGACAAGCAAACCAACTTTGCAACCTGCTCTGATACCATCTGATCTGAAAATGGAATGTACTTGTTTAAGGGTGCAAGGTATCCATTTTCATTTAAGAAAATGAGTGCAAATACTCATAATTTTAAATTGAGCTATACGCTCCAAGTGACCTCTTGAAAATGTGAGAATAAACTATTTCCTATACAGAGATGGACTGTAGGGGCATTCACTGGACATGTCACCTCTAAAGAGAGGATGAGTTCCAGAGGCTACCTGGCCCTCTACAGACTCTGTCTAAGGAAATAATATATAAGCACAAATAACAAGATCAATGAAAGTCTTTTGTTTTTGAATTCAAAGTGTTCATTGATCTGTTTTAAATGTGAATAAGCAAGAGTATATATTCTGCAACTCATGTGTAGAGGTTTGATGAGAAAATAACAAGTTTTGCTTCCTGTATAAAATTGTTTTGGAAAAGCATGCTTGTGAAATTTTACTGTTTAAACTATCAAAATCTGGAAATAAACAGCCATAATACACACATGAACAACAGATATTTGTTTAAGCGGTTCACCTCTCTCCTGGGCTACCTCCGCTGGTCCAAAAGCCTCTAATTAGGCTCAGTCCTCTTTTGATTAAATGGTGCAAATGAGATTACATCTGTATAAACTCCTCTAATGAGAAAAAAGACTGCTAAAACAGACTCAGAAGATCCAAATCAGTATAAATAGACTACAAATTCACCTCCATTGGAGGAAGGTAGCCCAATGCAGCAATCTTTCCCCTTAGCTCTGATGGAGTCACTGTCAAAAGCGCTGTAAAATTCGCAGATAAAATGCCTTGATGGCTCTGCAGACCCCTCCAACAGCTCCAGAATGCTCTCTACACTCAAAATAAAAAAAAAATTCGTCTTCAAAGGCCTCTCCTAGCAGAAGTTATGACCAAAAAACTAAACTACCAGTTTCACCTAAACAAACTCCACTAAATGTGGAGAGACTGCAGATAATCCCACCAAATAGGGATAAGGCGCCAAAATTGGGGCGGAACCACTAAATAAGGCCGCGCGGTTTGCATGGCATTAAATTTTATGGTTATAAAATGCCGCGTTCACAAGTGGTGGCGGCGGTTATACAAACGTTTGTATTTAAAACACAACGTTTATTAATAAAAACCCACCAAATAGATATATCCAAAGTTTAATCCGCCCAACGCGCGCCGAGTTTATGGTCAAGGTTCCCGCCGGAGGGTCATGTGGGAAGGGGAATGGCCCTTCGGGGCTGGCCCCCTTCGGGCCCCGCCCAAAACAACCACACACCATAATTAATATTCCGTCTGCACATATATCAACGAACATAGCTGTGGTCTGGCGGTAAAGTTTGTTGACTGTTAATCAACTGGTCGCGGGTTCGAATCCCATCCGCGACCCGAAATAAAATTTTGAAACGCGCCATTTCAATTCGGTCTTGGGGCCCACGTGGCGGCCTCCGGGCTAGCCACGTGGCGCCTCCTGATTGGCTACAAAATGGAATATTCCCCAGAATATTCTGCGGAATATTCCACGGAATATTCCCAAAATATTCTGTGGAATATTCTTTTTTTAATAAAAATTTTCCAAAGCCAAATTTGCCATTTTTTTAATGAAATTGACAAAACTTTGAACTTGAATAACTTTTGCATACGGAGACCATTTTTCAAACCGTTCACGGCGCCGGAATCAGGAAGATGAGCTCTATCCGGTCGTTCAGGTTCCAACCAGTTCTGAGCACCTTCATTTTTGACCATTTTACAACACCTGGTCCTGAGCTCCTGATCAACTGCTGTGCACTTCTCGACATTCAAGAGTGCCTTTGTCACCTGGGAGTGGAATTCTCATTGTTCTAGGAATCTCCACATGGCTAGTGCCTTCTAGAAGAGTCCATATGTGTCAAAATTTGAATCCAAGTGTCCATCTAACACCTCTTAACTTGGGAACATGTATTACCTATTATTATAAATTCATTCATTGGTAAAGTACCATCAGTTTCCCTATAAATTGAGCACAGATCCTAGTGTTAAGGAAGGGAGAATTTTGGTACATAAATGTTGTTGGATTCTCATTTGAGAGAGTGAAAGTATTGATATGCTGCTGGTGTGATGTTGGATGTGATAAGGCTGGGATGAAGCTGGAGCTGGTGGCATAAAATCAATCATTGGTCGTAACCTCCCCCTTCTACTCTTAAATAAAGATTCTTCTTAATTTTCCCATATATGTATCTGTTTATGTTTCTATTTCTCATGCAATTGATTCTTGAATGATATATATGTTTCACATCTAATCAATTTGAGTGATTAAGATAAGTAGGAATATGTATATTTCAATTTTTTTTCTATTCTCTGTTTATGCTTGTAGGAACCAATCTGGCGATCTCAGTTGGATTGAAAGCGACAAAAGGAGAAGAAGAATAACTTGGATTGCAAGTACGTTCTTCTATCATTCTGTGTGTCTATTTATTTTATATAAAGTGTTATCAAAGTCCTTCATCTGTTGTTCTAAGTGCCTAGCACCACAATTAGGGAGCTTCATTTATTTGTAGATCACAATTCTGCATAACATCCCTCAACGATGTCGGCTTTGGAAGTCCTCCAAATGTGCTCATCACAAAGGAAGGCTTTTCTATCCTCCATCGAAGAAATTGATCCTACAAATTCCAATTTGATTACTTTTGATCTTGAAAACCATGTTCCTTTCCTACCATGTCAACTTGCTTTTCTCTTCCAAGTTGTCATTATGGGCAAGACTATTCATAGGACTATTGTCGACAAAGGAGCTTCCATGGGTATCATGCCGATTTCATTCTAGAAAGGCCTTGGCTTGCCTCTTCTCAACCATTCCCCAAATACATTAGAGGCTTTCGATGGCATAGGCTTTTGTCCATATGGTATTCACAACACCTTTCCTATCTAGTTATAAGGTAAGACCATTAATATGGAAGTAGAATTTTTTGGTGCAAACCTCAATTATAACCTTCTACTTGGCCAAAGCTGGACCCACGGAATTATTTGTGTGGTTTCTACTATGTTTCACATGCTTCTCTTTCCTCATCAAGGGAATATTGTCACAGTATACCAACTGGCCTTCTTTATATCTTATTCTTGAGTTGGTAATGTGTCGTATGTGGGGAAATCCAACATTACTTATGAAAGTGTTGGAGTGGGTCTTTTCAAAGACTCCTCTTTAATGGGAAATTTTTCCCTTTCTCCTTCTAATGTTTCCTTATTTAACACAATCTCGTCTAGTAATGATCCTTGGATCATACCCAAGCCTAATCAAATTAATCATTTTGGCAGAGTCGTGTCACTCAACCATGTTGAATATGCATATCAAGTTGTTGTTTTGGCTTCCATAGTTTCTTCTAAAAATAATGATCATTTGAATATGATCCTAGAATCATATTTTATATCCCCTTGGCTTGGTTATTTGGATTTTGTTGATCCATTGGACAAGAATTTTCTGACTGACAAAAGTATCATTGAATTCATGTTGCTTGATGAAACACCATGGTATGATACCCATCATCATTCCTCGATTCTTCCAATTCTTGGTGAGATTCCTACCTATCTAGAAAATCTTCTTTCCCCCGCAATGACTAATCCTCTTCAGACACCCATTTTATTTCATGAGGTGTTATCTCACGACAAGATGGGAAACCGCTTGGCAATCATGCCTCTTGATACCTTTGTGAATACTAACATTGTAGCCTGACCCACTCCCTTCTACCCAGTTATTATTGTTTGGTCATTTGAAAAATGGGGCATTATTTCCATCCTTCATAACAATCACTCGGACCAGGGGCATGGGAATTTCATTGTTGCTACGATTTTTATCCCAAAATTAGCTAGGTTGATGCCTACATGCAATATCAAAGGTAGAGTTTTTAGCTTGTTTTTGTTAATCATGATGTAAATAAATCATATGAGTCACGAAATTGGCTCTATCTGAAAATTATCCATGTGAAATACTTCGTACATTAGTGTGATTTTCATTAGTGTGCAATTTTTGGTGTGATTTTCCGTCCTTTTTGAAAACATGTTTTACCCTACTTACCATGTTCCGCTTGGTTTACATATGTTGACGAAACCTCTTCCTTATGTCGATTTCGCTAATGGCACTTGTTTTAGCACACAAAATCAGTCTTCTGTTGCGTGGGAAATTTATGTTCCCAATGGTGAGTTAGTGAGTTTACAAAGAATATGTCTAGGTCATACAACTAACAATATTTCCAAATAAAGTGTGGTTATCTAACTATTATCAGAAGTTGTTGCCTTTGGTATTAGGGCGTTAGTTGTCAAACTTGATTCGCAACTAATTGTAGTACAACTAAAAATGAATTATTCATTTAGAAACCATCATATTGTTATGATGTATCTACGTGTTCATATCTTGGAAAGGAATTTTGATTACATCACTTATCAAAATATTCCAAGAAGTATAAATACAGTAATAAATACACTGGAAAATTATGCTTTAGATAGGCATCTGCGTAACATGTAAAAATAAACCATGACATAAATGAACATTAACTAGCATCAGGAGAAACATACATACATACATACATACATACATACATACAGATATATATATATATATACAGAGAGAGAGAGAGAGAGAGAGAGAGAGAGAGAGAGAGAGAGAGTTTTCAAAATGTGTGCTACATCAAAAAAATGTGTTCTAAGATATATGGCTCATGAGTCCTACATAAATGAAAAATTAGAAAGTATATCCACTGACATGGTTCTTGTGGTAACAACAAATAGCCCTAATGACTTAGCCTAACAACCAATGTAATTGAGTGGAAACTCCTACAATGTTCCTCTGATATCGGAGAGGTACATCGTCAATGGTCATGTAATCGGGAATGCCTCTAGTCAAAGCATCCAAATTTTGCTCTATCTCAACCAGAGGGTCAACCCCCTTGACATAGGAAGAACCTTGAAATAGAAAGCCACTCTCCATGTAATTGGAGAAACCCCAGGAGGTATCTATGTTCCAACATCTGCAATTATCATAAATCCAAATCTCAATTCACACATAAAAAATAAAAGAAATCGAAAAATTAAAAAATAATATTTTACCTTAGTCACTACATCGTCCCCATGATGGGAAAGGAATATCTAGATCTCCTCTAAAATATGTCCCATGGTAGGCCCAGACATCTATAATGATGATCTGATGCCACAGTCATCCAAGGAAATCAAGTAGAAAAGACATTTTTTTCTCTCCACCATGGTAAAGCATCAACTCACTCCACTTTAGTAGTTGTGAGTCTCTTGGTATATAAGGTTCAACTATAATCCAATGGTACCTAAACGATGGAAATATCTCTAACAAAATATTACCAATATTGACCCATAGCCAAACTGCTTAAGTTTTCCCATCTTGCATTTTGTGAGTTGGTCCTTCATGTTGAGAAGCAACCCTTCACTCCAGTTGATTATAATCGAGCTCATACAATCCACTGCATACTGGAAATGAGACTTGTTTGCTTCATGCAAGGATTGTACCCCTGCCACTCGAACAATGGTGTTTAGGACAGTTCTCAATGCAGGATCTTAAAAAGAAATTATGCTGATTTTCCCGCTTTTTGTTTTGCGGGAGTTTGCACTGCAGTGTCTCACAATTAGCATGTTGGTACTGTCCCCTTGACTCAATAACGAGATAGCTAAGATAGTTGTCCCCTCTTAGATAAACCGATGATGAAGTAGATTTCAGAAACTTCTATATTCAACTCTTGATCTGCTATCATGAACAGTTGTGGTCTACATTCCACCAAGTCACCAAAAATTGGAATAAATCCACTTAGGATCGAATCCCATGGGTCCAAAAAACTTCAAAAATCCATAGTTATGAAGTGCCCTTATGCATTGTGGGTTTTGTGTAGATTTTTGATATTTGGCCTCATGGCCCCTTTCCTTCCATTTAAATGCAATTTTTCACCTAAAAAAATCATTACACAAATATTAACTACCTTCCATGGATAAAATTTGAGATTTGGTGAAATTTTTTTAACCCTCGGCACCAGCGCAACTGTGTGAGGATTTTTCTGAGCTATCAGTGTGCTGGTCTTGTTGGACCCAGGGAGAGCAACATCGACCCAATGGGTAAATCCTGTGTTGGCATCCCTAGAGCCCTATTTTTTTCTAGTTCCCTTATCCACCTAATATACGGCTTAAAATGCATGAAAATGAAACTAAAATGAAGAGAAAGGAAGGGGTTGTTACCTATAACAAAAAATTGAACAAATGGTCCTCTAGATTGATCGTACTTCATGCCTCGAGATCGAAGGTAAATGTGGGTAAAGTAATCTCCAAATTCACAAATGGTAAACATTAATTTTTTGTTTTGAATTTTAATTTATTTAAAACTCTGAATATTTTTTTACCATTTCAAAAATGAATTTTGACTTATATTTATATTTTTCTTGATCAGAATAATGTTTGTTTGCGTGTGCAACAACATGTTCGTTTCAAATTGGTGATGATAATTAGTAAAGCAATAAGTTTTGTTTTATCATTTTTTCAGACTCATCACAATAAATGAAAAAGGAACCCCCTAGATTAATCTTTAAGCTCTTTTATGACTCTCAAAACATGAAAATATTGCCGAGCACTTGTCATTTTGAGTTCGTTAAATTAAATGAATTGATCTTGTCTCAATATAATTTTAACCCTTTTTTAGGCTGAGATAGATTAACTACGAAAAATGAATACCTTAGTCAAACCTGACTAAGAGGTTCTCTCAAATATCATTTTCTACCTTTTCAGATTTGAGGGACTATCTACAAAAAGGGACCTTTGGAGTTTTCTTTTTTCACTTCTTTTTAAAACTCCCTAAAAATTAAAAATATGTCGAGTTACACCTCTGTCAGACTCGTAAAACTTAAAGGATGAAGGAATTGTCACCATGACGAGACTGAGTTACTCCTTCCTAGGGCTTGTTAAACTTACTAGGATGGATTCATCTAAAGGGTGAAATTATAAACTAAGCTTATGGTATCCTCTTCAAGGTTGCAATAAAAAGTAAGGAGATACTCTCTATAAATAGTGGGTAAAAATGGAAGTACACGTATCGTGTATTATGTATCAAAGGAAGCATGTCGCTCTTGAACATGACACTTATTTTCATCTCGTTTCAGGTTTGCGTTATCCTCTCTTCATTACTTTCATTCCTAGATTTTGGAAATCCATTTGCCTCTCATTCAATAATATCCTAAAGTCACCATGATCATTGATCCCATTTTGAGTCAAATGTTGCCAACATCTGGAATCATGTCGCTAATATGTTCAAGAGAAGTCATGTATGCAAATTCAAACCTTTTATACCTCATTTGACCTTCTCTATTACAATATTGACAAAATTTCCCATATACTTAAGAGAAATAATATCTTTGCTTCTTTCAAACCTCTCTGCACTATTAGAAATTCTCTTAGATCTGTTAAATACCCTATCGACCCTAAATACATGAAAGGGGTTTACATGATTCCTTGTTCTTGAGGAACTCCTTATATAAGAGAAACAGATTGATCCATTAGGCAGAGAATCTGGGAGCATGCTGCGGATATTAGACATAATAGGTCGCATACCTCAACTCTTGCTGAACATGTGGAAAAATCATGCCACCATGTTTGTATTGAAAACTAAAAAGTCGTTGCTAAGGTTGATCACTTCCACGATAGGAAATTAAGGGAGCTGATCGAAATTTAATGACATGCTAAGAATCTCAACCGTGATGATGGTTGGAAATTAAGTAAGAGTTGGACCCCGGTTCTCGCCAGGTAAATTTTGTTATTTTGTTATTTTATGTTTTATTTAATTTAATTTATATTTAATTTAATTTATTTTTGTTTATTGGTTTATTTTTATTTTATTTTATTTTAATTAATTAATTAATCAATTTTTATTTTAAAATTTTTTGCCCCTCCCTAAGGTAATTATGTTTATTTATTCTTTTTATATTTTTAATTTTTATTATTTATTATTTAATTTATTTATTTTATCGAAATATTTAATTTATTTATTTTATTGAATAAAAAATTTTACCCCTCCCTATTACCTTTTATATGTAGTTTAATAATTTATAAACCCCCATTTTTAAAATTTTATTGAATTAATTTATTTACTTATTTTGTATTTTATTTTATTTATTTATTTAAAAATTTCCATCCTATTCCTCCTAGATAGCTTTGTTTCATATTATTTTATCTAAAGAATTAATTAATTATATATTTTTAACAAATCCCCCCTGTTACCGATTATATTTATTTTAAGTACTTAATAATTTATTAACATATTTGTAATTAGTTTTTAACTAACTAGCTAATTTTCTAATGGCTAGTCTCAACGGCTATTTCTGGGCAATGATGCATCTCCACTATTTATTCATCGAGATTGATCAGTCTCCTAACCTGTCCTGAGGATGAACCACATTAGTTGGTTCAAAACGTCAACCTAATCATAATGATGTGATTAATCCGAAAGTTCTTTTATCTATAAAATATTGAATTACTTTCATCAAAATTCCTTTGTTTCATGTCTATGATGTGGGAAACATTATGGCCCTCCTTCTACAGAACACTTCCTGTCGACTCCAGCTCATTATACAGGAAGATGATCTAGAAATCCCCTTTCATTACCTTGGAGCTTGCATGACTCATTGGTAGGTTCTTCACATTCAATGACATGTTCACATCATTGTCCTTTGATCGAATGATTTTGCGAGTGTTTGAATTCAACTCCATTATTCAAACTTGTAGATTTTGTTTTTATACCTTGAGAGCCATTGTCATTATTGGTGGTTTATCACATGTCTGTTAACGGTTTACCTCATTAACCAGTAATCAGGTGATTTCTACCATGTTTAACTTCAACACATCTATTCACTTGGTTAGAATCATATTTTGGTCGGGTCGAGGCAGAAGACCCTATATTTCCTTTTTCTAGAAACAGGTTGCGAGGCATTATTCAGTAATCATGATTGTACAGATGGATCTATCTAGTCAAATGGTTGCACCCATGCCATGGATTAATAGTCATGATCCTTTTTCAGTTAGATTGTTACGTCCATGCCACATATCCATGTATTTTTTTCTCAGAGATGTATTATTGAGCATGTATCAGATATGTCATATGTATTGTATTATGTTTGATTTACAAGTCTTCTGATGGTTATTTCCTAATTCATTGCCATGACTTGTAAAGAGATTCAACCATCACTTCTCATTATTATTTCATGATTTAGGGGGAGCCCATTATACAGTATTTTGTTGCACTCCCTATCTCATGCATCAAGTTATCAAAATTTTCCCATAATGTCACAAAGAAAAAAAATGTTGTTAGCGTTAACCATGAAAAAACATGACTAGAGCATCCCTAAAGACCTAATAGAGAAATAACTCAAAGAAATTCTGAAAAAATATTATCACAAACCCTATTTGAAGACCTAACACGACCTCTATAATTGAACCCTCAATATTTTCACCTTCACCATGATCTGTGTATAGCACTGACAACTTGAGAATTCAATTGAAAAAGTGTGCTGGCCCTCTTCAAGCAGGTTCTGAAAAAATGGAGCAGAAGCTTCTCCTACTAGAAGCCTCAAGATCATAGAGCTTGTAACAGTAGAATTAAGATTGTGTCAAAGGCTCCCATTTTAGGCCTTTGATCCTACCTTTATGGATATTCCCCTTAATATGTGGACCATATCCACCCTTTTGTTGTCCCTAACCTCTGCTACTTCCCTATAAATGAATGCCATGCTTTCCCAAAATGGTTGGTCAATGCTGGTTTCCATTCTAGTGCTCCAATGTGCCTAAATGTTCTCGAAATCTGAAGGGGAAAGGAGTGACTGAAGGTCTTTGGCAAGGACTTGGAAACTCATCCAAAGGTGGCTTCCAACATCAGAGCTTAAATGGCTTTATGCTTCCCTTATTTTTAATAATAATACATTATATGTTTTCCTTCCATAAATGTGTAAATGGTTATGCATTTAGTGTGTTAGTCTCTGATCTTTCCCATAGTTTCCTTTAGATTGTATTATTTTATGCATGTTCATGTATCATTTGTTTAATATTTATTGCAGGTAAAAATTCACAGAGACGTAAAAAATATTGAACCTAGGTGTGAGAATATTGGGAAATTGACACTAACAAGAGTTAGAATCAAAATGAGGTAGGCCATCTATCTCGTTTGTGTGTATTTGTCTGGTTTGTTTCTAGATCCTATGAATAGGACTAGAGATAGTGTTGTTTTCCACATCAGGGATTTTCTATACAAAAAAATGGAGACCATATTGGGGAGCCTATAGCCCTTTCAACCCTCCTTTTACATTTGGTGTTTTTTCTTAGTTTGGCCAATCCTTCGGTAATCCCTGCTTGTGATTTATTTTTACTATGTACTCTGAGTAGTTTATAGTTTAGGGTATCAGGTCTATGTTTCTGCTTAATATTTTTTTCTTTTCCCAAGCATTCCTCAAGAAGCGCATTTATTTTTCTAGAAATAGTCATACTTTCAACATTCCTTCTTCTCTAAACAACCACACATGAACCCCTGGTTCTAACTATTTTCTCTTGATGGCCTTTAAATTTGAGAAATTTTTGGGTTTCTACCAAAATTCATATTGTGTCATGATCTCTGAGGTCATCTTCCTTCTTTGTATGAATCAATTTTTGTTTCTTTACTGTCAGTTTCTTTGTGGTGTGAAAATGTCTACCGCGTGCTTATAGTGGTAATAATGAATTTTTGGTTGAGTCTTTGATTCTTTCAGTCCATTAAATTGTTGTTTTCTGCTTGAATGTTTTGAAATATCATTGTTATTTTTATCATTGAATATTATTACTTCTTTTGTGACCATAAAAGAAATTCATTTATTTCATTCATTTAATTTTCATCTCAAATTTTACTTTTCGTAAAAGTGCATTAGATTACATGCAATTTGAAAAGTCATTCTTGGGATCATCATTGAACATTAATTGTATTGTTAAGTGATCGAAACAAACAAGTGCATTGATTGCATTCTCATTCATTGCAAAGTGCATTAAGTAGATTCTCATTTCATCGAAAAGTGCATTGAGTGAATTCTCATTTCATCGAAAAGAAAAAGGAAATTGTGCATAGATTACAGTTGCATGGTTTTCAAAAAATAATTTTTTCATAGATTGCATTGCATAGTTTGCATCTTTTAATGTTTTGAATTGAATTGGGAAAGTGAAAGTGAATATTTGGTTAGGAAAAAATTGTTTGTTGCATCATTGTTTAAAACTCTTCCATGTACTAGACATTTTTCATTGAAATGAAATATTCCTTTTCTAATGCTATCTGCATTATAGGTATTCAGGTGACATCACTTTCAGCCTCGAAATTGAATCTTTAATCAAGATCAACTTAAAATTTACCTAAATTAACCTAATAAATAATAGAAATTAATGCAAAAATTTAGAGGTCTAGGCTAGAGACATGCTTTGGCATATTTAAACATAGCATCTATCTTTAACTTCCTGCATTGCATCTTAGGGGTGATATCCCATTCCATGTACGGAAGTGTATAGGACCATCCGCCAATAATTTTAGGTATATCGGAGGTGCTGCACGCATGTTAAGTATATGGAAATGCTCTCATTGAATGGTTACGCATTAGACAACACTAGTATAGATTGTGCTGCCATTTACCTTCGTGTATATTTTGGGGGTCCCCACTAGGTTTCTATCCTTCCATAGGCAATCAATTCGGTTGCCTTGTAAATGTGATACAACAAACACAACATTTAGGGAGATTAGCTTCCATACTTCTTAGTTCACCAGGAGGTATGATGCATTTCATGGATACTTGGTAATCCCTTTTTCCTAGCTTATCCTTTTTAATTTATTTTGTTATTTAATTTCTAAAATTTATTTCCCACAGTATCACATCCTACCTATGCATCTGCATAGTCCCTTTCACAATCCCAATGTTACCTTTGTTTCTTCTCCTATTACATTTCAGACTCAAGTTCAACAAATATTTTCACCACATATGGAGATGAATAGAAACATGTCTCCATTTGAAAACACACTCCAAAGTATTCCTATGTAAAACTCTATGACTCACACCCTGAAAGTCGATCTGGAAACTATTTTTCCCCCGGAAAATTTTCCTTATGTTTCTGCTCCTTATGATTTGAGAAGTGGAATGAATGTATCTTCTAGTCATGTTGCACCTTCACTCCCAATAGCTTATACTTCTCTTGGAAATCTTGTTTCAGATACTTCTGGGGAAACATCTCTTTACCATGATCCCATATGGTCATTTGGTGTTACTCATACCTCTGACTCATTTGTTTCAAACATAGCTATGCCTTCACAACCCTTTGTTCAACCTACAGTAACTATGGGTAAAATTTCAGTTACTCTCGAAAATTTTTCTCCTTCACCATATCTATAAAAACCGCAGTTCTCCCTTTGAGTGGAAAACCTACGACTTCATCTATTCGTAGGGGGAAATCACATCCACTTTATGTACCTCCCATTTATGGTGGAAATTACGTGAACTATGGACCCACATCAAGGGCAGGTCAACCCATTGTTTCTAACCTTGGTGGAACATTAGTTTCATCTATGGAAAGTTTCGTCATAGGGGCACCTTTCCAAGGTCCCCATGCTTCCACGACTCAACTTGTTTACTAACAACCATATGTTCAACAACCCAGTTTTCAACAACAAAATGTTCAACAACCATCTATTCAACAATCGAATGTTTAATAGTCGTACGTTCAACAGCCATATGTCCAAAAACCTAAAAACCCACTATTGGGTGTTTTGACCAATCTAAAATTAGGTCCCCAAATGCAGTATGGTCCTAACCCTTCATTCGGACAATCTAGAACATATCCACTTAGACCTAGTATTCCTTACCAGTAATTTCAACAAGGGTCGCACCAACAAATGAAACAAGGGAGTTACCCGTAGTAGGGGCCTTATCAACAGTCCCAATAGGGATCTTATATTTACCATCAATTACAGCAAGGGCCTTATCAATCGCCCCAAGAGGGACATTACCCAGAGAAGCAACTACAACAATGACTCTTTCAGAATTTGTGGCCTCAACAAGGTCCTTATAAGAAAATAACCTTACAACAACAATGGGGGAAATATAGTTCTTATGGTAAAAACCAACACAAATGGGGGAAGAAGCAGTATTAGCTAGGTTGGAACCCTCTAATGGGAGCCTACCAAAGACTATATACCCCATATAGTCTTAAATTTCCATTTTTGGTGTAGTGTCCCAATATGGGAAAGACAGGAATATAGAACATATGCATAATTCCAACTATGGTAAAATAAGAATAGAACATGTAGAACTAGAAAAATGCTAGAATACATAAAAAATTCATACATATGAGCAGAAAAAATTGGGACATGTCATTATTATATCAAAAAATGAATGTACACAAAGCTCCAAAATGAATGCACTCAAGCCATCCAAAGATGGTTGAAACCACTCTAAGTCCTAGCACTAAAAATTTTGTTGCTGCTGTTGGAAACTACTGTTGCTAGGAAGAATATATATGTGAGAGAGGTTGTTGGAGTGCTCAGTAAGATCTGCAGTTTTCACCATGGACTCTACTTGAAAAACCCAGAAAAACCCAAAAATTGTTTGGCCAGATTTTGAGTTTGGAATTTCGGCCCTTTTTGGGTTGCAAACTGCACCCGTGCTAGTTGAGTTACGCAATCCCTGGAGACAGTTGTTGATATGTGGCTGAAATAATGATCTATATACTGCAATATCACCCACTTATCTCATTAACTGAAGGGATGGTCTGTTCTCCCCGATCCCAAGCTGAGAAACTTAGGATCTAGCTCCTCCACTGAATATGTAGTTGTTGCATGCACAACTGTTGGGTATTACCGCATTGTCTAGGAGGGCTAATGGTGTAGCTTGCTGATATATAATACAATGCTGATCCTAGGCTATTGAGGTGATTCCTAGAGTGAAGGAATAATCTCTCACATGATTCCAAGTTGAGTTTCTTGGAACTTCCTCTTCTCCTCAAACCCCCATTGCAAAATTACTCAATTCCTACAGGAAATGTTGTAGCATAGGAGAATGGATGGATGGCTTGATGTTGGATATTTCAATGAAACTCCCAAAAGAATGAAATGCATCAACAATGTGAAGGGCTAATCCATCCATATTTTTCTCAGCTGAAGTACTGAGAACAACCTTCCAAGTCTCAAACCCAAGTTCAGGAATCCGTAATTCTTGTAGCTGTAAGTGCAAATGAGAGTGGCTTAAAGTGGCACTGATTGCCGGATGATGAATGCTTCCCAAGAAAACCTTCCCAGAGTATGAACTTGAATTCCCCAATGGGTAAGGGTGGGATTCCCGCTCAAGAACACCCGGTGCTAAACAACATAACAAACTTAGCTAAACAACTGAAGCATGCAAAGAAATTTCTTATGACACTCAAAAATAAAAATCCAGACTCCCCTCCTTTGATTCCCTCATCTTCCTTTTATTGTTGTGAGCCTTCCCTAGCCTTGGCCAACCTCATAATTGCGTTGCACATGTGGCCACTAGCATCCATAAAGATTGTGATGTCCTCCATGATCTCCATCACTACTGTAATTACTCTCCACTTCCCCCATCATGCATGCATTTAATGCACCACTTTCTCCATCATCTTTGCAATTGTTTCTCCACTATCTCCATCATCTTGCATTTATTCCTCCTTTATCTCCATCATATTCCTCATTAATGCTCTATGGCATCCACTATTTATTCATTATTATGTTTCTCCACTACTCCATAATGATACTCCACTACTCAATTAACCCACATTCACACCATAGAAGTGGATTTTATTCATCTAATGGGTTTATGGGTCCTTCTTCCCTTTTATTTACTTAACTAAATAAGAAAAGAAAGAACTCTAATATTCCAATTAGCTGATGGAAAATTTGGAATATTATAGTCCTCCCCTCCAAAATGTTGCTTGTCCTCAAGAAACTGCAAAAGTGGGTGTTGTAGAAATCCATATCCCTCCCAAGTGGAATCCTCATATGGAAGGTTTCCCTATCTGCTCCAATGTGTTATGAATGCCTAGCTCCATAGCCACCTCTCTAGAATTTCTACAATTGCCTCCAATTGTGTAGCTATATGGCTCTCCTCATCAATGAGTCCCCAAGCAGCAACCATATGCTATTCAAGAGCCTCTTCTCTGCATGAGATATGTGAAGTGTAGTGGTTCCTTCCCCAAGTGGAAAGTCCCAACTCATAAACTATTTATCCAACCCATGCTACATGGAGTAGGTTGTGTCTCTCCATGCTCCAATACTTGTCCCTGGTTGCCTTGATTGCTCTAAGAATCATGTAAAAAAATTTCAAAGTCGGAAATAGAGACATATGGATTGACATGTGAAATGTCGAACCATATTATCCCAATAATAGCCACCGCATCAATTCCTCTTGTTGCCACACCACCTCATCATCATACCAAGGATGGTGGCCATACTCTCCTAACATAAGCCAATGTAGCAGGGCTTCCTTCTGCCATCCCACATCATCATTACGCAAGGTATGAGAACATATCAATCCATGTCCTCCCAAGAGTAACCAGCGCAACAATGAGTCTTGCTACCACCCCACATCATCATAACACAAAGCATGAAGCAAGAATATATTGATTGACATGTAGAATTTCACACCAGACTCTCCTAATAGGAAACAACATATATAGGCTTACTTCTACCACATAATATGAGTATCATGCAATGTCCCAAAAAAATAACATACCCATTGACATGTGATATGTCATGTGATGGCCAAACTCTCTCAAAAGTATCTAGCGCAACCATGCCTCCTGTTGTTGCGTCTCATCACTACGGTGCAACGTAGGAAACAATGATAAACCAATGGGCATATAAAATGCAATGTCTTGGCCATACTCTCCCAAGAGTGGCCAGCACAACCATGCCTCCTGCTGCTGCATCACCTCAGTACTATGCAAGGCATGGAACATAGCAATCTAAAATGTTGGGTGGTAACCATACTCACCCAAGAGCAACCAGTGTGGCCATTCTTCTTGTTGTCCTATGCCATAGATTTGCAAGTATCTTTTCAACCACTTTCTCATCATCTCCATCCATCCATCCAACTATGGGTGATGATTCATATCATGCACCAACTCAATATTGACCTAATTGAGAAGCTCCCGCTAAAAAGTGCTCATACAATAATTGTTCCCATTATTATCTATGGCCTTGGGAAGACCATGAAGCATGAATAATTCCCAGAAAGATAATCCAATCATGGGTGAAGAGCTTTAATGTGTGAAAATTTCGAAGAAATGTGCTTACCTCGAAAAATGGATCAATGTCAACAATACCATCATCCACAATTTGATGACAATATTTGCAATCCATGATATGTCGAAGTGCACCCTCCTTGAGGTCTATCCATGAGATCCTCTCTCCAATGGCTCAGTAGAACATATGAGGTTTTTAACATGCTGCATGAAAAAAATTCTCTTTCAGCTGTGAGGTTCTCATCAAGAAGGCTTTGTCCTGATAATGGAAGATGTTATCCATTACATTATGTCTACCATATACCATCTTCCCATCTAATGCTTCATTGTTGGGTGTGGAGCCTGATTATCTTGTTTATTTTGTATCACAACATTAGACCCTTGTACCTTAATGGGGCAGCAATGCCATCCGTAATTAAACGCTGCCTGGGGGGTCCAGTGGGGGGGTTTCAGGGGCAATGCCCCTGAAGCTAAGAACAAATGTAAAATTGCCCTGTAAAAGTATAGTAATTTCTAGTCAATCTGGGCCATTCATTAGGCAGATGATCTGACAGTAGAAGTTATGTTAAGTTTAGGGTTTTTTTCCCTAGAAGGCAACCCCTCACTTTTATGATAGTATTGTATTGCGGCTATGTATTGTGTGTGTATTCTCAGAGCGAGAAACAGATAGGGAGGTTGTGAGAGAGAACAGAGGATATTAAAGTGGATCTGTTGTAGGTTGTGTCTCTTCATTTTTGCTGGATAATAGAAAGGAAGGACTGGTTGTTCAGGGTGGACGGAGCCCAAACTGGGTGAACCACATATATCTCTCGGGTTTTATGTGTTTTATGTGCTTGTGTTTTCTTCATATTTTATATGTTGCATTGCTCTGTAATATTTAATTTTCTAACAACTCGTATCAAAGCCGAAGGTATATTTGGCTGAGAAACTCGCAGGAAATAAGGGTTCCTGGTTCGAGTGGGAGTAATGGCGGAAGATGGTAAATTTAGGGTCGGGAAATTTAACGACCAAAACTTCACCCTATGGAAGATGCAGATGGAAGATTGTCTGTATCAGAAAGATCTGTACCTACCATTGAGCAGAAAAACAAAGAAGCTGACAGCTATAACAGATGCAGAATGGGAGATTCTCGATAGAAAGGCACTTGGAACAGTACGGTTGTGCCTCGCGGTGTCATTAGCCTTCAATATTTCAAAGGAAACAACAATAGAGGGTTTGATTAAGGAATTGGTGAAACTATATGAAAAATCGTAGGCCTCAAACAAGGTATTTCTTATGAAACGTTTATGTAATATGAAGATGTTGGAAGGTGGATCTGTTGTAGACCATTTAAATGATTTTGATACAGTTACTGGTCAGTTAAGTTTTGTAGGGGTAAGATTTGATGATGAAGTTAGGGCTGTTTTATTTCTGTGCTCATTTCTAGAAAGCTAGAATGGTTTAGTTATGGCCATTAGTAACTCTGTCTCTGGATCTAGTACTTTAAAGTTTGATGATGTTGTCGGTGCTATCCTTAGCGAGGAAATGCGACAGAAAAGCTCAGGTGAGACATCGGGTAATTATTTGAGTGTAGAGTCTAGGGGAAGAAGAATGGAAAGAGGAAAGAGCTCAGGATATCGCAGTAAATCAAGGAAAGGCATATCCAAGTACAGATTAGGGATAGTGTGCTAGAAATGTGGAAATAAAGGACACCTAAAGAAATATTGTAGATCTTGGAAGGGAAAAGAAGGAGACACACAGCAAGAAAACAATCATGAAACAAATGTGACAGGTGATGTGTTACAAGATTCTTTGATTATTTCTTTCAAAAATGTTACTGATTCTTGGGTTGTAGATTCAAGGGCTTCATTCCATGCCACACCTGATAAGAAATATTTTCATGACTATGTTCAAGGATATTTTGGACAAGTTCGTTTGGGTGATGATAAACCCTGTAAAATTGTTGGAATGGGTAAAGTTCTTGTAAAACAAAAAATCGAAACCAATGGTTATTAAATGAGGTAAGGCATGTTCCAGATCTGAAGAAAAATTTGATTTCAACAAGGCAGTTAGGCAGTAAAGGTTGCAAGACAAATTTCATAGATAAACCTTGGAATCTCACCAAAGGAGCCCTAGTAATAGTAAAAGGTGAAAAGGTTTGTTACATTGTATTTATGAAATGGTATTTCCAACTCTGTTAATGCTTTAACTTCCAAAGGATCAGATGCAACATTATGGCATCGTAGGCTCAAACACATGAGTGAGAGGGGGATGAATATTCCTCACTCAAGAAATTTGTTGCCAACTTTGAAGAATGTTGATTTGGATTTCTGTGAGAATTGCATTTATGGAAAACAAAAGAGAGTCAGATTTCTCAGAGTTGGGAAAGAAAAGAAGAGCGAAAAATTAGAGCTTGTGCATATAGATGTATCTGGACCTGCTCAGGTATCATCTCTTGGTGGCTCTCATTATTATGTTACTTTTATTGATGATGCAACTAGAAAAACTTGGATTTATTGTATTCAGAATACATCTGATGTACTTGATACTTTCAAGAAATGGAAAGCTTTGGTTGATATTGATATAGGAAGGAATTTGAAGTGTCTCAGATCAGACAATGGAGGTGAATATTGCAGCAAAGAGTTTGATAGGTACTGTTCAGAGCATGTAATTCGCAGAGAGAAGACAGTTCCAAGAACACCACAAGAAAATGGTGTGTCAGAAAGGATGAATAGAACAATCATGGAGCATGCAAGGTGCATGAGATTGCATGCAGGATTTCCTTTACAATTTTTGGCAGATGCTGTAGATACTGTTGTTTATCTTATAAACAGAGGGCCTTCAAGTTCCTTGGATGGTGGTATTCCAGAGGAAACATGGATAGGTAAAAAGATAAACTACTCTTTTTTAAAGCCTTTTGGTTTTGAGGCCTTTGTCCATATTAATAAAGAAAATAGAACCAAGTTTGAGGAAAAATCAAAGGAATGTACCTTTATTGGATATGGTGTTAATGATTTTGGTTATTGCTTATATGATTATGAAAATCAAAAAATAATTATGAGCAGAGATGTAATATTCAATGAAAAGGTATTTTATAAGAATTAGTTGCAGGAAAAGAAACAGGAAAAAGAAAAAAAAGAATACACAGTTCTTGATGAGATCACATAAAAGGTAAAGGTGCCTGAAAATAATAATAATCAACAACAGCAACCACAACAAAAACAACAAAAACCTCAAACACCTGAAAGTGGTGTTAGAAGATATACCAGGATAAGTAGACCCCCTGAACGATACTATCCATCATTATATTATTTATTGTTGACTGATTCTGGTGAACCCGAATGTTATGAAGAAGAAATGCAGGTTGAAAGCAGGAAGAAATGGGAGCTAGCCATAGAGGAAGAGATAGACTCCTTAATGCATAACCAGACTTCGGACTTAGTCAAGTTTCCTGTAGGTAAAACTGCATTACATAATAAATGGGTTTACAGGCTGAAGGAAGAAGATGGAGGAAAATAGAGGTACAAAGCTAGACTTGTGGTGAAGGGGTTTGCACAAAAGAAAGGTATTGATTTTGATGAAATATTTTCTCCTATTGTTAAGATGACTTCAATCAGAACTATTTTAAGTCTTGTAGCAGTGGAAGATTTACATCTTGAATAGTTATATGTAAATAGAACATTTCTCCATGGAGATTTGGAGGAAGAAATCTATATGGAGCTACCAGAAGGATATGAGGTGAAAGGGAAAGAAAAATTAGTGTGTAGGTTAAAGAAGAGCTGGTATGGCTTAAAATAGGCTCCAAGGTGTTAGCCACCTATAATATTTGATTATAGTAAAAGTTGGCTAAAAATTTTTGAGCCTCCAAGGAACAAATTTTATTGCTAAAAATTGTTGGCTCTTGAAGACTCTTGAAGGCCTCATGCCTCTATCCTAAATCTTCATTATTGATTCCTATTTTATACTCAGAAATTCTACTAAATTTCACGAGAAAAGACTGCTGAAAAAACCATCATTTTTCCCCTCCCCCTCTTCCAAAATTTAACCTTCATTTTCTTCCCTTTTCTCCATAAATTCCTCTATTTTTGATGTTTTCCCTTCTTCCATTCATGAAAATCATCTTTACAAGGTTAAAAACTCACTTTTTAACCTTATCAAACCCATCAAATTCCATTGAAAAACTCAGAAAAATTCATGAAAAACAAGTTTTCATTTACTATGGACCTAATCCCCTTGGGCTAAGTCCTAACCACTTCCCCCACATGCCTACACCCGGAAACCAGGTGCTAGGTCCCTCCCGGCGCTTATCGCATCGCACAAATTCAAAGTGTGCAAGTCTTTTTCCATTGTCCAAAAGTTCCAATGCAATTACCCATTTTTTGTTTAAAATCACAATCGCATTTTCATTTTCATATTAAAACATGGGCCCATCTCGGCGCTTAAAACCTGTAAAATCTTTCATTCCCGGTCGTACTTTTTTTAAAGTCATGAAACCCACTTTTCCAAATTTTAAACTTAAAAACTCAGATCGTGCGCTAAATATAAATGGGTTGATTAAAAAGACTGCATCGAAACTTTCCGATGCGATTGAGTCTTTTATATATAAAACTCTGCCCCTCCGAGTGCGATGGACAGATCACATCAGAAACCTTCGCATAGCTCCCCCTATTGTTTTCATTTGAAACTTCTGATTGCGATGGCCCGATCGCACCATCGCATCAACCCTCTCTGATCGCACCATTGCATCGGCCCTTCTCCCGATCGTGCAATTGCATCACAACTTTCACATCATGTCCACTTGTTTCTCCCACCGATTGGCCATACCCCAATTCATCCTCCACCGTTGATCTAACCTTTAGATCGACAGATTGTGCTTCGTCGCATTGCATGTTTCAACGCTCCATTCACTCAACACCCCTAATTGTGATCCCATGATTGTGATTTTTCGATTAAATCTGGACCGTCCACATGTCCAGATCGGACGGTCCAAAATCACTTCGCCTTATTCTTTTCCTGATCTCCTTTTGACCTCCTCTGAATAGATATCCACCGTTGGATGTTTTCATCCAACGGCCACGGTTCTCCCTGACACCTCCAACGCAGTTTAAACCTATTTCTATAGGATTTCATAACATTTTGTTTGTTTTGCAGGTTCTGAAGGTTTTGTCCATATTACAAAGGAAAAGAAAGCCAAAGGTCCCGATCTTTCGGCCTTTGGTTATCAAAGGGACTAAAGGGTTCCAGTTCACATTTTATCAACATTCCATGGGCGCCGAAACTATAAAGGCCCTACACATTGACAAGACACTATTTTATTCAAAGCACAGTTAAAGAGTATAGATTTTGAAGAACAGAGCACAACAGAGAAGAAGATTAAAGGCAGATCTGGGGAATTACGGCTAAGAATAAATTAATCAAAAGCCTATTCCCTGGATTAAAACACAGTCAACAGAAAATTATAAATGTTTAGTAGACAGAAATGCCTCCACTGCCACATTTGAGGTGAATTGATTCTTCTTGGCTACCACAGAGCCACCTGTTGCCTCAAACCATTCAAATAGAGGCTTAGGTTATTGATTAAGGAAATATCTGCCTCATAGCGCAGCCAAGCAATTAATTCTGCTAAGGAAACTAATGAAGACAAATATCAGCGGAGTTATTTCATCTTAGATAGAGCCTAAAAGTCAATAAATCTCCCACCGAGCTTTGATATTAATTGTAAAAAATTCAATACAGAGAACCACCTGTAAACTTCTTCATCGAGCCCCTCAAAAGGCTCCGAAGTCTTCAATCTGTATTAGTTGCCTTGAGAGATATTTTATCAGATCTCACCTCCTCGTCCTTCTATAAATACTTCTATAGAAGATGAGAAATTTTTGGTTTTTATTTGATCACAAGTTGTAATACTAAAACTCTTTGAAATAAATATACAGTCTCTTGAAGTTGAAGATGAAATTGAAGTTTTGGAGGTCTTGATGATGTTGTTGCATTTTTGTTCCTGAGAAGGCTCTATCATTGGATCCATGAGCTTGGTTGTTGGTGAAGCATTCTGAACTATTTTATCTTTTTTCCCCCTGTTTTCATTATGTTCCATAATTTCTTACTACAGTAGGTTGAAATTTTTGGGCTAAGAAATGACTCTTGGAAGCACCTTAGACCTGTTCATCCTTCACTATTTTACGTTTTCTCCTGCTAAAGTATTTTAGAGGCTTTAATATTTCTCTTTAGTCTTCATGCTTGTTTATTTCCTTAATAGTTCGAACAGTTGGTTTCAGCATGATTTATGGTTTTCCCTGCTTGTTTCCTGCCACTTAAAAACTGTTATTGAATTCTCCCTTTGAAGTTCTTTTCTTATAGTGAATCAAAGAGGTCGGTTTTGATCTTGCCCTTTGTCCTTGCTTAAACAGTTGGCTTAAAGGTCATTTATAATTATGATCATAGATGTTTTTAGGTGTTCCCTCTTCTATGACTTTAATTATCAGTGAATCTTTTATGTTTTCTAAATTCATTTGAAATAGAATATTTGAAGAAATAGGGTGTTTCGTGAATCTTAGATTTCATTTCAAGAGTTGTTTTGATATCATTATTTTCTTAAAGCTGTGATTGGTAGAATTTATGGTTAGCCCTATCTATCAAAGAGCTCTTTATTGTTCAAAATTATGCTTTCAAATTCCCTTTGTTGAGAATTAAACCTCTATTTCCAAATCATTAATGTTCATCTCATTTCCAAAACAAAAGGATCCTGTGGCCAAGTTAGATTTGCCCTTTGATATCCCATAACCATTGATGAGTTCGTTATGACCTTTTATTGACTCCATTGCCCAATGAATCAGATGTTTCTCCATTCTGTGTATCTTTCCTAGACCTTCCAACTTCTGTTGTGTCCTTTCCATCCAGCCAAACAAACAAAAACCTGCACTTAATAACTAGTCTAAAACCAATACTTAAACCACACAAGATAAACCTTTGCAAAAAAACTTTTGAGAGATCCCTCTCTGAGAGTAGGAGGACTAGATCTTGTAACTCTAAAGATTGGTTCTGACGTTTCCTTGTCTTTTGATTTTCCAAACTATCAAAACACGGGACACCAACATAATGGCGATCACGGTGGGACCTAAGTAAAATCTTTAAAAATTAAATACTCACTGTCTAGCATAACATAAGAAAACCTTCTTCAAGCACTACCAAACATAATGGTAATCATGATAGGACCTTTTGAATCAGTGACAAACTAAGTAACCCTTAGGATTCTCATAAAGCCATGTCAAAACCTTGAAGATTTCAGTTACCAAGCCATAAGAGTAAAATACTGTACGTTTTGACACCCTAGCTAAGTGTTAAATCAAAATTAGAACACTCTCTTAACCTATAAAGACCAAAACAACTCAGAAAATCCCAAAATACTTTTCAAGTTTGGCTTCATAATAAACTTGGTGGTGGACCATAAGACCTTTTACCTCCAAAAGAGTTAAAAATTCCCACTTGGCGACTCCACAATCCTAAAAATAGACCTTAAGACTCCACTGGTAAGAGCCCAAGTCTTAATAGCATCATAAAAAATCAGCTAGAAGGCTTTAGCATTAAAAATTTCCTTCTTTTGAAAAGATCAGTTAGCCTCTTAAAGATTGTCATATTTGGTTAAAATTTTCTTTTTTAAATGGGTCTGAAAAACATAGCATAGTGGCTCCTAGAAAGATTCATACTAGAGCCTACCTTGACCCAAACCCATCAGGAATAGTTGACAACCCTGAAAGTATCCTAAGTTAAAATTATCAACTGTTTTCAGATCGCCCTTGAGAGCTAATTCAGTTCCTAAAAATCTTTCATCTCTACAACAATCTCAAGTTGACTTAGTAAATCCTTTTAGAACTAGGTCTCTTGGTGATTTAGATCAGTTAGATTCTGAGTCTTCACTATCATCTCCTGAAACAAGTAACCTCTTGGTAGCAGAGAAACAACCCCTCCTGATTTACATTTCCTTCAGAACTTAGGTGTCTCTCATCTAAGATCATCTCAACAGTCTATTCCTGGTCCATCCACTTCTTCTCACCCTACATCCACTATTCAAACCACTACACCTCAGCCCACTGTTCCTGTTTTTAATCCGCCCCTTGTAAATCCACCCCCACCACTGATCATGGCAGCATGGTATGCTACCTTATTCCTTCCTGTACCATTGGTAAATCTTCCACAGGACTATCAGTCCAAAATTCGATTATATGATGCCAACAATGCTACAACTGCATCACAACATGTGGATATGATGAATGACTACTTTGACAGAAATGAAATTGATGATGATTCTGTCAAGCTCAGGTTATTTGCTCAAAGTCTAGGGGGAGAAGTAAGAAAATGGTTTAAAGGCTTAACCCCCCATAGTATAAATGATCTCCAAGCCTTCCATCAAACATTCTTAAACAAATGGGAAGTAAATAAAAACCCTCTCCAAGTCCTTTCCGACTACAAGAACCTCCGTAGAAACCCTGGGGAAAGTGTGCAAGCTTATTGCACTAGATTCAATAGCGTGTATAATGCACTTTCCCCAGAACTAAAACTTCCATAGGGCTCAACTTTAAACAAGTTTCTTGAAGGGTTTGACTCTGACATGACCTATCAGCTAAGAGAAAGAGATTTTGCAACTCTTGAAGATATGAAAAAGGGTGCTCTTTCTGTGGAAGTCAACTTAATGGAGAAGAGAGAAAGAATGCAAACTGAGAAGAGAGTATCTTTTAGAGAGGAATCCACTCCTTATACTTCAAGCTCAAATATGGAGAGGATGTTGGGAGAAATGATGAAAGAGATGAGCATAATTAAGAGAGCACAAGCAAATCAAAACCAAACTGCTCATCAAAATAGAAACCAAAACCAGAATTCTAGAAGAAACCAACCTCTAAAAAGACCTAGGGAATATGATCAATAGATCACTCCTAATTTTCATCAGAACTATGTAGATCAATATGAGGAAGATATGGAGTTGGAAATATTGGAAGAATCTCATGTAAAATTGATTGGATCAGACAGCGGGGATGATGTTTTCCTCACTGCGGAAGAATAATATTTCTTCTCTTATGATCAAAATACAAACACCTATGAAGATTCTGATGACTATAGAGTAGGTTTTAAAAGTTCAATCATGGAGGTACACAAACAGTATGATCTTAGTAGCAAGGGAAACATAGATAATTCAAAGGATAAGAACACTAGCACCGCTGTCAAGAAAAACATAAAAAACCAACCCAAAAAGATAGTAGAGAAAACCAACATTTCGGCTAAAAAGCCAGACTTAAACAAAGATAAAGGTGTCCAGCCAAAGGTTGAATAGAGTACCCCTAGCACTTTAGCTAGTGGTCCTAATAAAACTCTCCCAATTACCGGTCCAAACAAAGTTCAGCAAATCAAAGTTGCTGAAAAGAATCCAATTGAAAAAATAGATGTAAATACAAACAAGTCAATTATTCCTTTCAGCTTTGAGGGAGAGATTGCTAAGATAAAAATTACCATCCCCCTAGCTGAACTAGTAACCCAAGAAGTGTACAAAAACCAAGTTTTGAAAGCTTTGAACTTAGGAAGTGATACAGACACTTTAAATCTGATAGATGACAAACCTGAGTTGTTGTTTGGTCCAGAAGTTGAAGGAAAATATCAAGAAGGGGTTGTCCCTCCCTTCTATGTTAGCTTGAACATACACGAGAAAATTTTACACAATGCCCTGTTAGATTCAGGAGCTTCACACAATCTAATGCCCAAGGTGGTAATGGAAATCTTAGGCATAGAGATTACTAAACCATACAAATATTTGTATTCTTTTGACTCAAACCGAGTCAAATGTTTGGGTTTAATCAAATATTTATGTGTTAATCTAGCTCAGATCCCTGTTAAGAGTCTATTTATGGATATAGTTGTAGCTGACATTCCCCCTAAGTATGGCATGCTCTTATCAAGATCTTGGGGAGCCCAACTTCAGGGAAGCCTTTAAATGGACATGTCTTATGCCACCATCCCTGTTTTTAACCAAAATAGAAGACTATACAGGGAATCCCACATGAAATACATGGTGAGCAACCTAGAAAAACCGAACAACACTCCAATTTATTCTACCCATTCAAGTTTAGATTCCTTTATCTTATGTAACGAAGATGAAATTACTCAACAAGTTAAAGAGAACATATACCTAACTGATTCACCAGAAAAATCGAATCTGCTCTCAAATCAACTTCAAAATATCGACAATCAACAGCAACAAGAAAACGAAAATGATTCAAGCGTAATGTGGACAATAAACTTTGATGGATCCTGTAATAAAGCAAGCGCAGGTGCAGGCGTATGGATCCAGAATATGAATTGAAGCTTCACATACAAATTTAATTTCCCATGCACTAACAATATCGTTGAGTATGAAGCACTTCTCCTAGGTTTACAATTACTCAAACAATTAGAAGCCCAAAAGATAATGATCTTAGGAGATTCTGAACTTATCATAAAAAAAATCAAAGGAGAATACACAGCCATAAATCCGAGGCTTAGGGAATATCGGAACGCTGCCCTCGATTTATTGAAAACCTTTGAAAAATACAAACTTATTTTCATTCCTAGAGTGTTTAATCATTTAGCAAATGAACTCGTTTTCAATGCCAGTAACTTTCAAATACTTGAGATAAATGAACAGCTTAGCATAAAGGTAAAACATAGGCCTGCAGTGCTTGATAACGAAGAACACTGGCAAGTGTTTGATTCGGATAAACACATCGATGATTTCTTGAAATCAAAAAATGATTTTAGCATACAACATTAGAATCTAGCCATAATGAAAACTGTCCATATATTGAAGAAATCCCAGAAGCTGAAATAACACACTCTGCTGATATAAATCATTATGAGAACCTGTTTGAAGAAGAGTTAATTGAAAAAGTGGACCAAAAATACCTCGAAGTTTTAGAATGTAAAAACAGTTCAATTCCAAGAGGTCTTTCACCTTTGAAACACCTTTTCGACTTTAATGATGTAACCAAAGAACCAAAAATGGAGCCTGTAGAAAGAAACGTAGAAGAACACAACATAGGCTCCCTAACATAACCCAAGATGATTAAATTATCTAGCACTCTTCCAACTCACATAAAATCTCGATACATTGACTTGTTTAAGGAGTTTAAAGATGTTTTTGCTTGGGCATACACAGATCTAAAGTCTTACGATACCAGCATCATTTAGCACAAGATTTCCTTGAAGGAAAATCAAAAGCCCTTCAAACAAAAACTAAGGAGAATAAACCCACTTTTATTACCTTTAGTTAAAGCTATAGTTCAAAAATATGCATGATGCTGGCATTATAGTACCAATTAGATTTTCTGGATGGGTATCAAACTTAGTTTCTGTTAGGAAAAAGACAGGGGATATTAGACTCTGTATCGACTTGAGAAACTTAAACAGAGCATCCCTGAAAGACAACTACCCATTGCCCAAGATAGATCATATACTTCAGAGGGTAGTTGGGTCAAAAAGGATATCACTCTTAGATGGTTTCTTGGGTTACAACTAGGTGTTAGTGCTTCGAAGTGATCAAATCAAGACTGCTTTTACCACACCTTGGGGCACCTTTATGTATGTCAAAATGCCTTTCAGGTTAATGAATGCAGGGGTGACCTTCCAAAGGGCCATGGACATAGCCTTTTCTGAAGATATTGGCTATTTGATAATTATTTACCTTGATGACATAAATCTCTTTTCAAAAATCGATGAAGAACATTTGACTCACTTAAGAAAAGTTTTTAAGAAGTGTAGGGAATTTGGCTTGTCACTGAATCCCAAGAAGACACTCTTTGGTCTCCAATAAGGTAAATTTCTTGGTCACATAATTTTAGAGGAAGGAATCAAAATAGACCCTACGAGGATAGATGGCATATTGCAAATTAGCCATCCAAGAAGCCTCAAATAATTACAATCTTTCATTGGAAAGATTAATTTTTTGAGAAGGTTTATCCCCAACCTTGCTTAGCTATTAAAAAAAATTACAAACATGCTTAAGAAAGATGTGGGTGTAAAATGGACTTTACCAGCTAAAAAATCATTCGAACTGGTCAAACAATATCTTACTCAAACACCAGTCTTGATTAGTCCAGATTTTACCAAAGACTTTTACATCTTTTCTTTTGCATCTAAGCATACAATAGCTGCAGTTTTACTTCAAAAGAATGATTTTGGGTAAGAAAAAACAATATATTTCTTTAGTAGGGCCTTAAGAGATGCTCCTCTCAAATATAATATCATGTATAAAAAAGCCTTAGCATTAGTGAAAGCTTTAAAGGATTTTAGGGTCTACATTTTACACTCTCACATAATTGCTTTTGTTCCACATATTGTTGTCAAGGATATTCTAAGTCAAGATCCTGATGGTAAAAGGGGAAAATGGATTGCAACTATTCTCGAATATGACTTAGAAATTAGGCCCACCAAACTAGTTAAAGGGAAAGGATTAGCAAAACTTATGGCTGAGTCTAACTTCCAGGAACTAGACATGAATATGGTGGATGTATTGGAAGAAATGGAAGAATCTACTATTCCTTTTATTGAAGAAACATTTTTGAATTCTCCTTGGTATGCTGACAGTATTTATGTGCTTTTATATTTAAATTCCCCTCCTTCTTTGTCCAAAACTAAAGCTAGATTTTTGAAACAAAGGGATTTGAGTTTTTGTATCTTAGGTGGAGTATTATATTGGAAAAATGTTGTTGGAATTTTTCTTAAATGTTTACTTGAAGGTGATGCAGGAAAAATCATGCATGAATTGCATGACAGAGAATGTGGAGGACACTTCTATTGGAAGGCCACATCAAACAAAATTCTTAGATCTGGTTACTATTGGCCTACCCTTTTCCCATACACTCAAAATTTGGTCATATCTTGCCATAAGTGTCAAATCTTTGATGACAAAAGAAAACTCCTTCCCTTACCTTTACATCCTATCATAGTTGAGGCACCTTTTCAACAATGGGGGCTGGAATTCATTGGGGAAATTCATCCATCCTCCTCAGCTCAACATAAGTGGATCCTCACAACCACTGACTTATTTACCATGTGGATAGGAGCTATACCCTCCATAAATGCTAACGAATCTGTCATTATCAAGTTCCTTGAAACAAATATCCTATCCAGATTTGGTTGTCCCAGAAAAATCATAACAGACAATGCTGCTCCTTTTAAATCTAAGAAGATTGTCGATTTCTGTTACAAATACCACATAACCTTAGGCCATTCCACTGCTTACTATCCCCAAGGAAATGGATTATATGAATCTTCCAACAAGAGTCTCCTCAATATAATAAAAAAATTGTTGGAACAAAATCAGAAATCATGGCACAGTAAGCTGGTTCATGCCTTGTGGGCTGATAGGTTAACTACAAAGAAATCAATAAATATGTCCCACTATCAGTTAGTTTATGGCATGGATGTAGTTTTTCCTACCTCATTGGGAGTTCCAGTCATGAAAATACTTCAAGGAGTGCAGATTGAAGAGAATGATATGCAGAGAATAATCAACCAAACAATCCATTTACAACAGACTAGAGAGGAAGTCTATGAAAGAACACAGTTAGTCCAAGAAAAAATGAAGAAGTTATTTGATAAGAGGAATAAGGCAAACAATTTCCAAGTTGGAAATGTTGTTCTTAAATGGGATTCAAGAAGAGAAGAGAAGGGAAAACATGGCAAGTTTGAGAACTTGTGGAAAGGGCCATATATTATCCATGCTGAGAGGGGTCACAATGCATTTTTCTTGAAAGAATTGGATGGATAAGATCTATATGGAGGTCCTGTCAATGGCAGGATGCTAAAACATTACTTCTGCCAAGAATCTTAAGTTTCAAAGCATTTTATTTTTTATTTTAAATATCATAGTCTAACCATTGCATTCAAAGTTAGAGAAATAAAAAATACAAAGACAAAGAAAGAAAGAAAAGAGGGCAGACTATAAAACACAATAAAGGTACAGCCCCATACCAAAAGAGAGAAATAATTTCTGAAAGTGTGCAAGCTTAAATGCCACTAATGAAAAACACACTTCTAGTTAGTCACACTACCTAATATTGACTAATTAGCCTTTAAATTTTCTGCTGATAGGATAGTGAATTTGATTTGCCAAAGTGTTTAATCTTGGCTTATCAGTAGATAGATTAGGATAGAAATCAAAGGTTCAAACATACTCAAAATCTGAACCTAACATTTCAAAAAGAGAATGACTCAAATATTCATTGTTTTTTGAGTCAAAAAGGATAAAAATTTGGTTCTAATTAGCTTAAAATCTGAACCAAAGGGCAAAGGAGAAACAACTCAAATAAAGTAAAAAAAGAGCTGTAAAGAAAAAAGAAGGCCATGATGAGTAACTTTTGGATCTTAAGCCTTCCATTTTGATTTAATTTTCTGCAAATAATAATCTATGTGCAGCTTGTTTTTATGCCATAGATCAGCATCAAGTTAGACTGTTCAATCCTAACTTGAATGCTTTTTAAATTTCTGCTTTAGCAATAAGAGAAAAAAAATCTCTTAGATTGTTTAATCCTAACAGATTAGTAGATTAGGTAGAGAACCATATGGGCTCAACTGTGTAAACTAAGTCCATGGAGAAATGAGAAGTAGAACTAGATTAGATTTTTTTCTTCCAAAAGAATAGAAATGTTGTAAGAGAGTTTGCCAATCCAAGTGCACTCTAATGAAGAAAAAATGTTAGATCAGTAGGCTTGGTGATCAGGAGCTCAGGACCAGGTGTCGTAAAATGGTCAAAAATGAAAGTGCTTAGAACTGGTTTGAACCTGAACGACCGGATAGTGCTCGTTTTCCTGATTCCAGCGCCGCGAACGGTTCGAAAAATGGTCTCCGTATGAAGAAGTTATTCAGCTTCAAAGTTTTCTCAATTTCCATTAAAAAAGGGCAAATTGGACTTTGGAAAATTTTTATTAAAAAAAGAATATTCCACAGAATATTCTGGGAATATTCTGTAGAATATTCTGGGGAATATTCCCGTATCGACCAATCATATGGCGCCACGTGGCTAGCCCGGAGGCCGCCACGTAGGCCCCAAGTCCGAATTTGAAATGGCGCATATTAAAAATTTGTTGTTTGGGCTAGCAGGATTCGAACCCGCGACCACCGGAGTATCAACCAAACGACTTTACCAACGGACCATATGTTTATTCGTTGTAATATGTGCGGACGGGCGAATATATATGGTGCTGGGGTGTTTGGGCGGGGCCCGAAAGGGGGCCAGCCCCTAAGGGCCAGCCCCCGTTGCATGGGACCTCCGCAGTGAACCCACAGCCCAAGCTCGGCACGTTTTAAACGACGGATATTCCAAAAACTTTGGAATAAGTTTTATAAGTGGGTTTTTAATATAAAACGGTTTGTTTTAATTATAAACGTTTTGTATTTATTAAACACCGTTTGTTACAAACCGCGTTTCATGTGAACGCATATGACAACACATCACATTAATTGCCCACGTTTAACCGTCGGATAAACTTGGCAGCCTCCGCCCTATTTTGGCGCCATTTGTTAATTTGGTGTTGTTATCTTCAGTCTTTCCACAAATAGTGGAGTTTCTCAAGGGGAAAGTGGCAGTTTAGTTTTTTGGCCATAACTTCTGCTAGGAGAGGCCTTTGAAGACGAATTTTTTTTTGATTTTGGGTCTCTTCGACCTTCTGAAGCCATTGGCACAGGTTTCACAGCCATCTGAGGTCGTTTTCAGGTGATTTTTCTTCGTGGAAGTACCAGGAGCTATTATGGCCAAATCAGTTTGGGAGGTGCATTGGGAATTGTGCAGCCAGTTAATGTGGAACGAAGGTCATTCCTGAAGTTTTTCAGTATTCTGAATCCATTTCTACAGCTCGTTTTTCCTTTTGAGGAATTCTTCTCACTGTTTAGCTTCATGGAAGCTTTCAGGGCCAAGAGGGCCATTTCAGTGTTGGAGCTGTTTGGGGACTATGTTCTTCCATTTTTGGTGATTCAAAAGCATGTTTCTGCTATTTTCGACCTTCTGAGTCTAATGGCAGATGTTTCAGAATCAATTGAGGTCATCTTCACCTCGAAATTCTCCATGCAAGTCTAAAGGGCCACCAGGGACAATTGGGGAAAAGTACTGTAGCAGGTACAAATTTCACTGTTTAGTGTTTGGGAAATAGCATGTTCAGCTAATTCCTATCTTCTGATTCTGTATTTACAGTCAGATCTGTCTTTCGAGACACTCTTATTCTTGTATTAGCCTTTGTATCATTTTTAATACAAGAGGACAAGCCTAGTTTGAGAGGCTTGGTCCAGCAGATGTAGCCCAGAGAAGGGGGTGAACTGCTTATCATTTTGATGTCTTTATTTGCTGAAGATGATATGCTAAACAAAAATGATATAAATTGTTAAACAACAAATATACATAACTTTCATATACACATAATCACCTACTCAGCTGCAGAAAGTTATTTGTCTTATTCCGCAAGACATCAAATTTCAAGTATGTGAATGTCAAAGACTTCTAAGTGTTTACATATTATTTCCTTAGGCAGAGTCTGTAGAGGGCCAGGTAGCCTCCGGATTGATCCTTTCCTAGAAAGGTGAAACATCCGGTGAATGCCCCTACAGTCCATCTCTGTATAGGAAATAGTTTGTTCTCACATTTTCAGAGGTCACTTGGAGTGTATAGCTCAATTTGAAATTATGGGAAATGGATACCTTGCACCCTCAAACAAGTACATTCCATTTTCAGATCACTTGGGTAGGTAGAAAGCTTGATGATAAAAGATCCATTGTTTTCCATGGCTGTTAGCATTTCCAGAGAAAAAGAGGATCATTCAATCAAAGAAAGGCAGCCCAATGAATGAGGCAACTGATCAGCATCTCAGAGAATGCAAGTCTGAAATTCTTGATGCCTTCAAGCAGGCATCATCCCCAAGTGGAGCCACTGTTAGCCACCTATAATATTTGATTATAGAAAAAGTTGGCTAAAAATTTTTGAGCCTCCAAGGAACAAATTTTATTACTAAAAACTGTTGGCTCTTGAAGAATCTTGAAGGCCTCATGCCTCTATCCTAAATCTTCATTATTGATTCCTATTTTATACTCAGAAATTCTACTAAATTTCACGAGAAAAGACTGCTGAAAAAACCATCATTTTCCCCCTCCCCCTCTTCCAAAATTTAACCCTCATTTGCTTCCCTTTTCTCCATAAATTCCTCTATTTTTCATGTTTTCCCTTCTTCCATTCATGAAAATCATCTTTACAAGGTTAAAAACTCACTTTTTAACCTTATAAAACCCATCAAATTCCATTGGAAAACTCTGAAAAATTCGTAAAAAACAAGTTTTCATTTACTATCGACCTAAGCCCCTTGGGCTAAGTCCTAACCACTTCCCCCACATGCCTACACTCAGAAACCAGGTGCTAAGCCCCTCCCGGAGCTTATCGCATCGCACAAATTCAAACTGTGCAAGTCTTTTGCCATCGTCCAAAAGTTCTGATGCGATTGCTCGTTTTTTGTTTAAAACCACGATCACATTGTCATTTTCATATTAAAACGTGGGCCCGTCTCAGCGCTTAAAACCTGTAAAATATTTCATTCCCGATCGTTCTTTTTGTAAATTCATGAAACCCACTTTTCCAAAGTTTAAACTTAAAAACTCAGATCACGCGCTAAATATAAATGGGTTTATTAAAAAGAACACATCGAAACTTTCCGATGTGATTGAGTATTTTATATATAAAAATCTACCCCTTCGATTGCGATGGATCGATCACATAGGAAACCTTTGTATAGCTCCTCCTATTGTTTTCATTTGAAACTTTCGATTGCGATGGCCTGATCACACCATTGCATCGGCCCTCTCCGATCGCACCATCGCATCGACCCTTCTCCCGATCGCGCAATCGCATTGCAACTTTCACATCGCATCCACTTGTTGCTCCCGCTGATTGGCCATATGCCGATTCATCCTCCATCATTGATCTAACCTTTAGATTGATGGCTTGAGCTTCGTCACATCACATGTTTCAATTGCTCCATTCACTTGCCACCGCCGATTGCAATCCCCCAATTGTGATTTTCCAATTGAATCTGGACCGTCCACGTGTCCGGATCGGATGGTCGAAAATCACTTCGTGTTATTCTTCTCCCGCTCTGCTTTTGACCTCCTCTAAATATATCTCCACCATTGGATGTTTTCATCCAAAGGCCATGCTTCTCCCCGATGCCTCCAATGTAGTTTAAACCTATTTCCACAGGATTTCATAACATTTGTTTTTTTTGTAGGTTCCGAAGGTTTTGTCCATATTACAAAGGAAAAGAAAGCCAAAGGTCCCGATCTTTCGGCCTTTGGTTATCAAAGGGACTAAAGGGTTTCGCTTCACATTTTATCAACATTCCATGGGTGCCGAAACTATAAAGGCCCTACACATCGACAAGACATTGTTTTATTCAAAGCACAGTTAAAGAGTATAAGTTTTGAAGAACAGAGGGCAGCAGAGAAGAAGATTAAAGGTAGATCTGGGGAATTACGGCTAATAATAAATTAATCAAAATCCTATTCCCTGGATTAAAACACTGTCAACATAAAATCATAAATGTTTAGTAGACATAATGACCTCCACCGCCACATTTGAGGCGAATTGATTCCTCTCAGCTACCAAAGAGCCACCTGTTGCCTCAAACCATTCAAAAAGAGGCCAAAGTTATTGATTAAGGAAATATCTACCTCACAGCGCAGCCAAGCAATTAATTCCTCTAAGGAAAATAATGTAGAAAAATATCAGCGGAGTTATTTCATCTTGGATAGAGCCTAAAATTCAATAAATCTCCCACCGAGCTTTGATATTAATTGTAAAAAATTTAATACAGAGAACCACCTGTAAACTTCTTCATCGAGCCCCTCAAAAGGCCTCGAAGTATTGAATCTGTATTAATTGCCTTGAGAGATCTTTTATCAGACCTCACCTCCTCATCCTTCTATAAATACTTCTATAGAAGGTGAGAAATTTTTGGTTGTTATTTGATCACAAGTTGTAATACTGAAACTCTTTGAAATAAATATATAGTCTATTGAAGTTGAAGATGAAATTGAAGTTTTGGAGGTCTTGATGATGTTGTTGCATTTTTGTTCCTGAGAAGGCTCTATCATTGGATCCATGAGCTTGGCTGTTGGTGAAGTATTCTGAACTGTTTTATGTTTTTTTCCCCTGTTTTCATTTTGTTCCATAATTTCTTACTACAGTAGGTTGAAAGTTTTGGGCTACGAAATGACTCTTGGAAGCACCTTAGACCCGTTCATTGTTCACTGTTTTATGTTCTCTCCTGCTGAAGTATTTTAGAGGCTTTAATCTTTCTCTTTAGTCTTCATGCTTGTTTATTTCCTTAATAGTTTGAATAGTTGGTTTCAACATGATTTATGGTTTTCCCTGCTTGTTTGCTGCCACTTAAAAACTGTTATTGAAGTCTCCCTTTGAAGTTCTTTGCTTATAGTGAATCAAAGAGGTTGGTTTTGATCTTGCCCTTTGTCCTCGCTTAAACAGTTGGCTTAAAGGTTGTTTATAATAATGATCATAGATGTTTTTAGGTGTTCCCTCTTAGACCCCTGTACCTTAATGGGGTAGCAACGCCATCCGTAATTAAACACTGCCTGGGGGGTCCGGTGGGGGAGTTTCAGGGGCAGCACCCCCAAAGCTAAGAACAGATGCAAAATTGCCTTGTAAAAGTATAGTAATTTCTATTCAATCTAGGTGATTCATTAGGTAGATGATCTGATGGTAGAAGTTATGTTTATTTTAGGGTTTTTCGCCCTAGAAGGAAACCCCTCGCTTTTGTGAGGGTATTGTATTGCAGCTATGTATTGTGTGTGTATTCTCAGAGGGAGAAACAGATAGGGAGATTGTGAGAGAGAACATAGGATATTACAGTGGATCTAATGTAGGTTTTGTCTCTTAATTTTTGCTGGGTAATAGAAAGGAAGGACTGGTTGTTCAGGGTGGACGTAGCCCAAACTGGGTGAGCCACATATATCTGTGTCTCTCTGGTTTTATGAGTTTTGTGTGCTTGTGTTTTCCGCATATTTTATATGTTTCATTGCTCTGTAATATTTAATTTTCTAACATTCATAAGTGAAGTGGTCATCGAAATGGTCAAATAATAACTGGGCCCTCAAATCATCACTGCTCCTCAACGACAGCATAGCTGATCTCCATCATAGTGCACTTGCTATCTCATGGCCCTGTCCATACACAATGTTGAACTCATAGTCCTACATTTTACTATTTGACCATTGTTGCGTCTTTTATAGCAACTGCCCCTCCTCAAAAATATGCCAGAGACTATGGTGGTTGGTCTTCACCCGAAATATATTGCCAATAAAAAATTGTTGGAATTTTACCAATGAATGCATAATGGCCAATGTCTCTTTGTCATAAATATAATACGATAGCTCATGCAACAATAACTTCTGGTTCTGAAAAGCTATTGTATAGCTTTCCTGCATTAGGACTATGCTAATCCCATCCTCAGAAACTCCACACTCCAACACAAAGTGTTGTCTATATCTCAACAATGTCAAATTGGAATAGATATACATCTTCTCCTTGAACTAGTCAAGGGCCCTTTGTGGAGTGATATTATACTACTCTGAATCAGTAATGTGCTCTAACCCTTGGTCATGCAATTTACTGATGGAATGACCCCACCAATCTCCATTTGATGTGCTGAAATAATATGGGGTGGAAATTTTTGCATAACTTGGATTAGCTAATGCTTGGGAACATCTTGCAAAGCGACAAGAGTTCCTCCAACCAGTGCATTTGCTTCTCCAACTGTTGGTGATGGTTATGGTTGCTCCTCTACCACTGCACCAATGCTAGTATATGCTTCCTCTTCCTCATGTAACTCCTAAATCATGCCTTGGAATCTCAATGTCGAAGTCTTGGGAACATCTTGCCACAATTAAAGGGATCCTCCAATCTGTGCAAGTACTCTTTCTACTGGTGGTCGCAATGGTAGCTGATCTCCTCCGGTGTATTAGCATTGATATCTCCCTTTTTCTCCTCATATACTTTCTCTTTATTGTCGGAGAATGTCTTAAGGGAATGTGTCTCCAAGTTTCTTCTAACAAACCTCGCTACTAATCTTTGAGTGAAATCTTCATATGCAATTACTCTTGCATGTTTCAATCTGCTAAACCACTATTCCTTTGCTTCACCATCAAGGTGTAGTGATGCAATCTGAATAGCCTCTACTTTTGTTATTGGGTGTGGATGGAAGAAATCATCTAACTTCTCCATCCAAGCCTTTGTCATGCTTTTGGATGACCCATCGAATGTAGGAAGAAAGAATCTATTTTGCATATGCCTTGTTCTTCTATTGCTGCTACGGGGTCTTCGGTTCTCTTTAATCTGCCAAAAATGATGGAAATTTATATTATCTTTGAATGCTCTATATTGAGATTTTCACTCTACAAGTTAATCACTAAGAGTCTCATGCTCCAAATATCCTCCATCTCCATGTAATTCATTTCTTTATGCAAGGAATGTGGGCATTGTAGGGCATTGTGCACGTTTCTACACTGCCAATTGCTTATATTGTTGATAGGAAGTGCTCAGACCTTATTCATTCTGAAGCCCTCTTGAGGTTCCATTTTTCCTTTCCCTTCTCATTTATTTGATCTCCATGGTGATATCATGCATAGATCTGAAGAGAAGTGTGGCAAAACGCAATCCTTCCGCCATTTTAGACTTCTTATTCTTTTGCTTCTTCTTCTTATTCCTCTAATTTCATGAAATTCCCACAAGCTGAGCCAAAGATCATTCTTTGATACCACTGTAATATCCCAAAATGGGAAGGATAGGAACATAGAACACATGCATAATTCTAAGTAAGAATAAAACATATAAAACTATAAAAATGTCGGAATACATCAAAACATCATACATATGAGAAAAAATAGTTAAGCGATATCATTATTATCACAGCAAATGAATGTACACATTGGTCCAAGATGAATGCACTCAAGCCATCCAAAAATGGTTGAAACAAATCTAAGTCCTAGCACTGGAAATGTTGTTGCTACTACAGCTAGGGAGAAGATCTATGCATGAGAGGCTACTAGAGTGCTAAAAAATATCTGAGATTTTAACCACGGACTCTGCTTGAAAACCCTAGAAAAACCCAGAAATGGTTTGGCCAAATTTTGACTTTCGAATTTCGACCCTTTTTGGGTTGCAAACTCCACCCCTGTTGGCTAAGTTACGCACTCACTCAAGAAAATTGATGATTTGGGGATGAAATAATGATCTCTCTACTAAAATATCACCCACTCAACTCACTAACTGAAGGGCTTATCCCTTCTCCCGATCCCAAGTTGAGAAACTTAGGATCTAACTCCCCCACTGAATATGCAGCTACTACATGCAAAACTAGTGGGTAATATTGCATTGTCTAGGAGGGCTAATGATGTAGCCTGCTGATAGATAATACAATGTTGATCCCAGGCTTCTAAAGTGATTCCCAGAGTGTAGGATTAATCCCTCATATGATTCCAAGCTGAGTTGCTTGGAACTTCCACTTTTCCTCAAACCATGACTATAGAATTACACAATTTCTGTAGGAAATGTTGCTGCATAGGAGAATAGATGGATAGCATGATGCTGGATATGTCAATGAAACTTCCAGAAGAGTGCAATGGATCCAAAATGTGAAGGGCTAATCCCTCCAAAGGTTTCTCAACTGAAGTACTGAGAACAACCTTTCAACTCTCAAACCAAAATTCAGGAATGCATAATTCCTACAGCTGGAAGTGTAGATGATAGTGGTTGAAAGTGGCACTAATTTTTGGATGATGAATCATGCCCAAGAAATCCTTCCTAGAATAGGCACTCAAATTCCCCCATGGGTAAGGGTGGGATTCCTTCTCGGGAATACCCGATGCTAAATAGCACATCAAACTTATCTAAATTGCTGAAGTGTGCAAATAAATGTCTTACAACACTCAACAATAAAAATCTAGACTCCCCTCCTTTGTTGCCCTCATCTTCGTTTTATAGTTGTGAGACTTCCCTAGCCTTGGCCCACCTCATAACTGTGCTGTACATGTGGCCACTAGCCTCCGTAAATAATGTGTTGCCCTCCATGATGTCCATCATTGCTGCAATTATTCTCCATTTCCTCCACCATTTGTGCATTTAACGCACCATTTCCTCCATCATATCTACAATTTCTTCTCCACTGTCTCCATAATATTTCATTTATTCCTCCAATATATCCATAATATTCCTCATTAATTCTCTATGACCTTCACTCTTTCTTCATTATTATGTTGCTCCACTATGCCATAATTCTACTCCACTACTCAATTAACCCACATTCACACTATAGAAGTGGATTTTATTCATCTACTGGCTTTATGGGTCACTCCACTCTTTTATTTACTTAACTAAATAAGAAAATTAAGAACTCTAATATTCCAATTAGCTGATGGAAGATTTGGAATATTACATTTGGCCATGTTGGAACTCCCAGATTTGTCAAGGCTCACAAATGACCCAATACAACATATGTCATATTGGCCTCTAGTTCCAACCAATATTCCTGAAGACTGTTCCAAGTTTGAAGGAAAGTCTAGAGAACACCCCCAAGTGCATGTTATGACTTATCACATTTGGTGTTCCTCTAACTCTTGGATCAATGATTCAATTCGATTGTGTTTTTTCCAATTTACTTTAATGGGTGTTTCCACTAAATGGTACATCAAGCTTCTTAGAGGCATCTTCGGAGATTTCAATTATTTAGCTATGTATTTTCTCAATCATTTTTCAATTGTCTGTCTAGTATGAGACTACAACCCATATTTTAACATATCTAGAGTAGAGGACCTTCACTCATATCTTCGATCACATCCATGAATGGAGAAGGAGACATCATCTCATCAAATTCAATATCCTGGATCAACTTTAGACTTAATGGTTTACTCAATCATTCATCCCTCCTATTGCCAAAGATATATCTATGGGAGGTTGTGTGAGTGAAGACCAAGCCATTTCCTGTGCTTAGTATTTGGA
This sequence comes from Pinus albicaulis, assembly GCA_034641835.2. Taxonomy (NCBI): domain Eukaryota; kingdom Viridiplantae; phylum Streptophyta; class Pinopsida; order Pinales; family Pinaceae; genus Pinus; species Pinus albicaulis. The sequence continues at coordinate 461,028,201 of CM076577.1, forward strand.
TTTTGTTTATTCACAATCTCACACACTATATTATTTGCTACCTAATGCCCCACAACATTCAATTGGTCCTGCATATTCTAAACTTGTCATTTCAACACCGTTGATGTTGTTATTGGGTCTATCGATCAATGGTCTAGTAGTGCTTCAACTACTTCTACAAAATCTAAATCTACTATAGCCGCTGCTACCTCTAATGATCCAAACACTTCTAAAAATATTGGTAAAAACTTTGAGGTGAATGTTGTCCAATCTAACGAAGCTGAAAAATTGTTGAAAGGTAAAAATAAGGGTAAAGGTAAAGATAAACCATATACCCCCAAACAGGATTCCCAAAAGCTGTCGGCTAATGATTCATCAAAGCGCAAGCCTAAATATCCTTATCTTATATTTGATGAAGACCATTATACAAAGGATTTACTCCGTCATTCCAAATTAAGTCATCATCTAAAATACACCTCAGGGACGCCAACTATGATGAAAGAACCTTTCCCATCTTAGCATACACAATTGGTAGATCAAACTTAGACTCAAGCCTATGGAATTTCTCAAGTTTTCATGAGTGGCCGAGAACCCATTTACCAGTGGATAAATATGTCATTGATGTACATTATTCTTCTACATCTGATTATGTTCCTCACCATATTGGGATACCTAGAAATGATTCCATCATCTGACCACCCCCTAAAGGTGTTCTTCGAAAATTGTCCTATATTCCCAATGTGCCAGCTTCTTAAAACAATAATATTTTAGAGGATTTGGTGCCAGCTTTTTAAAACAACAATATTTTAGAGGATTTGGCTCATGTGCCCTCAGCGATGTCGGCTTTGGAAGTTCTCCAGGAATTCCCATCACAAAGGAAGGTTTTTCTATACGGCATAGGAGGAATTGATCCTACAGATTCCTGTTTGATTACTTTTGATCCCGAAAACCATGTTCCTTGCCTACCACCTCATCTTGCTTTTCTCATCCAAGTTGTCATTATGGGAAAGAATATTCATATGATTATTTTTTATGAAGGATATTCCATGTGTATCATGTCCATTTCATGCTGGAAATCCCTTGGCTCGACTTCTCTCAACCAGTCCACGAATACATTATAAGATTTTGATGGCAGAGGCTTTTTTCCATATGGTATTCTCAATGCCCTGCCTGTCCAGTTAGAAGGTAAGACTGTTAATATGGAAGTATAATTTTTTGATGCAAACCTCAATTATAACCTTCTACTGGGATGAAGCTGGACCCATGTGCTATAGGTCAATTTGGGCATCCCTCCTAAAACTCAAACAATACAAATATGGTCTATCATACCCTAAATTTGTTGCTACTTTCCTTAAACAAGCCATTCCATTGCTCATTCTTATCCATGAAATTTTCATTGCTTGAAACCAAGCTGAAATGTTCCATTGAGCCACCAATGCACCCCTAGATTGAAGTAAGTTGTTTGTAGAGAAATTACTCCCATGCAAAGCAGCATTGCAGAGCACCTAGGCCCATTGGTCAAATTGATCAAATGATTTTGGGAATCTTCGCACTTTCTAGTGGCTTCTAGAAGTGGTTCCAGCTATCATTCTATTTGATAAATTCGAATATGAACACAATGGAGCCATTAAATCACTTATCCTCTTATCCCATTGAACAATGAAACTCCCTCATCCATTTATGGAAAAAACATTCAATGAAAAATTAATTCCAATTACCCTCATTTCATATAAATTGAGCATTGATCATAGTGCAAAGAGGAGCTGGAATTTTGTAGTGTTACGCTGGTGAGATTATAGCTCTTTGAGTTATTGTTTGCAAGTAATGTTATGCTACTAGAGTAATGCTACTAAATGATGAGTATGGACTAAATCTGGAGCGAGTTGACATCGAATCAATCCAACTGGTTGTAACTTCTCCTTCTATCTTATAATAAAGAGATTTGGTATTTTCGCAGTACATGTGTTCATGATTTTATATATGTATTTTCAAATGCAATCGATTCAGCTTGATTAAGATGAATACATCATATTCCTTTATGTTGTTTTATGTCTTCTGCTAGTAATTGCATGTACCAATCAAATGAGTTCAGTTTGATTGGGAGCGACCAGAGCAAAAAAAGGGAGACGAAGAATAGCGAAGGAACAAAAGTAGGTGTTATTCTCTTATCCTTTTATCTTAAGGAAAAGGTCAAGTGTCTTTCATATGTATTCTAGGTGTTTCCACCACACTTGGGGAAAATTATCTATCCACGGGTTTGATTTATGTAAAATAAATTGTCGACCATACTAGGGAGAGATTCAAATCATCCTTGGTGGTTTTATCCTTGTTTGTAAGCCTCTAGTAGACTTTACTTGCTTCATTATAGTCATTTGAATGTGTTTTGTTGAAAGAAGTGTGTTTTCTTGCCTATTTTGAGATTCCTCTAGAACCAATTCATTGTTGGTCTTGACACAATGCTATTTAAAGAATCGTTGGCTTAGAGATAATGCTCTGCAATGCACTATCTCCCACTCAAGGGTGCGTTTCTCCTGTGCCCAAACAAAATTCATCATATTTTTGTCTTTTACCATCCATTTCAATGTCTTGTTTTCTGATTTTTCAAGTGTTTGATTGGCTCTAAAGTCCAGATTTCTTCTGCCATTCTTGCTTAATTTGGGTGTTTTTTTGTTAAATGTTTCTTCTTTTTCTTTATCATTTTCGAAATAGAACAAAATTTTAAAGTTTACATTTCATTAGTTCTTTATTTTTGAAAGAGGAATTATCGTACTAGTCTTCTTTTCTTTGGAAAATATTGAGTGATTTTTTGTGCATCTTTGTTTATTTTTCGTTCATTCACACTTAAAAGAAATTAAAAAAGAAAAACATGCATTTTCATATAGGGTTTTTTAGTGTTGCGTAGGAATAGTTAGGGAATTTTCGTACTAGTCTTCTTTTCTTTGGAAAATATTGAGTGATTTTTTGTGCATCTTTGTTTATTTTTCGTTCATTCACACTTAAAAGAAATTAAAAAAGAAAAACATGCATTTTCATATAGGGTTTTTTAGTGTTGCGTAGGAATAGTTAGGGAATTTTCATAAGAACTTGTTGTTGTGTTCTTATGATCTGTTTGCTCTATCCCTTGTAGCTAAAGTTTTAATTGTCGAAATTGAATTGAAATGAATTGTTATCATCTTATTTTCATTATAGGAATTACAAATACATCACATGATGAACCTGAAAGGAAAATTTCTAAGCAAGATCAACTTAAAATTAATCTCAATTAACCTAAGGGACCATTGTCACTTAACGATTACATATTAAGGTTTAGGCTAGACACGTGTTCCAGCATCGTAAAACATAGAATCTATTGTTAATTTTTTGTGATACATTCCGAGTGTGATACCTCATCCCATGTACATAAGTATATCAGAGCTCTTCCACATACCTTGAGTATATCTGGTAGTGGTCTAGTATGAAAAAAATATGGGGATGCTCTCACTATGCAATTTTGCATTAGACAACACTAAAATGGATTGGGCCTCTAGATACCCTCGAGTATATTTGGGAAGACAAAATTAGGGTGCTTACCATCCATAGGCAACTGATTCGACCACCTTGTACATTTTGATAAACTAAACACAACATTTGGGGATATTTCGCACATGTACATAAGTCCTTGGTTTATTGGGGTAGTATATTGCAATTCATAGTTGCTTGGTAATCCATTTACCTAGCACTGCCCTCTTTTTTATTATTTATTTTTTGTAATAAAATAAATTATCAATCATGGAAGAAGCTCAACCCTTTCCCCGTCATTCATGTTGGACAACGAATAAACCACCTTTATCACTAGAATCTACACTTGGTTAGCGAAGGCAAGCTCGTGATACCGAGTCCGATACCTCTGGAACCTTTGGTGCTTCATCCTAATATAATTTACCAGAGTCATCTGATCCTTTGAGTACCGAGTCTCGAGTCGTTTCTACTGATCCTAGTTTACCTGCTATGATTGAGACAGAACCCTCATAGTTACCTGAGGACATTGAAACCGAATTCAGTGAAATGTTATATCTAGAACCCGAAGTTGTTCAACTGGAAGTCGATCCGCAAACTGTCGTTTTTTTACCAGAAAATCTTGATCCCGAATTTGAAAAATATGAAGTTGTTCCCGTGTCAGAAAGCGATCAACCGGCTCATCCTCAGTCATTCGTAACTATTGATTCTTCCTCTTTTCACAGACTCAACCATCTAAAATTTATCTCGGGCTTGACAGTGAGGTACTTCAACCTATTTTGATTTCAATTGAGGAATAACCTCAGAAGGAGATACCCCCTACAACTCCAACTCAATTTGCATCGAGGCTTCATCTTTACTTGTATTTTCCTTGCTTGACCTAAACTTCTCTTGTTGATCCTGCTAAGTTTCAAGTTCCCGTAGATTCTTTATGGTATTTTCTAGGTCATTTAACCATGCCTGAGAAAACATCCCAGACTTTACTATATGTTACAACTGCGACAACATCTACTGTTGCTACCTCTTTGATGTCTACTATGACACCTAAGTCTCATCTTTACGAAGGTCCATCCATCCCAATGGGTTAACACTCTTTATCTGGAACCTACTATGGTGCCTCCTCTTGTCCATGGACTTCACCAATGTCATCATCTTGAATTTTATCTAGGTCCTCTCTTACGAGTAATAAATGACCTAATCCTTTATTTACATCTTCAGCTCAATATCAGGCTGGTCCATTGGACTAACGTCCATATTATCTAGTTTCTACGGGACTCCCACCATATGAAGGTCAGTATGCTCCAACTTCTTATACTCCATATGCTGGGGGGAAACCCATGGTTACCCAATATGGCAGTACTCCATCATCTTTAGGTCAATATTATGTGGGAATATTTTTTTGTCAATGGTAGCCTACCTTTTTTGTTCAACTGCAAACGATTGTGTAATCATATCAACTAGTTTAGACTGTTCCATCCGTACCTACTACACCTGTTATTGCTTCGTTACCTTATTGACAAGCTCATTTGGTTGTAGCTAAAACCTCGCAAGTAGTTCCTTCAACTCGTTACCCACAAGTTTTGGGTCTACATACTTCATCTCCCTAGGCTATTTTACAACAACCATATGTATCTGAAATTCCTCTACCACATGCCAGTTTACCCTTATATGGGATGTCACAAGATTCTACTAGTCCCGTCTATTCACAACCTAGTCCAAACTATTCTTGTTTGGGTTATAATCCTAGCAGGAAACAACTCTATTATCAAATCCTATGGTAGCCACAACCTCCTCCTCTATCATAGCCACAAAAATAATTCCAACAGTATCAAACCTATCCTATACTTGGTTAACAAGCCTATGCTCGGATTGGTCAAAAACAATATTATCTAGGTTCTGGTCAACAGGCCTATCAAGGGTTTGGTCAAAAAACTTACCCCTATCAGGGTCACCAGCAGCAGACTCCTTATGTTGGTGCACAACGGTGTATTGTCCAGGTAATTCCATCTTACCCTGGTTGCTATCAACTCGAATTAAAATGAAAATTTCCATTTGTTGCAAAACTAGAGTTACCTAATTTAAGCTGTCTCACTAATCATCCCATTCATTATTCACCCTGGTGGCCAGTAAATTACCCTCTGATATTCCAAAATTCAATGGAAATCCTAGAGAAGATCCATCTACGCTCATTATGACTTATCATTTATGGTGTTCCTCAAAATCCTTGAATGGTGATTCTGTTAGACTCTATCTTTCCAAGAAACACTCACTGGTCTGGCTACAAAGTGGTATCTTGAATTACCACGAGCTTCTTTTGATAACTTCATGGCTTCTGCCACTACTTTTCTAACCCAATTCGAGTTACCCATCAAATATGAAACTAAAATGGAACTTTTGACTAACTTTAAACAAATTAATTCTACTCACATATCAGATCACATACATGAGTGGTGTCATCATCATCGAATGGTTAAACTTTTGTTCCAGGTCAACTTTTAGTTGAGTGGTTTATAAAGTCCTTGTTTCCATCTATCGCCGAGGAGGTGGCCAAAGGTAATGTTGTCACTGAAGAGAAAGTAATTTCTCATGCTCAATATCTAGATTTGATTTATAATTAGTCTAGCACCCTCTATGAAAATATTATGAAAGAACCATGACTGAATTTTTTTGTTCCTCCTCCTCCATCTGGTAAGGACTCGCATGCTAGCGATGGTGTGGTTGGTTTTTCCACCACTTAGCCAGCAATTCGACCACCTGTTTCCACATGTTGTGTCTAATCAAACCCCTATTTCAAATGATCCTACATCTTCTTCCAAAATACATGTTGTGTCATTTGAAAAGGGAAAAAGTGACAAGAAAACCAAAAGTAAGAAGAAAGGGAAAGCTAAGAAAAAAAAAAATTCACCCCAACAAGAAAAATCATCTAATGCATATGGTACTTCTTGCAAACCTTGTTACCCCTATTTGATATGTAATGAGGAGAATTTTATGTGACACTATCATCACCATTCAGAAGTCTTGAAACTTCTTAAGACTTCTCCTGCATTGACTATGTTGACAGACCCTTTTCTGGCTCTAGAAACACATATGGTTTCTACAGATCCCGCTTCTAGTTCACAAGTGCTTATGTTATCTACCACTAAGTCCAAAACTGATGTTTTGATGTCCATTCCACCTAAATATTATAGTAATCCTCTTATATCATCAAATATTCAGTTTACAGATCAACCCACTACTTTGACTTTGAATTTGTGTGATTCAATTCCACTGCCCATTATTCTTGAGTTAACAATAAAGCTTCCAAAGGGAGTCATTCATAAATTGACTTTTAACCCTTGAGCTCATTCACCTCAAAATTAAAACGTAGTCAAAGATCTGGCTCAATCACCTTTTGCTATGTCGACACTCGAGGTTCTTCAGAATTTTCCCTCCAAAAGCATGCTTTGTTGTTGGAAATTGGTGGAATTGATCTGTTGGACTCTAATCTTGTAGTGTTTAACGATGCGGGAAATGTGCCATAATTTCGAACAAAATTATCATTTCTGATCCAAATAAATGTCCTGAATCACCTCATTCATCAGACTATTATTGATGAATTTGCATCTACTTGTTTCATGCCTATGAATTTTTGGAATTCACTTGACTCACCATGTTTATCATAATCACATATGACCTTGAAATATTTTTACGGTCATACATATAAGCCTTATGGAATTCACAGTGACCTGAAAGTTGAACTAGGGGGAAAAAAGGTTACTTTTGAAGTTGAGGTTGTTCACAGACCCCTTGACTACAATATCTTCATGGGAATACCATGGGTTTATGCTATGGTTGTGGTTGTCTCTACTTACTTTCTCATGATCACTTCCCCCATAAGGGCGGCATCACAGTCATCGATCAACTCACCTTATTTGCCTCTAGTTCCCAACCAACTGGAAGAATTATGTTTGTTCACGGACCCTCATCATCTCTCCAAAACATTGATGTAGGACTCCTTAAGGATTCTTCCATGATGGGCACCTTTTCATTATCTTCGCTTGCGACATCAACAAAAATCACAAAAATAGAAACCTGCAATATGAAATCTTCCACATCATCTGATTTATGGAATATTCCCAATGATTCTAAAATAGATAGGTGAGCTGAAACTAAGTTGCTAAGTACAATCGAGCTCACATACCAACCAATCTTTTTGGCTTGTGCGGCCAATCCTGATCCTTTGTCATTGATTGTTTGGGTCAATTGTTCTTTGGATTATAGTACTTCTTTTGACCCTTTTTAATGTATATTCTCAACTTATGAGAGGATTATGGAATCCATGATGGTGGAAGAATAACAATGGGAATATTGTCATCACTGATCCCATCTCCCATATTACATTGAAAATATTCTAACTAAACTATATTGCTCTAAAATTGGTGATTTCTTTACGAATTCCATTTCTATCCACGTCATCGATTCTAAGAGAAACCTATCAAATATAAAAGAAATGAATTCTAACGATATTTAAACTAAACCTGGTGTAGTAGAAAACATTCATGTCGGTGTGCCTTGTTTTTCATATGAACTTGACACTTACCGCTCTCTTTTCCATGAATTCCGTGATGTATTCACTTGGTCGTATGAGGAAATGCCAGGCATCGATTATAGTACCATTGAGCACGAGATTAAAATGTACCCTAATGTCAAACCGATACGACAACGCCTCTAACTTATTCATCCTATGAAGGATGATACCATTAAAGCAGAGGTTGAAATACTTTTGCATTCTAGTTTCATTTGCCTTTTCTGCTTACCGATTGGGTTTCCAACATTGTTCCTATCATGAAGAAACAAGGGAAAATCAAAATGTGCATTCATTATTTGGATTTTAATCATGATTTTCCAAAGGAAAACTATCCCACTCCATTTATCGACCAAATCATTGAAAAATGTGCCAGATGTGAAATATTTTCCTTCATGGATGGTTTTTCTGGTTACAATCAGATCAATATCTGCCCAAAAGACCAATATAAAACAAATTTTATCTGTCCCTGGGGTACATTAGCTTATCAAAAACTCCCTTTTGGTTTGAAGAACGCTGGGGCAAACTTTCAGAGGGCAATGAATTATGCCTTCCATGACATCAAACACATTTTTCAGCCTTATCTGGATGACTTACCTGCGCATTCACGGAAACTGGTTGACCACCCAGTACATTTGAGAGCCATATTTTTACGATCTAATTACTATAAAATATGATTCAATCCACAAAAAAGTGTGTTTTGTGTCGGTTCTGGTCATTTTATTTGTTTCCTCGTGTCGAAAGACGAAATTCGACTTGATCCCTTGAAGGTCCAGTCTAAAGACTTCAAGTGAAGGCTATATTTATAAGGAGATTCATTCCAAGTATGCCAAAAAGGTTAAAGGATTTACTCGACTCTTGAAAGGGGGGAATCCCTTCCATTGGAATGAGGTTGCACAAGCTTCTTTTCATGCTCTTAAATATTCCCTAATCTGACCATCATTAATATATCCCCCAAATTATCAAATCTCTTCTTTCCAGTATCTCGCCACTGCAGATATAACCATTGCCATGGTTTTAGTACAGGAATAAGATGGGATTGAACATTCGATCTATTATTTGAGTCACTATATCAATGATACAAAAGGTCAGTACACTTAAGTTGAGAAGCTCGCTTTGGCAGGCGTTCAAGCTGTACAAATATTTCACCACTATATCCTGCTCCAGAAGACCATTATCATTTCAGATTGCAACCCTGTGGCATACATTCTGTCACATCAATTGTTAAGGGGGGAATACTCAAAATGGATAGTCATTTTGTAGGAATTTTATTTGGAATTCATCAAATCCAAGTAAAAGAAGTATTTGGTTTTCGATGAGCTTAGCTGCCACCTTCCCTCGAGTAGCATTGAGTCTACATAGGAACCATCCATTCTAGATGAGTATTTGTTTCTGACTGTGTCATCTTATCCATGTTATGGAGATTTTTTGATCTATCTCTAGACACAAACATCCCGAACCGATACCTCTCGCTCATGGAAAATTTTAGGGGCTAGTATTCGCAGGTGCGCTAATTTTCCATGATTTTTCCAAAAAAATATTCACCAATTTCCATTTTTTATAAAAATGATTCACCCAAATTTTAAAATATAAAATTATTTTACTTAAAAATCGCCAGCATTATATAGAGAGTATATATAAAATCATTATAAATTTGAATAATTTTACAAATACATCAATAAAAGTTTTATATTTTTTATATTTGGGACAAATGAGATTTGCCAATATTTTTAAACTTCAAGATAAATTTCTATCCTTAAAATTTTCCCTGCTCTCGCTTGCAACAAAAATGTATTCGATACCAAGAGAAATATTAACTGATCATCAATGATAACATTTATGTCATGGTTTCAATATGATTTTACATAGGTGCCTCGCTCATGAGGAGGCCAAGAGAGTTTTAAATGATTTCCACGTTGGTTCTTGTGGTGGAAATTTGTCTGGTTTTGCTACCATTCAGAAGATTCTCCACGCTGGTTACTTATGGCTTCCCATATTTTGCAACTGCATTCTCGTGGTCAGAATTTTTCATGCTTGCCAAATATTTGATCGTAAAACCCCTGTGTTTCCACCACCAATGCATCCTCTCATCATTGTGGGACCATTTTACAAATGGGGCATTGAATTCATGACATGTAACCCTCACTTGGTCGGGGGAATCGATATATTATTTTCACAATCGACTATTTTACCAAGTGGTCTGAGGTGATGCATACATTTAGAAACACAAATGATACAACTGAATTTTTTTTCTTTAACCATATGGTTACTCAGTTTGGTGCGTCACAAGGCATAGTTAAAAATCATGGAAAGCACTTTCGCAACTACATGATAACTAAGTTGATTGCCAAGTTAGGATTGTCGCATGATAGTTCTACCCCTTATTATCTATAGGGTAATGGACAATTTGAAGCCATTAAAAAAATTCTTAAGCGTATGCCTCAATGAATGATTGGGGTTCATAAACGAAACTAGAATTTAATCATGTACTCAGATTTTATCTTTTCGAACTTCGTTGAGAAACGCAACTGGATTTACTCCCTTTCAGCTCGTTTACATCCTGGAAGCTATCTTACCAATTCAATGTGAAATTCCATCATTGGAACATGTGATTGATATGCTACCTACCAATTATGACGAAGAGGAATTTCTTTTAGATCTCATCCATCTAAATGAAATCCGTCGTGAAGATGAATTAGCCAACAAATCACATAAGACATGAATCAAGGAGCAATATTACTACAATGTTAAGCCTCTCATCTTCAAGAAGGAGACCTAGTATTTCTTAATGATCAAGAAGTCGATACGATAGGAAAATGAAAATTTGAACCATTATGGAATGTCCCGTATATTTTCAAGTGTGTTTCACGCAAAGGGTACCTATTATTTGTTATATTATGATGGGATTCCATTGTGACAGCCTTAGAATGGGTTGTATCCCAAACATTACTATACTCAATTATGTGTAGTAAACACTGTATGAAACTATATATATTATTTGATTGTGTGTGTGTCACAGCGTGTCTTTTAAAAGTTTCATGTGGTTAGTAATGCACTTTGCATTTTTTTGCAGATGTCGTAATATTTGGAACCATTTATTGGTTATGTCGATTATGCTAGCTGTAGTATGCAAAATCTATCATCTGCAACATGGACCATCTTCACTCCAAGTGGCGAGTTAATGAGTTTCCAAGGGATTTGTATCGGTCGATCCACCAATAATATTGTTGAGTATATTGATTGATCGAACTCCTCTCTGGTGCCATTTCACTTGGCATTCGCCGAATCATCATCAAGCTAGACTCACATATTTTTGTAGTAAAACTTACTAGTGTTTATATTGTCTGAAATACAGCTATTTATCACATGTTCCTTAGAGTTCATCTTTAGAAAGACATTTTGTTTACATATAATATCAACACATTTCCAAAAAAAATTACACCTTGACTGATCCTTTAAAACATTACATGTTAAACAGAAATTTGCAACATATGTAAAGACATATTTTCAATTCACATCACACAATTGAATAGGATTGCACATAACCACAGGAAAAAAATGAAGGTAAAATAGATAGATAATAGAGTTTTTTACAAAAAAAATTGTGAAAGAAACGTTGGTCACATGACCTCAAAATATATGTAGACAGATCATATCCTAAGTATATCTAGTGGTGATCATGATAGTAGGTCACTGCTTGAGCTATCATATGCAATAGCCTCATCCGTTGGCTAGGCACACCAATAATATGTCTCTACAACCTCATTGGTAACTCCTCGATCCGGATATCCGGTACCCCAAGAGTCAACCCTTATACATGTTGTTGTAACTCAACCAGAGTCTCGGTCAAATCCAAATCCCGAAGGACTGCTCTGCCAACAATTCTCTCTACTAATTTATCTGCCTGTTGTGGAAGACCCACTGGTCGAACACTACCCACATCTGTATACATGAAAAATATTTAGTTTAGTCTTGTAAACATCAAAAACACAACAAAAAAATGTAAAAAACATGGTCAAAACATTTTACCTATAACACCCCATTCAGCCCCTGTTGGTAACATCAAATCTGGGTCTCTCCAAAAATCCACCCCTGCATATGGATTCTCCTCTATGACTACATGCTGTCATCGGAGACAAGTAAAGAATGCATTAGAGAATGAGATCGATTACTGGCCATCATATCTAGCCATCAAATATACCCATGGTTGCATCTGCGAATCCCTAGGACCAGTTACATCCACTGTTACATGTTGTGGCTGGATCAATGGAATTCGCTCCAGAATTAAAGTGATCAAGATTGATCCATAGCTAAAATTCTTCATCCTGCCAATTTTCACTTTAGTAAGCTATTATTTCATCTGTGAGAGTACTTCTTCAGCCCAGTTGAACATGGTCAGCTCGAGGTAGTCAAGCATGTACTGCATGTATGATCTATTCGCAACATGAAGTGTCACAATGCCAGATAGCTTTGTGATGGTGAACATGATCATTTACAAAGTAATATTGCACACATACGTGATGTTTATATTTCCATCCTTGCTAGGCTATGTACCTCGCCGAGAAAAATTTCAAATGTAATCCCTCACTGTCTCACCTCCACGGACGAAACTTGCAAGGGAAATGGGAGCACCACGTCTCGACAAACCCATCAGAAAGTAAATATCATATAAAAATATTGGGAGCACTTTGTCCCCAATGTGAAATGACTTCTCTATTGGATCCCATGAGCTAATCAAGAACTATTATAGTTCCAAATTTTGCCTCATCCTTGATAGTTTAAATTACTTGAGTAACTCACAATCTTTGAGGGCTATCACAATACTAGGATCATTTAGGGCAACCATATCCTATTCTTCCGGGTCTATTTATCACCATGTAATTGAAATTATGATCTGATTAAAGCCTGCAATAAAACCATAGGCTTAGTTAAGATCCATTTCATGAATAAAACTGAAGAAATTTTGGGCACAAAACATAAATAAAATTCATCAACTGCGCCCAATGCACCCCTCCTCCCTAGACATAGCTTTGCAGAGCACCTAGGCTTATGTCTAGTTCCTCTACAACACACCTTTCAACACTCAATGGTGCGTTGGTCCTAGAGCATTGTAAATTTTCCCAAGGAGCCCCAAAACCCTAAAACATCTACCTAAAACTGCAAAAGAATGATACCAATAGAAAGAGAAAGGTGAGATCTCTTACCTAGTCCTAATCGCATGAGAAATGGTCCACATAATCTATCGCAATCAATTGCTGAATTTAAAGGGAAAATATAACTCAGAGCACTCAAAATTGAATGGTAAATGTGAAATGGTAAAATTACATAGTAAATTCTAATTTAAATGGTCTTTTCGATTCAATTTCATGCATATTTAATGAATCAACTATAGGATGTACCTATTTTTACTATTAAATAGATATTTTTAATCCATTTAGTGGATATTTGAGCAGATTTATAGCTGGTACAGTGAATTTGACATGCATGATCTTAAAATTAACTTTGAACATAGAGCACACTTTTATATCTTTTTCGAGCTATGTTAAACATCGAAAAGGGAACCCCCTGGAGTCCTATTTTAACTCTTTTCAGACTCGCAAAACATGAAAATATTTTCGAGCACTTGTCCTTTCGAGCTCATAAAAGGAACTGAAATGACATCTACTTAGTATAATTTTAACCCTTTTCCAGACTGGGATAGATTATTTATGAAAAAAGGAATTCCCTAGTCAAACATGGCTAAGAGTTATCTTAGGTATTATTTTACACATCTTCAGACATAAGGGACAAATTTAAGAAAAATAACTTGCGGATTTCTCTTTTCATCCCTTTTTCAAACTCTCTAAGCATGAAAAAGGACCAAGTTTTCACTTTCGTTGGAATCGTTAAAGCATCAAATAGTGATGGACTTTTCCATCATGAAAAGATCGAGTTTCACTTTCTCTAGACTCGTTAAAACATCACATAGCGATGGATTCATCTGAAGGGTAGAATTATACATCAAGCATATGTTACCCTCCTCAAGCTTATTAAAAAATAAAGAGGTATTGGTCAGCAATGACTGGGGAAAATGGGAAAGGGATAAATCACTTTATGGTAGCAAGTCACTATTGAACATGACACTCATTCACTTCATCTCCATGGTTGTCGGATTGGGTTATCTACTTGATGGTCTATCATACTTATGGTCTATCATACTTATGGTCTATCATACCATCCATCACTTTTATTTTTGTTCAATTCTTCCAACACATTCAATGTCACCGATATGTTAAAGAGAATTCACTTAGTAATTCCTCATCCTTTTCAATACTCATAAACTTTAATTTGATAACCGTTGTTGACCTACCTTTTTGTCCATATTTTTATGATTTTTATCAAATAATTCTATTCTTGTGACTCATGTTTTTAATCTTTATTATCTTATTAAGCTGATAGTTAGAGGCATTTAGAGCTGATAGTTGTGGACCTATGAACTCTTCTCGTTTTTCTAATTGAAAAAGTATTTAATATGAACATATCACTAATATCTAGTTCTCTTTGTGGTAGGTGAACAATTCCTATTTTTTTACAAGTTCCTGCACCACGCTCCTGCATTACGTATGAAATTCTTGTACCAACAATGCAAAGGTACTATGCTACTGGATTTTATTACGGAGGATGTTGGTTGCTGGTTGCATTGTTGAAAGGCGCAGTTACTGTGCCAATGGAAGGAATATATTTGGTTGAATTGCCTCTTGTACAATAATACCTTTTCCAATTCGAAATTTTGGTAAAAGAGAAACTTCCAAAGCTAGATAATATGCCCATTATAAATCCTTGTTATCTATGCATGAACTACAGTTATAATGTATCTACAAGAACACTTTGTGTCATGACAGAGCAATTTCATACTGGAAACAAGATTAGTGAGGACACTGTAGTTGCAGATCAAGATGATTTGAGGACATGGAATGGATGTGTTTAGTCATGATCAAGACAACTTACATTGAATATTGAATGAGACACATTTGGGATGCTTCAATTTCATCCTTACCCTTGTGAATATAGCACAATTTGTAGTCAATCATATCATTGTGCATATTTTATGGTTTACAAAGGAAACAAGGAGTGCTAATACATGAAGATAAATAGTTTGACATACATGGCACTAAAAAAGAATTCAGGCACTCAGTGATCATGTATTTTCTTTAGAGACAAGGAATGGACATATTTTTAACACATGTACGTTGAAAGAAAATTCTGCCATATGTATTTCTGAGAGGGGTATTGCTTAGTCGACATGAAAAAGGTGTGAATCAAACAGTAAAGGCTTCTAGAAGGAGTAGTAGTATAAATTCTGGCAATGAATCTCCGAAATAGTGAAACAAGTTTAGTCATATACATTGGAAAGAAAGGGAACTCTCACAATGGCTATGTTGCAATCTGCAAACAATTTGATTCTTGGGATTGGACTAAAAAAAGCCCAACCTTGCAGGGTGTGGGTGATGGTGGGAACGCCTTGCAGCTTGGAATTTTTATGCAAATATAGCATTTCCAGGCAGAGGCTCAGAACTGCAATGGATATCAAGCATATGAGGTGAGAAGTAGCTATGGTGAACAATTTTCCTCAGCATCCAAACATTGTTACCTTCAAAGCCATGTACGAAGACGACCATGTTGCACATCTTGTCATGGAGCTATGCAAGGGTGAATATCTCTTTGAAAATATCATTTATAGAGGGAATTAAAACAAGCGTGATATGGTGTTTTTACACGTAATATTGTTGAATTTGTCCATATGCGTCACACATTGATTGTTCCAAACTTAGCCAAATGTGATTTCTTCACTAGAAATACATTTGACAACAAGACATGCGATATGGTCAGCTCACTCAATCAAAATTCCTTTTGTAAAGTTGTTAAACTAGTTTTGGAAAACATTTCATGATTCGATACTGTTTTTGTATTTATGGGAAATCGTAGATCAATCCGAATCCACTCAACAATCGTACCCCCTCATTTTTTGTTGGAAATTGTTGTTTAGCTCTAATTATCTGAGCTGTGAATCATAAATTTGAGCAAGTAGGGATAGCACTGCTATAAAATAGAGGGTTGCACACTGAGGAGACCCCAATCCTCAAATCTAGATTCAACATCGAATTTTCAAAAAAAGGGATTAATTTATTTTGTAGAGTCTGGATTTCAATTGCGCCATGAGAGGAATCTGAGTCCAGTGGAATGATCCTTGGAGGGGACGACTGGAGCCCAACATTTAATTATTTAGAATTCATGTAATTGGTTTCAGTAGCAATACGATGTTGTAATTAATTTATATTTTCCAGTTCTTTTGGAGTTTTTGAGGATGGTATTTTGATTTAGTTTCTATAGGAAGATCGAGTTGGGTGGTTGGGCCCATCAGCTAGCTCATTGCTAAATTGATTACGATCTATTTATTCTACTGCACTTTATTTTTTTTTAGTGTGATTTAATTCACTGCATTTTATTACATTCTTGTGTAATTCATTTGACTGTGTTTTATTTCTTGAATTGTGTAGTGTGATTTAAACTCTGCTCTATCATTTCGTGATTTCTCAATTGCATAGGTTTGATAAATTGAATGCTAATTTTATTTTAGGATTTATTTATGTTTCAGTAATTTTATTAAAAATAAAGTAGACTTAACAAGTTCTTTTTTTCTTGTTTTCACTAATTTCCCTACTCTGTTTATCATATAACAAAACATATTTGTAGTCTACAGGGATTGAAGACAAGGAAAAATTAGTATAAGAGAAATAAGGATTTCATTCGATTTTCCATTCATATTGTTTGGAGCTTATGAGAAACTGAAACAATTACATGGATTTTATCTTGGTGTTTTAAGAAAACAACATTTATTCAAATATCAATATTAGTTTCAGTACATTTTTAACATAATTAAAGTGCGCAACAACACTCATAAAGATATTCTCATTAAATGATTTAAAATTATAGGTTGAATACTTCCATGCATAGATGATTCCTTTCCAACATCATTCGAAAGAAACATTTTAAGTACAGAATTTAAAATAGTTGAAATTGAATTTGCTTCATGCTTTACATAATTGTAGTATAGTTGTAGTCTTTTAAGAAGGTTTTCATTCTTTATTGTTGTCATGTGTTTACTTTGGGATGTCTTTTCTCTAATGATTTTCTTTTCAATTTTTTTTTAGGACTTTGATTTTACAAATCCCTGAGGTTGTATTCTAGCATATATTGTGCTACGTCTCTAAGTCTTACAATCCCGGATTGACAATTTAAATGTGGGTGTAAATATATCATTTATATATCCCAAAAATTTTCATAATCTAATAGCTAAATCTAGCTATTTCCTCTATAGTTTTTGTTAATAATACTCTAGATCGAAATAAGAGCTCTGAAAAAGAAATTTATGACAAGTAGGGAGTTTATTTGAAACAGGACAACAAGTATGTGATGCCAATCACAAAGGTGCAATAATATTTTCTCTATAATGTCTGCTTTATGTACCTAATCTTGATACTGTCATTAAAATTGTAACCTGATTTTAGCTGACATTATAGTAGTTATGTTGCAGGCTAATGTTTAAATGGTAAACATATTTATATTTTCCCTTTCTGAACTTTTTGCTGGCACTTTTGTCAAGAAGCATAGTCTAATCTTCAAACATTTCCCCTGCCTTCTTTCATAGTTTTACAGTTTAAAGGTTTGGCTTGCACAAGGATGTACAAGAATATCAGCATGGAGGGATGTTGAGCTTCCCATTTGTCCATATTTTTATGATTTTTATCAAATAATTATATGCTTGTGATTGAGATTCCTTTTTGTCCATATTTTTAAGATTTTTATCAAATAATTATATGCTTCTCACTAGTGTTTTTAGTCATTATTATCTTATTAATCTTATAGTTAGAGGCATTTAGAGATGACAATTTCGGATCTATGAACTCTTCTCTCTTTTGTAATTTGAAAAGAGGTATTGGTTAGCAATGACTGGGGAAAATGAGAAAGGGATAAATCACTTTATGGTAGCAAGTCACTATTGAAAATTACACTCATTCACTTCATATCTGTGGCTGTCAGGTTGGGTTATCTTCTTGATGGTCTATCATACCTATGGTCTATCATACCATCCATCACTTTGATTTTGGGTCAATGCTGCCAACTCATTCAATGTCATTGATATGTTCAAGAGAAGTCACTTAGTAATTCCTCATCATTTGCAATACTCATAAACTTTCATTTCATGACCTTCATCCGTAAATATTGCTTCATCAATTACATTTGTCTCTAAAATCATTACTCCCATTTCATGTCATTTATGGGGGATAAATCAAGTCCCTACTTCGATGATTTGCTTCCTGTCGACATCAACTCATCATCCAGGAAGTTAACTTAGAAAAACCCTTCCAATACCTTTGAGCTTGCATACATCAATAACAAGTTTCTCGCTTCCAACTATAGGTTGACATCATTGACCTTTGACTGAAAGACTTTGTATGGTGTTTGAAACCAAATCATCTATTCACTCCATGAAAAATGTTTTGTTGTACCTTGAGAGCCATTATCATCATCGGTGGTTTCTCTAATGTATTTTAATGACTTAAATCATTGGCTAGTAATTAGAAAATTTCTTCCTGTTTTCGACTTCAGATCAAATATTCGCATGGTTAGACTCGTAATTGAGTGATTGAGTGAATGAGATAGAAGACCCAAAATATATTTTCATCCATTTGGGCTATGATTTCAGGAGTAGTACCACATCGTCCATACAATGGATTTACAAAGATGGTCATCCTATCATGGGTCTATAAAAGTAAACAACTTTTCTATTTATATACATGTTATGATAGTGTAATATTCCTACATTAGCCTATAACTAATGGGAATATTATAACTTTGTTTTAACACATAGATAGGTGAATAAGTGGGTGGGAGGATCCATAAAACTCTTTATGGTGAATAAAACCACTTCTCATGTGAAAGTGGATCATATTTCCAGCTTAATAAAGCACCCTAAGGTGTGGGATGGAGATAAAACATGTTGACTGGGTCAATCTTGACCAAATCTACAACGCTATCATGGAGGAGTGGTCATCAATGAGGCACAACATAGTTTTAGTTGTAGGTGCCTTGTGTGAAAGGAATATTATCATTGGATGTGGTTTAGGGTTTGCAAGCTCTTGTCTTATAAAAGAAAGGGGGTGGAAGCATTAGAAGGTTGTTGATTTTTCTCATATTTTCTGAATATATTTCCTTTTTAGACATAACTCTTTCTCTTATTGTTTAGCTGAGAATGTGTGTTGTTTATCATTAGGTGTTCCTGATTGGGAATCCCACCTCTTCACATTGAGAATCTCTTGGGAGAGCTTGTATTACATTATCCACTATATGGCTTGAGGCCAAGCTACTTCTTTCACCTACAACGTAGATCCTATTGAGGGTTTGACTATTTCTACAAGTTGCAACAAGTGGAGATTAGATCTTTCAGATCTAGTCCATTTCAGTGCTTGTTTTCAGTGGAGGAGGTTTCTATTCCATTGGGAGCAGACTATTGGATGATTGGAGCTTCATTTTCACATCTTGGCTACAGGCCAACTGTATTTTGATCCCTACAGTGTAGTATATATCCATATTTGCATTATTTCTATAGGTGTATTTGTAGGAATTTTTAACACATCATTTGGAGAGTGATTTTATAGGTGTTGGGGATCTGCCCTTCACTTTGGAGATATGTTGGAGGAGATAATATTATTTTATATATCAGATCAGATCCACTTTCTAGATATGAATATTTATATAGATCTGCAGTCTTAGATCTGAGATCTACGTCTTGTACATGGTGTTTTGTTGAAAACCCCATGGGGGTTCACTAGAGGAGATTGTATAGTTCATAGAGCTGGTATAGATCTAACTTTTTACATACGTACTTGATCTAGATATTATGTGTAATATAAAACTATTGAAAATCCAATAAATAATGTTGTAAGGGTTTACCTGTCTTAATATATGGTTGCAACACCTCATTTTGAGGGATTTCTATCATTGGAGACTTGTATTGTCTTGCCATGCATCTTATGGGCCACTTTTAACATGTATCTTATTGCTATAATGAAAAATGTAAGGTATCCATATTGGTCTCCTACTTTATAAAAGATGATCTGTGTTATTTTTATATCAATTTGCTTTCTATTGTTGCATTCCCCATTTGGGAATATTACAGTGGTATTAGAGCATCATCTTGGCACAACTTGTGCTTTCTAAAGAGCCAATATGTCTTCTAAAGAATAAAATCCTCTTACTAACAAATAGAGGAGGTATCAAAAGAGAATACATAGAATATTTTATTATACTGATGAGAAATAAAAGAAGGGAAAAACCCCTTTATTTGGAGAAATGAAATGGAAGGATATTTCAAAACTTCTTCTCCAAACTATGCATGAGCTTAAAAGTGAAATCAAGGGAATGAGGAGGGAAAACCATGAAGGTACCTCAAGAATATGTTCACATTAAGAAAACCCCAGCTCTTCATACTACATGTGCAAGCACTCAGCCACACAATCAAATCTACACCATTATACTAT
This sequence comes from Pinus albicaulis, assembly GCA_034641835.2. Lineage (NCBI taxonomy): Eukaryota > Viridiplantae > Streptophyta > Pinopsida > Pinales > Pinaceae > Pinus > Pinus albicaulis. The sequence goes on from CM076577.1 coordinate 461,048,820, forward strand.
GCCCAGATTTACTGCAAGAGAGATAGAGAAAGAAGATGCACCAAAGGAGGAGATTTGAGTGATGATCTTCAGGAGTATGAATCTCAATCTTGGAGATTCAAGGAGCACTTGAACTTCCAAAAGTTTTTCCAACTCAAGGAGGAAAGAAGATCCAAAAAACACAACAGAAGCAGAAAAGGTAGATTCTTTCTGCCAAATTTTGATGGAACCTCCACATGCACAGCCAAGGATTGGATAGATCAGCTAGACCCATATTTGGATCTACATCAATTTTCTGAAAGGGAAGCCCTTAAAGTAGAAACGCTGCATCTCAAAGGTAAATCTTATTCTTGGTGGTTGTTTGAATCCTTTTCATTAAAGAATGAAAATATATCTACTTATGATAGATTCACTAAGAGATTAGTGAAGAGATTTGATGTAAAGCAATCTAAAACATCTTTGATTATGCTAGCAAAGCATGATCATTCAAAACCCCTGCATGAGTTGGAAAGATCTATTACACCAACTCCACTTCAGATTTCTATTGAAGAGGATACAAACCTGTGTGATACCTTGCCAAGGGCAAGATCCCCATTGCATGAAGATATTTATTCTTAAAAGGAATTCATGGAGATTCCTTTTTCAAGGGAAGACCAAGATCTAAGGCCTCTCATTGATGATGAGGTATTCTCAAATATTGATGAGGAGAAAGAGAAATAAGGGAGTAATAGTGTTGTCACTTCAAAAGAAGAACCATCACCACATGGGTATGGACATGGAGCTATTGCTTCAAGAGGAGGAGCTTTTGCATATTTGCAAAAGGTTCCCAAGGAGCATCATGTGACAGTAGTAATGGGCAATAAAACCTTGATCCAAGGATGAGGAGAAAGGATGGATCAAAATCCAAGGATGAGGAGCATGCACCCTTGTTTATTTCAAGAGGTTTATATTCATAATAAGGAGAATGATTTATGCATCAAGGGGAGGGACACATTAGTCCACTCATTTATACAGTCTACTTCAGATTTTGATGTCTCTTTACATGGATGCATTCCACCAGGGCAACCCCCTGATTCGAAGAAGAATAAAGTGTTCTCTCAACTTAATGCAACAGTGACATATTTGGCTAAGGAATGAGCCTTGGGAGAAGATAGTAGAGCACTAAGAACCATTTATGGGTTCCAAGAAGATATGAAAATTTTTATGAGTGGGACATTTCAATATTCCACTCAATTATCTGCACCAGAAAATTATTCAGAGATCTATGATGACATGAGCATGGTGTCAAATGACCACTCCATAGTCTTGCAACAACAACTGATACTTCCACACATGAGAAATATTTATGAATTTGACAAGAGGGTATTAACACTCTTGCATGCATGGGCCAAACTATGGAAGTTTTGGAAGGAAGAGACCTTTCAAAAGGTGGATGAATTCCATGTACTTCAATCTTGTCTTGAGCAAGATCAACTGCAAGAGAGGCAACAAATATGAAGTGACATTACTCCAACATGTGGCTTTGGAATTAAGCATGTCAAAGAGGAGAGTGATGATATGAAAACTACTTCATTTTAGAATTCTATAGCATTGTCATTGTTGGGAAGCCTAGATCCATATTGGGAGTCCCAAATCTTGGTAGAATATTCCAAGAACCTCTTCACATGTAAGGTTCTTGATGGGCAAGTGATATATGGAGGTATAGAGTAATTGATGGAGTCACTTATTTCCATGATCAGATCTATTTGACTTAAAATTTAAAGATCAAAGATAAACTACTATATGTAGCCTATGATATCTTGCTTTCTAATCCCATTAGTTTCATTATAACCTACCATACTATTTTGGATGGATTCATATGGAAATACTTCGAAGAAGAGGTGCACTATCATATGAAGAAGTGCATGGATTGTTTTGAGGGTGAGGACAAACACAACTCTTGGGAAGAGTTATCATCACCAACTCCTTACTCATGGGGTGTGAGAGGGAGCTCATCCATGAGCCACCCCACTGATTTAAACCAAGTGTATGGTAAGGATTGTATTTTTAAGCATCATGATATATGTAATATATACTTGCATTTTATTACCACATATATGGAGGCCATAGCTCCAAAAAGGAGTATCATTCCATACAAACTTCATGGCCAAATTTGGGCCACAAATATTTCTGAACATGGCCACTCGCTTGGAGATCATGAAAGGGAGATCTTGTTTCATGATGGGTGCATTCCTAAGGCACCAAATATATCTCACTCTTTCAACCATAGTGAGATGACTTGGGCAGCAAGTGGTGGGGAAACCACTTACCATATCACTATTTGATGCAGTCAGGATATATACTACGTTGGTTCCACATGTGGGAATATGATGCACCTCCATCATTTCATTTGATTGTTTATGTATCAATGATTTTGATCCCACACGATGAGGTTGATCTGAAATTTTTCGGGGACATGATTGGAGGGATGACACATCGGTTGGATGTGTCCATTGGGAATGAAACTTCCCACATTTATTCATGCTTCAAGAGGAGGATGGGACATTATATGGCTACTACATTACATCACTTCCCTTTTATGATCGGAGCCATATGATTGACTTATGTATTTTGGAGGTGCCTCTCTCATGGGAGGATTTTTGGCAAGACATGTGTTGCTTGGATCATATTCAGCCAACACATAATATCCTCTACTATTTTCAAGATTTTGAGAAGCTTATGGCAGCAAGAAGGTGGTTGGATGGCCAATTATTGTATCATGATGAGAGACAACAAGAAGAAGAATAATGTTGGTCTCAATGGAGGTACTATTGTCACCATCCAATATGTCATATGACACTTAGTCCATGTTTGTTTTCGATCACACATGGTGATGATACTCTATTCACTATATGCATGGAGGATTGGGCAAGGAGGCTCCCTAGAACCAATGAGGGGAATCATGAGGTTCCAAGTATCTTTTGGCTTCACCAGGATTATATTATTGTATCCCAGGATCAACATCTCCAAATATATCATAAATGGAGGGAGAGACAGTGTAATTTGAACAAAATTACCTCTCATTTTCAGTCATGTAGCTCCTACACATTGCATAAGGAGGGGATTGGTCACTATTTCTATGAGCTACCAAGGATGGATCACTTTGTTTGGATGATAACATGGAGATTGGAGTTTCTCATTAGGGTTGAAGCACCCAAAATTTATCATCTCTCCTTACTTAAGGAGGCCAATGGACAACATATAACTCTTTCCATATATCTCCCATTTCTTCATGATGAAAGATGTTTGCTTCATTCACCAAAGGAAAATTTGTATGCCTAGGAGGAGGCATATCCATTGGAGATTTTGCAATGTCCTTGTAGTTTCTTGAGGACAAACAACATTTTGGAGGGGAGGACTATAATATTCCTACATTAGCCTATAACTAATGGGAATTTTAAAACTTTTTTTTAACACATATATAGGTGAATAAGTGGGTGGGAGGACCCATAAAACTCTTTATGGTGAATAAAACCACTTCTCATGTGAAGGTGGATCATATTTCCAACTTAATAAAGCACCCTAAGGTGTGGAAAAGGGCTAAAACATGTTGTCTGGGTCAATCTTGAACAAATCTACAATGTTGTCATGGAGGAGTGGCCATCAATGAGGCACAACGCAGTTTTAGTTGGAGGTGCCTTATGTGAAAGGAGTATTGTCATTGGATGTGGTTTAGGGTTTTCAAGATCTTGTCTTATAAAAGGAAGGCGATGGAAACATCAGAGGGTTGTTGATGTTTATCATATTTTCTAAATATATTGTATGTTTAGACATATATCTTTCTCTTTCTGTTTAGCTAAGAATGAATGTTGTTAGCATTAGGTATTCCTGATCAGGAATCCCACCTCTTCCCATTGAGTAGCTCTTGGGAGAGCTTGTATTGCATTGTCGACTATCAAGCTTGAGGCCAAGCTACTTATTTCAACTACAGTGTAGATCCTATTGAGGTTTTGACTATTTTTGCAAGCTGCAGCAAGTGGAAATTATATCTTTCAAATCTAGTCCATTTCAATGCTTATTTTTAGTGGAGGAGGCTTCTATTCCATTAGGAGGAGAGTATTGGATTATTGGAACTTAATTTTCATATATTGGCTATAGGCGAACAATATTTTTATACCTACAGTGCAGTATAGATCCAGATCTACTTTATTTCTGTAGGTGTATTTGCAGGGAGTTTCAACACATCATTTGGAGAGTTATTTTCTAGGTGTTGGGGATCTGCCCTTCACTTTGGAGATCTGTTGGAGGAGATCATTTTATTGTATATATCAGATCAAATCCACTTTCCATATTTGAATATTTCTATAGATCTGATGTCTTAGATCTTAGATCTACATCTTGTACATGGTGTTTTTCTGAGAACCCCAAGGGGGTTCACTAGACGAGGCACTTGTATAGTGCATAGATCTGGTATAGATATAAGTTTTTGTATTCATAATTTCTCTGGATCTGATGTGTAATATGCAGTTGTTGCAAAGCTAATAAATAACGCTGTAGTACTTTTCCTATCTTAATATATGGTTGCAACACCGCATTTTGAGGGATTTCTGTCATTGGAGACTTGTATTGTATTGTCATGAATCTTATGGGCCACATTTAACATGTATCTTGCTACTATAATGACAAATGGAAGGTCTCCATATTTATCTCCTACTTTATAAAAGATGATCTGTGTTATTTTTATATCAATCGACTTTCTATTGTTGCATTCCCCATTTGGGAATATTACAGATAGTTTCTATGCTGAGTTTTGGTATGCCTCTATTGAGGAGGTAAATCCATTCTCTGGACAGAGGCAATCCCACTAGCCCAGATCAGTTCTAGCAACAATCAATTCATGCAATGACATTGGTTCCTAGTTACAAAAAGACAAAGATCGCGATGAGTAGCCTACCTAAAATCCCACGTAGTTGTTGTTGGAGAAAAGATTATGTTTCCCGTCCCTCGCTTGACAGATCACAATCCTTCCGTTTGACACGTCTGGACACCTATACACATGCAGGGAAATGACGATATACAATGTAACATCTAAAGCATGTAACTATAGATCAGTTAGAGAGGATGTAATTCATTGCATTACATAAAGAAATGAACACATGAATGGAACCAAAATCAGAGTTGCTTATATTATAAATGACAAAAGCGAGATTACAACCAAATGCTATGATGCTATGATCTTCCTTTGGCAGGGCTTGTAGCGGAGCATGTCTCAACGAAGCCTATCAAAAATCTGGATGAAGCTCTCTCTCTTATGGGATTCTCTTCGGCTTAGCTCTCAATAGTTGCCCATCTATAGTTTCCTTCCTACAAGTTCAGCTCCCAAGCATTTAGCTAGCTTGGAAATGGAGAGGGAAATCTTTTATAGATGGAGGAAGGGGAGTTGGGATCCCTATAATCATGGGATAGACCCTAATTCTTAGGAAGGTTCCATGGTAGGTGGAAAACCACTTCTTATACATGGAGATCTAGAGCCAAACTACTCAACTCCTTTTGATGATTCATTCTGGAGTTTGTTAGAATCAAACTTCCACCATTTATTTTTTAAAAACATCCCTTAATAATCTTGGTGTGAGTGAAACACAGGGACAGAGTGCTAGTTGGTGCACCCTCTAGTGTGGATTTCCCCCATTGGCGCAAGGGATGAACTGGCTAGTCGCGCCAAGGAAAAAACATCTATTTTTAGGGATTTTTAGAGGAAATGTTCTTTAGGAGAATTTTTTTCCTTATGCAAGAGGATGCCATGAAGGTGGTTTCGGGACATTTTACTATTCACAGGTCATAGGAATATTCCTCCAATGTATGGGACGAGGTATTGCAGGGATGGTGACAAAATTTTGTGTAACATATGCCCCCTAAATCATGAGGTCCAAGAGAGAGGGAGGGGTGAAATGCTTTATGAGAATGTTCCCAACTGAAAAAAATGACGTCGGAAGACATGCAAATATAAATACAACTGATATCTGTGATACATGATATGTGGTATGGGCGCATCCATCCATAATAGAGTGTACAATAACTGGGATCCAAGGAATGGACGTAGCCATCTAGCAAAGAAGGATCAACAAGTAGACTCAGGTATGGTCGCAACAATCCAATCAAATAAGTCATGTAACTAATGATGATAATCCACAAAAAATCCGCAACCTAGATTTTATCAGATAAAATCTGGGGTTTTGCACTCCATCTCGACCCGAACAGAGTACAAGTCCGAGCATGTGAATAAATGAGCTGAAGTCAAACATGCAAGAACATTTTCTGATTACCAGCCAATAATGAAAGTCATTAACAGATGCGATAGGAACCACCAATAATGAGGATGGCCCTTAAGGTACTATAGGTACAATCCATGAAATGTGAACAGTGATCTGGTGTCGAACACCAGCAGAATCATCCGATCGAATGCCAATAATGAAAACCTTGCATCGAATGCAAAGAACCTTCCATTGAGGCATGCAGGCTCTAAGGTACCTGAAAGGAGTCTTTAGATTAGATTCTTGGATAATGAGCTGAATTCGATAGGAAGTGACCTTAATCGAAGGTGGGCCATAGTGTTTCCCACATCATCAATGCGAGATAAAGGAACATGATGTTTGTGAATCAAGATTAGTAGAGAATCAGAGGGAGGTTGAAAACTGCAGAGGCCAACTTCTCTTGAACATATTGGTGGCACGACACTGGATTTGGCAGTATTTGACATCAAAGGATCTGAGGTCATGATGACATGGCAAAGAGCAGATGAGCAGTCAAAAGAGATTACCCAAACCCATGGAGGCAAGAAAATAACGAGATGAGATGTCCCAACCTGACACAAATGAAGACAAGTGCTATGTTCAAGAGTAACATACTTTCGACATGACAGTGATACTATTTCCATTTCACCCCACCATTTCTGGCTAGTACCCAAATTATTTTTGGAAAGAAGCTTAAAGGGGATAGCATATGCTTGCTATATAATTTTTTCTTTTAGACAAATCCAACCTAGTACATTTAACGAGCCCTAGGAAGGAGGAACTCAAGTAACGTCATTACGAAAGAGTCTGATGTCATCAGTTTTTAACGAGTCTATAAAAGGAAGAATTCGACGTATTTTCATGTTTAGAGAGTTTGAAAATACAGTGGAAAAGAAAACTCCGGTAGTACCTTTTTGCAGATAGTCTCATAGATCTGAAAAGGTAGAAAAATATGTTTGAGGGAACCTCGTAGTTGTGATAGGCTAGGGTATTCCTTTTTCATAAATAATCTATCCTAGCCTGGAAAAGGGGTAAAAATATACTAGGTAGATGGCGTTTCACAGCCAATTTAATGAGCTCAAAATGACAAGCGACTTGACAATATTTTCAGTTTTAGAGAGTCAGAAAAGAACTGAAAGAGGACTCTAATAGTGAATTTTTCGTGTTTTTTCCGAGTCCGAAAAAGTATAAAATGAAACTTGTCTTGTTTTCCTCGTCGTGTGAAAACCTGTCGTTGCACAAAAAGCAATTGTAAAACCCATTTTTTGACAAAAATATGATAAAATATCAGAAAAATAAGCTCCAAAACCTAATTTTTATTTTGAAAAGTTATAAATATGACCAATAGTAAAAAAATATTTACTTTTTACTTTTTACCTTTTGTGCAAAGCGATAGTGAGTTATTTCCCTGTGATCTTGCGGTGACGATTGTGGACGATCCAGTGCAGCATTCCAGATCCTGTCTTTTCCAGGTAATAGCCGCTTCCATTGTCCATTTTTTAAGCCATATTTCATAGCTTTCCATTGTGATTTGGCATCCCTGAGGGGAGGATTTTCAAATTTAGGGCTTCCGTGGTTGGCGTAGGTATCAGGCATGGACCCACGCCAATCGAGATTTTTGCACAAAGGGGTCATGCTAGGTGGCGCGAATGTCATCAAAACAGTCGCGCCATCCACACAACCTAATATTCTGCTCAAATTTCACAAAAAATGAACCAATCAATTGAATTTTTGAATGCCTAAGGGACCTTACAATGTGTTTATGACCAATTTGATGCAGGTGTAAGAAAAAAATTGTGATTGAATGGAAATAAAGGGAACATAGTGAATAAGATGAGTTAGCAATGGAGAATGAGCAATGCATGAATGCTCTTCGAAATTGTGGTTTAAATAAATTCTTCTTAACAGCATGTCTTAGGGCACAACCTAAATTGTTACAATATTTGATAAGTATCTGGGATGAGGACGAAGAGAAATTTAAACTTCGAGATCAAGTACTTGAACTTGAAGTGTCTGATTTCTACTTCCTTACAGGATTTTCCCGCAGAGGTCTAGTTCCACTTATGACAGGTACCAGAGACTCTGGTGAAAAAATGGCAATGGTCATGTGGAGGGTGTGCCTGGGGGCACAAACCGGATCAGGTAGTGGCAAAGTTGATATTCATACCATTCTTGATCTAGCACTCAGAGTGGTGCTACATACCATTATGTGGGCTATAGGGTTGCAGGCACCACATGAGGCTACCAAAACACAGCTCCTCTTGGCGTCAGAGTGCATGAACCCAACAATATTTGATTGGGCCACAACAATAACAATGAACATCAAATGGAAATTGACCAAATGCAAAAAGGTTAAACTGATGCAGTTTGGATATGGGTCCATATTGGTATAGTTCATCCTAGAATGGCTACCTATCTTCCAAGCCCAGGGGGCGATAGTCCCAGATCCACCATTGAGAGATCCATGGATGGCTCGATGGGAAACATTGATGCCCAAGGAAGGGGGTGGCCGGAAAAAGTCATGGTAGCCCGATTTCTTTGGATGGTTGCGATAACAACTAATCTTCATAGAGGACTGGCCCTATGCGGGCACTGATTTCACAGGAGACCTAGACCTTTCGCTCTCGGAAGGATAGGACTGGGATGAGGAGCTAGGTAAGTCTCTTTTTTATTTTTATGAATTTTATGATTTTTTGGCATACATGCATGTTCTAAAAATTATCCTATATGTATGCATATATCGGCCCAGAGAGGTCTGCTGAGATGTTGCCGATAGGGAGGAGGACTCAGCTCGGTTATGACCCTCAAGGTGAGGGGGCGCACTGGTATAGAACCTCAAGGGGATTTCTCGTGGGGTTATGTACTATGCTCACCTAGCTAATGTCCCTATGGCTTCCGATTTGCCTCCATTGCTTACTGAGGTGATTGGTGTGAGCAGTGACGTGCTACCATGAGCACCATGCTTATTAGCCGCCTAGGAATTTATTTGCATATTTTTTAGAGACATGTTGTCTCTAGATGTAATTAAAACAAACATGCATATTTTTGGGATTTCTACATGGATATTTCTCACATATGATGATGTTTTTACAAATTGCCTAAATGTCTATCTAATACCATGTTAGCTACTTCATCTGTTAATGCATTCATTCATCTTGGTATATTATGATATGTGATGTAATCAAAATTTCTTTCTAGTAAACGAATATGTAGATAAAGTCTTAAAATGCATGGGTTCCTAACTTAATTATGACCATTGAGTTGTAACACTACAAGCTGTGAGTCTAGATATATAAGTAATGCATGAATACCGAGGTTAACGGCCTCGTTCAATAATTCCAAAATAGCACTATATTCCACAACATTATTTGTAGCAAGCCCTAGACAAACACCTTGTATATTAACTAACTCACCAGCAGGATTGTAGATTACCCAGGCTACCGAAGACAGATTCCTGGTACTGCGGGAGGCACTATCTGCGAAACTGACATAAGGAGTAACATACATCTACACAATCAGGAAGACCCAATCAGCAGAAAACGATTACAAATCACACCACACCACATGTGCACAAAAATGAAGAAATAACTTATGTACATATACTACGCAAGAATAATTCAAGCATAATATTTCTTCAGGTACAAACCATTTCTGGGTTGTCCCAAAGGAAGACCTTCATAATCGATCAACTCATAAGCCCCATTTTTCAATGCACATTTAGCGATATAGGGCCCATGCCACATAGGTTGGAATCTTCCTACCCCAAGCTTGTCATGGGCTTGATCATATAAGAGGATGAGGTCCCCTTCGATAAAAGAGCGTGGAGAAACCATTTAATCGAAATTATATTTAACCCACTTTTTTTGTGCCTCGATAATCAAAATAGCCAAGCGGCAAGCTTCATCTAGTATTTCCAGATATAGGAGACGTTCTTCCTCTAGGGAAGTGCCGCGTAGTAATTCCACATCCAATTTCAGTGAAGGGATCTCACATTCAACTGGAAGAGCAGTTTCTAGACCATACACCAACTGGAAAGGTGTGAATCTAGTCGCGCTCTTCACTGACATTCGGTAGGCCCAGAGAGCTGAGAACAATTGGAGATTCCAATTTGATTTGGGTATACCAATTTTTCATTGAAGCATCATGACAAGCACCTTGTTCACAGCTTCAACCTGGCCATTTTCCTCAGGGTAATATGGCATCAATTTGTTGTGACGCAAGCCCAACTTTAATGTCAGCTTTTCCATCATGTAGTCCCAAAAATGAGAGCCATGATTAGTGACGATGGCTTGAGGAACGCTGAAATGCATGTTCATATGGTTGAAAAAGAACTGAGCATTTGGCTTATCGTCTGCGGCCAATGTGGGCATCACTTCGACCCACTTGGGGAAGTAATCTACGGCAACAATGATATATGCATGACCCCCGGCCAAATGAGGGTTACATTTTATAAAATCAATGCCCCATTTGGAAAAATGGCCCATGGTAATGACAAGATGTAATGGGAGGGGTGGCGCACGCATCTTGCATTAGAAGATCTGGCACGCATGACACTATCGTACTGCAACAATATAGTCTTTAAATATAGATAGCCAGAAGTAACCCGCATGTAGAATATTTTGGGCGGTATCATAAATGGACATGTGACCCCCATAGGCGCCATTGTGATAGTCATTCAGAATGTTCTCAGCCTGTTCTAAGGTCAAACATTGGCGAAGTATAGAATCAACTCCAACCCGATATAGGGTATCTCTGACAATGCGATATGGTTGCGACTGGTGTCGAACACATCATCGAGCATCCTTTGTTAAATCAGACCAGAAGGTAGATGTTTGGAGGTACACAATGATATCATCGTCATATGGATCGAGAGTGTTGATTAAGAAGATATTTTCATCTGGGATATGATCCTCGGATTGAGATGGAACAAACTTGGTAGGGAGAGAGTAGATGAGATTAGCAAAAACAAGTGGCCTCTTCGATTTGGCAGTAGTAAACTCCAAGTTGAACTCTTGAAGGATCACAATCAATTTGGAGTACTTCCCCCCCAACAATTTTCGAGACAAAATGTAAGTCATGGGGTTGCAGTTAGAAATAACAGTTACTGTGCGCGACAGGATGTAATTGCGAAACTGCTGAATGGCCTGGACCATGGCAAGCGCCAACTTCTAGACGTGAGCATAATGTGTTTCAGTGTCGAGGAGATTCTGAGATAGATAATAAACCATGTGTTTGTTTCTGTCATCGTCATCCTGTACCAGAACCATGGAAATTTTGTTGAATGCGGTAGCCAAATAGAGGGTAAAGTCACGATGATAGTTGGGAGGGCGTATTAATGGAGCATTGAAAAGCAATTTCTTAAGGTTATCGAAGGATTTCTGAGAAATATTGTCCCAATGGAAGGGAACATCCTCTTTTAGAAGTCGCGTAAACCCTTTGGCCACCTTTGCATAGTTCAGGATAAAGCGAGATAGGAAATTCACTTTCCCCTGAAGACTCTGAAGTTGATGCAACGAGGATGGGGAGTGGAGATTAACAATAGCCCCAACCTTGAGAGGGTCAAGGAAAATTCCGTCCTTAGAGACAATGAATCCTAAAATCCGACCAGAGTCAACGTAGAAGATGCACTTGTGAGGATTAAGCCTGACGTTATAATGTTTGCAGCGGAGAAAAATCTGTCGGAGATGTTTTGGATGGTCCTCATGTAGAGCTGAATGATTTGGAAGGTCATATAGGTATGACTGAACAATGTTACATATGTCATGAAAGGTGTAGGACATGGCACGCTGGAAGGTAGCCCCAGCTTTTCTTAAGCCGAAAGGGAGCTTCTTGTAGGTGAATGTTCCCCATGGGCAGATGAAGGCAGTATTATGTTGATTGGATGGAAGGATATTAATTTAATTATAACCCGAGAAGCCATCCATAAGGGAAAATATCTCACTCCTCTCACAATCGTCGATGATATGATCTATAAAGGGGGTGGGATAGTTGTCCTTAGGGCAAGACCGATTGATATCTCGATAGTCAACACAGACTCGAATTGTGCCCTGCTTCTTATCCACAAGCACAATATTGGAAACCAACTCTATCAGAGGGATCGAATATATGAAGCCCTCTTTAAGAAGATTCTCAACATCTTATTTTATAGCAGTAGCTTTTCGAGGATGCACTGGACGTAGATGCTGATGCACAGGCTTCACAGCAGGATAGGTGGGAATTTCATGCATGATGATACTGGGCTCAATCCTAGGCATCTCTTCATAAGACCATGTGAAAACATTCCAGAATTCATGGAAAAGGATAGTGTACACTTGAATCTCATCGGGAGAGCTAGTGAATCCCACGTGGATGTTCTCAATGATCCCTGGTTTAACGGAGATGTCAATAGGCATCGTTTGGGTAATATTAATCAGATTTCCTTCCAAAAGTACTTCATGAGTCAATATTTTCATTTGGAGAGGCGGAGAGGGAACCTAAGATGCAAAACACTCGATACAAATGGACATTGCCCCCAGGGCGGGCATGAATGAGGAACGATGATGTCCATCGCTCCATGGTATATCTTCAAGAGACATAGTCTCCATGATAGGTTCATCAGACAGAAAAAATTCTCTCAAGGGATCGGGTGAATCTGCATTTCCGATCCAAGGGGATTGAGAATAAACATCAAGAGCCATGCTCGAAGGAGCATTTTCAGTAGGAGGAGGATCTGATGCGGCAACTATCTCACAATAATTGATTTCAACTGGGGTTAGAGGCATCGATTCTCTAAAAGAGGCAACCTGTTGAGGAGAAGGGATGATCCACAGGTCATCCAACCTAGAGATCATGTTGACTTGAATGGTGTTCGGTGGTGGAATGGGAAAAATACCCATGAGAACAAGGTCCCTGAAAAGACCAGGTCCTACACTGTAGTGGGGATTAGGAATTTGATCCATGTATGGCATGTTGTTCTGAGAGGATGAGGTAAAGAAAGACAGCTGATCAACAGTAATAATCTTGCCCTCATGTGGAAACTTCAAAAGTTGAAAGAGGGTGCACGAAATGCACAACATGGCGTGGTTCCAACTACGACTGAGTAGAAGATTTTCATTGAGTTTTGCATCAACAACTTCCACTTAAACGTTGAATTTTTTACCTTGCAATGTGATTGGTAGACTTATGAGAACACCCAAGGGTTTTGATTCCCTTCCATCGAATGCCTCGAAGGCATTGGGAGATGAAGTGAGGGTTTGAGAGCTGATGGCTTTCTAGCAAGAAGATTACATAACGCAAGTAGAGGCACCTTCGTCCAGAACGACTCTTTGAATATTGAGGTTATTGATGTTGAATTGTATAACAATGGAAATCTGGTGCAGAAGTCAACGGATGAAATTCTTTAGATCGAAGGTGAGAAGGCTAGAACCAGTAGGTTCAATTCCGCCGATTGCAGATAAAAGGGATTTCTGTTGAGATGGGAAACTTTGAAGCAATTCCAATGCATAAATTGCAGAGGGAGCCTATGCCAAATCCTCAACAATGTTGTCGTGTTGAGCATCATGGGTGTATTAATTATAGGAAGACTTTCAGAGAACACCTTTGGAAGGTGGCCGTACAACGGGGTCAGCACTGCGCTTCTCAATTTCAAGAGGAACAGAGGCAGGTGGGGGAGGTGGGCCATCAACAACTTCCTTCCTAGCTACCTAGCATGATTTGGCATAATCCATCGACCGAGTGGCAATTGAAATAGGTGCAACACCATTCATCGTGAAAACTTAAGACCCAAATGATGCAGATGGTGAAGGTTGCTCGACCATCTGAGTCTACTAAGATGGAAAAGGTTCTTTAAGAATTTATGGAGTTCCCATAGAGCCTTTAAGAATTTGACTAACCTCAGATCGTCGAGGAAAATATTTGGTGTAGTGGTCTTCATCACAGATCAGGCAAGGGTACTTCAGTTTTCATTGCGAACCATCATTAGCACATGGTTTGGAGGATTCTGGTTTCGAGGCATTAGATTTTGCCTTGCCTTTGCCCTTCTTCTTCCATTTGGAAGCTTTGTTCGTAGGATTGGCCTAAATAGCATTGACCTTCATGGTCTTACCAGAATCTGGAGTAGCTAGAGGAGCAGAATTGTTGGAAGAATTCAATTTACTCTTCCCATTAGAATAATTACGAGAAGTCTGAGAGACGAAACCAATAACACCATCAACTGATGGGGTAGCTGGTGCTTTATAGGTCCTTGGTTGTGGGGCATCAGTCAAGATATCATATAACGTGCCAAACTAAGAATACACTAAATCAATGTACTGGGCACGAGCAACGACTTGTTCCTCGGTTACACATGTCCCCATAGCAATTTCCTGTGAAATCTTGTTGATCAAAGGAGGTAGTGAACCAGTGAGTTAGAAGATGATCAGGAATTTCAAACTTGATCAGATGACAATGACGTCTCCACTCATGAATATGATATGTAATATGAGTGGCTTTTTCCTGTTTCATAGATGTCAGGAGATGTGTCCTGGCTTCATAATGAACCGGTAACTAGAAATGTGTCAGGAAGGCCATAGCTAGAGTATTAATGTATTGAAAAATACCATGGGGTAGTTCTATGTACCATTTAGCAGCAGCGCTGGTGAGAGTGCACTGGAAAAGACATAGACGGATCAAGTCATCTATCCAAGAGTTCAAAGAACACCACAAATGGTAAGTCATGACATGTGCTTGGGGGTCTTCTCTAGATTTTCCTTCAAATTTAGGACAATCACCAAGCACCTTCATTGGAACTAGAGGCCAATATGGATTATGAAGAATCGGATCATTGGTCAATTTGGACACATCCGGTAATTCGAATGTGGCGAGCAAAGGCAATTTAGGATTGAAAGGCATGCTAGCTCCCCGATAAGGACCTGTACCTGTACTCCAGTCTGGTTGAGCATGATTCTGCCCCCATTGGTTCTGTCTTGGAGGATTCTGACCATAGGGGGTATAAGTTGTATAATTGGGTTGATATGGCGCCTGAAAACCAGGATACGAGGGTTGATAACTAGGGTACTAACTCTGATTATATGTGGGCCCCGTTTGAGCAGTGTATGGATTTTACTGTGGAGTATAAGTGTAGCCTGGTTGTTGAAGGTAATAACTAGAACCTTGGGGTGGGTTGTAAACCAGTCAAGACTGACCTTGAAGGTAATAACCACCTTGGGGTCGAACGGGCTGCTGGTAATTGGGACCCTACTGAGTCTGATAAATTGGGCGCACAAGTAGGCTCAGATGTGGCATAGAATAGATCGGCTACTAAGCAGGGTTAATAGGTTGTGCAGGTTGTCCTGATTGAACAGGTTGACTTGGCTGTGTAGGTTGCCCTGGTTGAACAAGTTGGCCTGGCTGAACATGTTGTCCTGGTTGAACAGGTTGACCCAGTTGATGAAGGACACTAGGCTACCCCAGCTAAGCTAGTTGGCCTGATGGAAGGAGAGGGCTAGGTTGCAGCTGATAACCAGGTTAACCTGTGACAGGACCATAATATGGCCCTGGTTGTGCAACATTTTGACCAATTGGAAAATGAGGTTGCTGAGGTTGCATCAATGGTTGGTACAACGGTCCAGGTTGATACCCTGGTTTCCCTGTGGGTCCTTGAGGTTGCCCTGGTTGGACCACAGGGTGAGGCTGTAGAGGTTGACCTTGGGGGTTGTAAGACTTCCCTTGCGGACCGTACAACAATCCTTACTGGCCCGAAGGTTTTCCCTTTAAAGGTTGTCCTTGCGGTTTGTATAGATAACCTTGCTGGGTTGAAGGTTGTCCATGGCAGGGTTTTCCTTGTGGGCTAGAAGCATATCCTTGCTAAAACAAAGGCTGTCCCTGAAGTTTTTTCCCTTGTTGATTAGAAGGTTGCCCAGGTTGGGTAGACAGAAAACCGTTAATATACTGATAAGCCTCGGGAGTAGGAAAACGAAGGGGTTTGCCATGCTCATCATATTGATATGGAAATATGTAGATCGGGGAAACATCTAGTCCATAATGGGAAAAGTAAGGACAATTAAGATCTTGAGAAGACTAACGAACCTCGGAGTTTGACGGCTGTGAAGACAGCCGATACTCCTCAGGAGAAATATTCTCTGGAATAGCAGAAGCTATATAAACGTCTTCGGGAACTGACGAGGTCCTAGCTGACTGAGTAGTGACAGCAAGCGTAGACGCAGCCATGCAAACAGTAGGTCTAACAAGTGCCGATGTAACAAAAGGAGATGTTGTGAGAGGCATTGATGTTGACATCACCAACATGGGGATGATCGGCCTTGTGGACGGAATAGAAACTTTGATAGAGGCAATAGTGGCCATGACCTCACTTAAAGACCTATATCCATCTGGGAGAAAAGGACCAAGTGAATACATAACAGAAGGTTTGGGGATGTCTTCAGGAAAAAGATAGTAATATTCACCAGAAGTAGGAATTCCCTCGCTAGGAGAAAGACTGGATGAGTTCATATCTAACCCTGCCGTAAGATCTTCTAAGAGATGACGGGGACTAGGAGGTATAATAGCAGCCAAGAAATTCAATCCCAATGTAAGAGGAGGGAAGTGTTCCCCTACTCCAAATCCAAACCAGGCATTGGACAAGGGCCAATTGAAGTCAACTGGTCCTCCAAAGGGAATTTCAGATATAACTGCTCCCCCGTTGGGAAACTCGGATATAATGGGCTGCTGATACTCAACAGAGGACTAGGAGGCCTCTTATGAATCGTCTATGTAAGGAATAACAGTAGACGAAACTGAGGGTTCCGCCACTATGACTGTAACAAAAAGAGGAAGAGGTCAAAACAAAGACACACGAGAAAAAACCAAGGAAAATAACAACATGCTGAAAAATCAATCTCTAAATGGGTGTGTGATCGTAGGTGATTAATTTTACCACATTGAAACTAGAAATTTTACTGTTTCATGTTTTAGGAGTCTAGAAATGAGTAAGAGGTGACTCTATCACATTCAATTTGGAAACAAGCGTGAAAGGACAAGGTCTTGATGATATTTTCAAATTTAGTGAGCCAGTAAAGATCAAAATGACTGCTCTGGTAATCCAGGAAAATGGGTGTACCAGATATCCATGAACTGCCATATACACCTTGGTAAAAATGAAAGAGAAATTAACCAAGGGCTTGACGTACGTGCAGGTAATCTCCTCGAATGCTGTGTTCAGTGTATCATGGGTAAAAGGTGGCAGACTCGGCTTCCTATAGATAAAGGATTGTAACCTAATGGGGTCTCCCTTTATATACTCGATGGTACGGGGAGCACAAGTCTGTACTAGCGCTGTCTGTATCCAGATGGCGAGCGACAACTTCTAGGCTTAAAGATGCCGGAACATGTCTCTACCTTAGACTACTAGATATTCCATTAATGTTTCAATGTTTCCTTAGGTTAATTTAGTAAATTTTAAATCTAATCTTCAATTTAAGTTTCAATTTCCACGCCCTATCGAATGTTGGATCTCATAAATCCTATAAATGCAAAGTACATTCCACAAAACATCATTTTGTTCAATGAAGATCTATCTACGGGAGAGTTGAGAGCTTTTCAAATGACAACAAAAGGAAAGACACAAAAACATCCACTACTGTTTCCAATGCAAGCTAATGAAACTAGAAAACTTCTCTCTTAGAGTTATATAACACTAGTAATGCGAAAGAGCTTTCAATTTTCACTAGGCTAATCAAAATGAAAAGAAACTTGTTTTTATATTTTTCAATATTTTATACCAAATGCAGTAACTGAATGAAAAAACTAATGAAAAAACCAAGTCAAGAAATGATAGTGAGAGAGCTGAAATAAACAAGTTCACTCAATACAAATGCACACAATCAAGACTCAAATTGATGAAGAAATCCCTCAAAGCGAAGAAGAATCTCGAAAAAGACTCACACAAACCGTGTAATCTAGGCTTGGAGTGACAGAAAGCAAAACTTGAATGAAAGAGAAAACAATCACTCAACTAACACAATGATACAATGGAATCCAGTAAAACGAATGAAAAGAAACGAAAACAAAGTTGGCCAGGAAAGCAAGGACCCAAAACTCCCACAGGAGGCTCAGCACACTGAAGCACCTAGAAGCCCTATGGCTAGAATGAAAAAGTAATAGAAAAGGGAAAAAATCGGAGGAAAAGGGCCAAACACAGTCAAAATTGACTTCAAGGCACTCAATCAATCATTAAAGTGACACCAGGACCAAAACTCCAGCTCAGAGAGCCCAAAAGCAAGCAAACCCTAACACCAAACAAAGTTGACGTGCCTGTTTGGTTGTAATCTGCACCAAAAAAGAATTGATGCGAAGCAACAAGTGCCAGTTAGGGCGAACATCAAGAGCTAAACCATGCAATCGAGTTTACTGTGGAAAAAATATGAAAAAGGACAAATAGAGACTGGATCTGGTCTTCTAGGGGCTGAACAGGGGTTTTACACCAAGGGAGGTGAACCCGAAGAGCAAATAAATCAATCAAAAGCCAACAACAACCAAAAGAGGAAAGACTAAATCCAACTGACTCCCCAGCAGAGTCGCCAAATTGTTGAGGAGGTAAATCCCCTCTGCAGACAGAGGCGATCCCACTAGCCTAGATCAGGTCTAGCAACAATCAAGTCACACAATGACGTTGGTTCCTAGTTACAAAAAGACAAAGATCGCGATGAGTAGCCTACCTCAAATCCCACGCAGTTGTCATTGGAGAAAATATGATGTTTCTCGTCCCTCACTTGATAGATCATAGTCCTTCTGTTTGACATGTTCGGACACCTATACACATACAGGGAAAAAATGACATACAATGTAACATCTAAAGCATGTAACTATATATCAGTTAGAGAGGATATAATTCATTGCATTACATAAAGAAATGAACACATGAATGGAACAAAAATCATAGTCGCTTATATTATAAATGAAAAAAGGGAGATTACAACAAAATGCTCTGATGCTATGATCTTCCTTCGGTGGGGCTTGAAGCAGAGTGTGTCTCAACAAAGCCTGTCAGGAATCTGGAAGAAGCTCTCTCTTACTGGATTCTCTTCGGCTTAGCTCTCAATAGTTGCACAGCTATAGTTTCCTTCCTACAAGTTCAGCTCCCAAGAGTTCAGCTAGCTTGGAAATGGTGAGGGCAAGCTTTTATAGATGGAGGAAGGGGAGTTGGGATCCCTATAATCATGGGATAGGCCCTATCTCTTAGGAATGTTCCATGGTAGGTGGAAAACCACTTCCTATACATGGAGATCCGGAGCCAAACCACTCAACTCCTTTTGATGATTCATTTGGGAGTTTGTTAGAATCAAACTTTCGCCATTTATTTTTAAAAATAATCCCTTAATAAGATTGGCATGAGTGAAACACAGGGACATAGTGCTAGTTGGCACACCACCTAGTGTGGATTTACCACATTGGCGCGAGGGATGAACTGGCTAGTCGCACCCAGGCTAAAACATCTATTTTGAGGGATTTTTAGAGGAACTTTTCTTCAGGAGAATGTTTTTCCTTATGCAAGAGGATGCCATGAAGGTGGTTTCAGGACATTTTACTGTTCACAAGTCACGGGAATAATCCTCCAATGTATGGGACAAGGGATTGCAGGGACGGTGATAAAATACTGTGTAACAATCTCCCTTAGCAATTCATGTCCAAAATGTAAAATATATCATGATGTAAGGTATTGTAATTGATGGAGGTCATCATCTGCTTCAGATCCTACTCATCACATCGTAAAGCATATCAATCAACATTATCATTTTTAACTTCATGTTTTAGGGGGCAAGTGTTACAGGTCAATTTGGCCATCACTCCTGAAACATAGATCAGTACAAACAGGGTCTATCATACCTTAAATCAATTTTTACTTGCTTTAAACAAGTAATCATTTTTTTGGTTTTTATCCATGAAAGTTTTGCTGCTTGAAGTCTAGCTGAAATGCTCCATTGAGCAACCAAAGAACCCCTAGATTGCAGTAAGTGATTTGGAGAGCACTTACTCCCATGAAAAGCAATGTTGCAGTGCACCTAGGCCCACTTAAAAATGATTTGGTCGACTTTGAGTGAATTGTTCAAATGATTTTGGGAATCTTCCCACTTTCTAGTGGCTTCTAGAAGTTATTCTAGCTATCATGCTATCTGATAACTTTGAATATGAACACCATGGAGCCATTAAATCACTTATCCTCTTGTCCCATTAAACAAGGAAAATCCTTCATCCATTTATGGAAAATACATTCAATGGCGAATTAATTCCAAAATACCCTCATTTCCTATAAATGGATGGTTGATCATAGTGCAAAGAGGATCAGGAATTTTGTAGTGTTATGATGGTGAGATTATAGCTCTTTGAGGTATTGTTTGCAAGTAATGTTATGCTATTGGAGTAATGCTACTGATGTGATGAGAATGGATTGAAAATGGAGTGAGTTTACATCGAATCGATCCAATTGGTTGTAACTTCTCCTTCTATCTTATAATAAAGATATTTTTTCTTTTCCAAATACATGTGTTCGTGCTTTTATATATTTATTTTCAATTGCAGTCGATTCAATTTTATTAAAATGAATAGATCATATGCCTTTATATTTTTTCTATCTTTTGTTAGTAGTTGTATGTACCAATCAAACGAGTTCAGTTCGGTGGGGAGCGACGAGAGCGACAAAAGGGAGATGAAGAATGGCGAAGGATCATAAGTAGGTATTCTTCTCGTATCTATTTATCTTAAGGAAAAGGTCAAGTTTATTTCATTTGTTGTTCTAGGTGCATCCACCACACATAGGAAAACTTATCTATCTGTAGGTTTGATTTCTTTGAAAAACCATGCAATGGTTTATGTGGTTTCTACTATGTTTCACATGCTTCGATTTTCTCATCAAGGGAATATTGTCTTGGTAGACCAACTCGCCTTCTTGTAATCTGATTCTTGAACTGGTAATGTGTCGTACGATGGGAAATCCAAAATTTGTTATCAAAGTGTTGGTGTGGATATTTTCAAAGACTCCTCTTTAATGGGAACTTTTTCCCTTCCTCCTCCTAATGTTTTCTCAATTAACATGATCTCGTCTAGGAATGATCCTTCGATCATATCCAACCTTAATCAAATTAATCGTTTTAGTACTGTCATGATGCTCAACCCTATTGAACAAGAATATCAATTTGTTTTTTGGCTTCCATGTTTTCTTCTGAAACCAATGATCGTTTGAATACAATCCTAGAATCATATTTGCTTTCCCTTTATCTTGTTTCTTTGGATTTTAATGATCCATTGTGCTAACACTTTTTCAGATCTCTGAGGCTGACACATGGGTTTTTATTGGTTGATTTGGGTGTTGGATGGGTGAATTAGGTCAAATAGGTAACTAGGTCAGGGAAAATAAGATCAAAATTGCAGGCATCTGATGGGGCAACGTAGTTAGGTACTTTAACACTTTAGGGTTTCTAGGTGAGATGGATCAGACTGGTGAGGTGCTAAAAAAGGCATGATAGTGCATGAATTCCTTTTAAACTGAAGAAATTGAGAAAAATTATGGTGATTCTCCCAAAACAGAGCATAAAATATGTATTCTGCTTATCAAACTTGAGAATCAAACATATCATAGAACTGGAATGAACATCAAAAATACAATAAATTCATACATATGCAACAGAAGAAGAAACTATTCCAAAGTATAGTACCACATGAATTCAAAAAGAATAGTTGCAACTCATCCAATATATTCTTTCTGAAATCTGAATACACTAGTATATCTAAGGACAATGATATTGATGAGAGATGGCGAAAGAGGTTGTACATTTGCTGGTCATAATCTCTCTTTTGTACAATGTATGCCATTTTTTCAATGCTTATGAATAGATAATATAAGATATTGAGAATATTGATGCTTTTGAAGTGCATAAGCTATCTAATATGGTAGGTATAAAGTCTAGAAAACCTTCCTTCATAAGATAATTACTTCATGATGATTTTCATCATGGGGGCATACCTATCAAGGAGGTAATTGAAAGGAAAAACTCTCTTTCTTTCATTTTTGTACCTTGGCTTGATGTATGGCTCATAATAGTGATCATCCAAGCCTTTGGCCTTCAACCACTTCTAACATACATTTGGAATTCCAGTTCCAGCTGCACTGATGGCAGTGGATATGGTAAAAGTCACGCCAGCAATGGTCACTTGATTATCGTGAAGTTTTGATATCAAAATTCTGCTCAAAACAGGGTGGCGTTCGACTCTTTGTATCATTTCAGAAAAATTTAAGCATCCAACATGCTTGAAACAAGTGACAGTCATGGGAGAGGCCATTAGTTCTCTGATGTTGGTGGGCTAAAGTCTAATAATCCTTTCTCCTTTATTTGGCCTTCTCTCTTCCCTCTCTTCTTCCTCCATGTAGTCTTTGTTTTACACCTCCATGGTATTTTGGTCTAGAAACCCTAGGGATGAGGAAATGGGAGTGGGGATAGGTTTAGGGAGTGGAGAATGGTGTAGGAAAAATTAGGAAGTTCAAGGAAGGAGTTAGGAAACTTAGGGAGGTGATGGGGGGTTAAATTTTTTAGGGAATTGGGAATGGTATTTTTATAATAGGGTTGATGGTAATGGATACCTAGGAAATTGAAATGCGTAGGACTTAGGGTTTAGGGGAAAAGGGATTTAGGGACAAATATATAGTAATGTAGGGGTAGGGATAGGTTTCAATGTTATGTTTGAAGGAAATCTGAGGTCTTAGGGATTCAAATTTGGAATGAGGGAATGAGATTAGGGTTTTTAACTAGAAAAACTCCAAATTTTACATGAAAACTAAAACACCATGAAAATTTCTATTGAAGAATACAAGGAGGTGGAAATTGTGTATTAATTACTTGTTAAGTTATGGTGAGAGCCTTTTTTGGAGGTTAGAAGAAATTTAGGTGAATTTTTGAGATTTTTGAGCAAAAAAGGCACGAGTGCAGTGCCTTTGGGAGGAGCGCATCACCCT
Source organism: Pinus albicaulis (assembly GCA_034641835.2). NCBI lineage: Eukaryota > Viridiplantae > Streptophyta > Pinopsida > Pinales > Pinaceae > Pinus > Pinus albicaulis. The sequence continues at coordinate 461,072,028 of CM076577.1, forward strand.
CTCTTCTAGGAGCACAACGCAATTAGCAGGTGGGAAACGCAAATTACAGGAGCCTAGCACCTCTTGTCCAAGAGTCTAGTGCCACCATAGAAATCACCCTTTCACCCTTAAAAATGGAAATTCAAGCTATGGAAGTGGTGGCTCGATGTTGTGAGGAACAAATGAGAGTGAATTTGATGTCTTCGTGAGTTTTATACTTGGCGGGTTTGATGCTTTGGGCTCTGGGACCCACTTTACCTTCTTCACATTCATCTTTAAACTTTGAAACTATACGTTTTCACTATGACTTCATTATTTTAAAATTGATCATTTGATGGATTGAGAAACTTTAAACTCTAAAATTTTGATGCTTTGGCATATGGAACTCTAAGTTGGCAAGTTGGAAGCCATGAACTTATTACAAATTGAGTGACATAAAATTACATAATGAAAAATAAAAATTAAATTTTCAAATCAAAATTACATGTTGAAATGAAAATTAATCCTTAAAAATAATCTTTACATGGTAAAGAGAATTTTATTTGATCACACTCTTACTTTCTGGTATTATGCAATGGAAATGGTGTGTTATTGGACCTTGAAAACCCTAATCCCTAAATCGAACCTTGACCGGAATTCACGATGACATGAATGAATAGGTGATATAATCTCATTAAATAATGAACACTCATAAAGTGAAAAAGTGAGCCACTAAGTGATGAAATGACATTTTTGAAAAGAGTGAACTTTGATGAAAATCTGCACCAAGTGACCAAAGTTTTGCATGACCTAGTGGAATGATAAAAAAATTATGAGTGGGACCCATAAAATGATATGAAAGAGTGAACTTTGATCAATAGTGGAAGGATGAAAATACTGACACTAACACATTGGATGAGAAATTTCCAATTAACGAAAGCATCGCCGAAGTCATGACGCTTGAAAAAACACCGTGGAATGATACCCATCATCGTTCCTCGTTTCTTCCAAGTCTTGGTGGGACTCCTACCTGTATAGAAAATCTTGTTTCCCCTGTAATGACTACTCCTATAAAAACACCCATTTTAGTTCATGAGGTATGATCTGATGGAAAGATGAGAAATCGCTTAGAAATCATGCATCTTGATATCTTTGGGAATATTCACATCGCAACTCCACCTGCTCCCTTCTACCCAAGTATTATTTTTTGGTCATTTTAAAAATGGGGCATTATTTCCATCCTTCATAACGCTCACTTGGCCAGGGGACATGGGCACTTCATCTGTGTTGTGATTTATATCACAAAATTAGCCAAGGTGATGCCTACATGCAATATTAATGGTAGAATTGTTGTCTTTTTTATGTTAATAATTATAGAAATAAATAATTTGAGTCCCAAAATGGGCTCTATCTAAAAAGTATCCATGCAAAATACTTTTTAAAATAGTGTGTAGTTTTTGGTGTGATTTTCTTGCCTTTTTGCAACATGTTTTCCCCTTCTTACCATGTTCCACTTGGTTTTCATATGTCAATGAACCATCTTCATCATATCGGTTTCGCTGATGGCTCTCGTCGTATCAAATAAAATATGTCTTCGGATGTGTAGAATTTTATTCTCCCAATGGAGAGTTAGTGAGCTTACATGGCATATGTCTAGGTCGTACAACTAACAATATTTCAGAATATAGTGTGGTTATCAAACTATTATCAGAAGTTGATGCTTTTAGTATTAGCGCATTAGTTGTCAAACTTGATTCACAACTCATTGTATTAAAACTAGAAATGAATTATTTAGTTAGAAACCCTCATATTTTAAGGATGTATTTACTTTTTCGTCTCTTGGAAATTAATTTTGATTGCATCACTTTTGAACATATTCCAATAAATCAAAATACAGTAACATATACACTCACAAATTATGTTTTAGATAGACATTTGTGTAACATGTAAAAAGGAACCATGGCATCAATGAACATTAACCAACATCAGGACACACACACACACATACAGACACACACGAACACACACATTTAGAGTTTGAAAAATGTGTGCTACATAAAAAATATGTGTTCTAAGATATATTTCTCATGAGGCCTACATAAACGCAAAATGAAAGATCAGAAAAATGTCTATTCACTGACATGGTGCTCATGGTAACAAGAAATAGCCCTAATAACTTGGCCTAACAGTTGGCGTAATAGAGTGGAAACTCCAGCAGTGTTCCTATGATATCGGAGAGGTACATCATCGATGGTCTTCTAATCATGAATTCCTCTAGTCAAGGCATTCAAATTTCGCTCTATCTAAACCATAGGGTCAGCCCCCTAGACATAGGGAGCATCATCAAACTGGCGAACCACTTTCAATGTAATTAGAGAAAACCCTGGAGCTCTCTGTGGTCCAAAATTTGCAATTATCATAAGTTCAAATATCAGCTCCAACATTAAAAATAAAAATAAAAATGAAAACTTACAAAGCTTTCAAAATTTTTTTTTTTACCTCAGTCATTCCATATTCCCCTTGGTGCCAAAGGAAGATCTGGATCTCCTCTAAAATTTGTCCCCACGTAGGCCTAATCATCTATCATGATGATATGTTGTCACAATCATCCAAAGAAAGCAGTGGAAAACACATTTGTTTCCCTCCACCACCACGAGGCATCAACTCACTCCATTTCAGTAGTCGTGGGTCTCTCGGTGCATTAGGTCTGACCTCTATCCAATGGTACCTGAACAATGGAACTCGCTCCATGAAAAGTGTTAGCCAGATTGACCCATAGCCAAAATGCTTAAGTTTGTAGAAATTTAATAAAATAACATGTATATTACCAAAATCCCCTAATATAACAGTTAAATCCACTGTTAAATATAAAATCCTTCTACTCAATTCTTTGCGGAAATTAAATTGCCAATTCCAAAATAGATGAAGAAAAATCAATCGCACATAACAAGATGTTTTACCAAGAAAGCTTAAAGCTAAAAATCCCAAGTGTCATATATTTTTTATATCATGGAATCATGAAACAATCTCATACAAAGCTCAGCTCATAGAGCACTCAATACAATATACAATCGTCTCGCACTGTCATGTAGAAATTTGCATATCTATGCAACAATTTCTTCCCTCTTGACAACCTGCCTCCACTACGCAATCCCTGCTGAAGAAGATCCTGAATGAATTCGATATTTCCTTGCCTTCACTATGAAATCCTCATTGGAAACTCCAATGTGTGTATATATGCATTGAATGCATCACTATAGTCACAACTAATAGTCAAACACACCCTTTCACCTATCTCTCGACTGGGTCTCCACTGGATCTGGCATGCAAGTAGTTAACTGTTGTATTTCTTCAGTTGCAAATAAGACACTACTTGTGAATTAATTAACTAATTAATTCACTCATATTTCACTAGTGTATATTTAGTTACAACTAGCACAACTAAGTTTGACTCAGTTAACTGAGTTAAACTAAATAAAAACTCCCATAACTACTCTTCCAACTCTGTTACAACTCTGCGACAATCAATTATAACGAATTCCATCATGCATGAGTCACCAAAAAACCTAGGAATTCATAATTCCTTCCACTCGCTGATATTCCACATTTTTTCACTGAAATCAAGTGCTCCAAGAGAATAAGTTATTATTTATTGTCTGGTTATCATTAAGGGCTAATAATAATCGACATGCATTCTATTTTTAGATTTGCGATGTATAAATAGACTTCGTCCATCTTCTAAAAATATAAAATCATCTAAAGATAGAATTTTCTCAACCATCTAGAATCATCATCCTGCTAAGTTTAGAATGCTCACCATTCTAAAAATAGACATACACATAAGAATAGCCTGCGGGCCCCACATAGTGAAGGTGCTTAATTTTCACTAGGATCATCATCTTGTTGAATCTCAGCACTCCCTCTCACCAAGAAAGGGATTATCCTTCACCCTGATCTTGTCTCTATGGTATTCAAATTTTCACCTGGTGAGCACCTTCATTCAAATATTTTCATCCTGATCTTCCATAGGAATGTACTGAGACAACATGATCTTTTGTTGCACACAATTTCTGATATGATGATACCGGATATCTATATGCTTAGATATATCATGAAAAAAATATATTAATTGAGAGTTTAATGCAACTCTAATTATCACAATGAATCACTGTAGGATCTAAATGAGAACCGAAAAAATCGATCATGATCTTCCTCATCTAGATAACCTCACATGTAGTTTGACTTGCTACCATGTATTCTTCTTCCGCTGAACTGAGTGCCACAGATCTCTGTTCCTGTTGTACCAACAAAAAATTGTATATCTGTTACTGAAAACCCCTCTTGATGTGCTCTTTCTGTCCATTGGGCTATCTGCCCAATCTGCATCTGTGAAGCCATGAAACTTCACCTCATTCGTCTATCTGTACCATAAGCCATAGTCAGATTTGTCCCTTAGATATCTCAAGACATGCTTGCCCACCTTCCAAAAGAGCTTGGTAGTATTAACCATCGCTTGACTAAGTTGGTTAACCACATAGCATACGTTCGGTCTTGTATTGATTAAATACATGAGTGAATCTAGTAATTGTCAATAAACAGTAGCATCCACTACGTCTGTCGATGTAGCATCCTCTTTCCTCCAGTTTCCTGGAAGAGGAGTATCCATGGGTTTGCAATCCTCCACGTGAAACTTACCAAGTATCTCTCGAGCATACTTTCCTTGAGACACAAAAAGTTCACCTTCTCGCTGCCATATTTCCAATCCAAGGAAATAATGAAGGAGAGCCATATCCTTCATTTCGAACTCCTTTGCAAGATCCTCCTTGCATGAGTGTATCAGTTTCTCATCACCAATTAGTATTAAATCATCAACATAAAGAACAATGATTAAAAGCTTACCCTCCACCACAATCTGATATAGGTTTGCATCTGCCTCACTCTTCATGAAGCCAAGTCCAGTGAAATAGTTGTCGATCTGAGTGTACCAAGCACGGGGTGCTTACTTCAGCCCATACAACTCTCTTTTGAGTCTACACACATGCGACTCACTACTGAAGATATCAAAACCTTCAGGCTGCTCAATGTGGACTTCTTTCTCAATGATCTAATTAAGGAATATAGTCTTCACATCCATCTGATGAATGTGCTAACCCATCTGCGGTGATAGAGAAAGGATGGTCCTTATGGAAGAATATCGTGCGATAGGTGCAAAGGTTTCTTCATAATCAATCCCCTCGATCTGTGAGAATCCTCGGGAAGCAAATATTTCCTTATACTTCTCGACACTCCCATCAATAGCTTGCTTTAACCTGTAGATCCATCTTGAACCTACCATTGATTTATCAGCAGGCCATGGAACAATTTCCCAATCACTATTTCTGACAATGGAGTCATACTCCTCCACCATGGCATCCACCTAAGTGCGCTCTTATGCTGCTTCCTGAAAAGAAGATGGCTGTATCACGATACATTTGCTCATGAGAGCCATGTATTTACTGAATCAGTTAGGAGACTGTCTCTATCTGAGATGTGAAGTAGGGGCTCCTACATTCTATGCTGCATCAAGCTTCAACCTCTCATCGTCTTTGGTACGCCTTCTACCAGTTCTGATGTTTGTCTCTGTGTGAGTGGAATCCTCCACTCCATGATCCTCCTCCTCTGGCTAATCCACATATTGAGCCTCATCCTTGGGAACACATAGTTCCTCCTTTGCATGCAAGTGTAGCTCCCTCTCAAGTGACAACTTCATGGCTTTCTCCTCATTGAATTTTATATCCCGTCGCACCATAGTCATCCGACTATTTGGAAAATACACACGATAATTATGGGGTGTTTCTATGTACCCCACAAATATCCCAACTTCGGCAGTTGGCTCCAGCTTCTTCCTGGAATTCTTAGTCACATGAACTTAAATAGATGAGCCAAAAATCTTAAAGTGATAAAAATCCAGTTTCTTACTAGTAAAAGCTTATTCAGGTGTACTCATGCCAAGTACTCTATGAGGACAATGGTTTTGCACATAAACCATAGTGTTGCATGCTTCCCCCACAAGTGCATCGGTAGGCCCTGGTCATGTACCATAGCTCGTGCGACACCCACGATAATTATATTATTTCTCTCCGCGACCCCATTTTGTTGTGGGTTATGAGGCACTATGAGTTCTCTCTAAATTCCTTATTTTCTACATAATTCTTTGAATCCATTCCAGATATATTAACCACCATTATTGCTCCACGGAGCCTTCACGTGCTTCCCCGAATCTTTCTCCACCAATTATTTAAACTCATATAAATTTGAGAATGTTTGATCCTTCTTCTGCATGAATAATATCCATCATCTACAAGAATATTCATAAAAAAAAATAGCATAATACTTGTTTTTCGCTATTGAAGCAACCGAGAATGGTCCACACACGTCTGTGTGAATTCTCTCCAAGATCATCGAAGCACGATTCTCCTTCTCATGAAAGGTGGTCTTCACAAACTTACCCATTGTACATCCCTTGCACTGATCTATTTGTGCAAGTGTACCCTTGGGAAGTCCAGTATAAATCTATTGCAAAATCTTCAGGGCACCATGGTGAAGATGGCCCAATATACTGTGCCATAATTGTCCCTCATCCCAGCTCACCACTTCTTCTTTTCCGACCATTGCAACGCAGCCATCTACCTCCAGCTTGTATATATTCTTGAATCTAATCCCTATCCTCTTGGTTTGAAACATTGTTTTATGTCGTAGGAAGGATTTTCCCTTGCTAAAAAAAACGTCATAACCTCTGTCCTCCAACATTGCAACTGAGACCAAGTTCTTCTTCAGACCTGGAACATGCATAACATCTTTCAACATAAATGGTTTACCTGAATCCCTCTCAAAGGTAATGGTTTCAATGTCGATCACACTGTATCTATCATCGTCACCCGTCTCTATATGCATTTGGATATCTTTCTCCTCTAAGTCACTGAACAACTCCTTATCTCCCGTCATGTGGAAGGAAGCACCTCTATCAAGACACCACACTAATACCATTGTGCTTGAAACCAAGCATACGATCAAAGAGAAATCAAGTTCAAATTATGAGGCAAGGGCTCCAACAACCTTCTTTCTCTTCTTTTTCTATGGTTAGTTAGTGGTGAGATGCCCATGTTCGTGATAGTGAAAAAACTTCACCTTGGACAAATCCATCTTCTTGCCTTTAGGCTCAGATTTTGGATGGGATTTCTTCCCATTCCCTTTCATCACTTTGGCATCCAAAGCACAATCATCTTCATCATCTTTTTTTGATGAAGAGACATCTCCGATACTTCCCCTTATCTCCTCCTGCACTAGATCCGACCAAAGTCGCTCCCAATATGGCAATTTCTCCCGCCCATTGACAGAGTCTTGATAACTGTGCCAACTCTTCGAAAGTCCAAGGAGAGCCAATCTCACCAAGTCATCATTAGCAACTATAATTCCCACACTCCCCAGTTCATACCTGCATTGGAAAAACTTCGTGAGATATTTTAAAATACTGTCGCCCTTCTCCATTTTTTATTTTCTGAGTTTATCTTTTAGCACCAACTTCCTATGGTTGCTACTGCTTTGGAAAAGATCTATCAAAGCCTTCCACATTGCAAATGGAGTGGCTTTATCATGAAGGCTCGACACAATATGGTATTTCACACCTTCCAAAAAAATTATCCTTGTCTTTGCTACTTTCTTTTGCTAAGCATCAAGTAATGTAGCATCCGTTGAAGTGGGCTTAGTGACATCACTTTCGATGAAATCCTTCAGACCATTATCTTCAAGCACCGCCTCCATCCTGTCCTTCGAGGCTACGTAGTTAGAGCTTCCCTCGAGTGCATACTCCCACCGAAACCCATTGAAAACCATTTCAATGTTTACTCAACTGTCACACCAAGAAATTCTTGCAGTAAATTCGAATTATTCCACTGGCACAAAACTCAACACCACTTCAATACTGCAATCTCCAGTGATTAACACTGCTTTGATACCATGTAGAAATTTAATACAATAACAAGTATATTACTGGACTCCCTTATTTAACAATTAAATTCAATGTTAAATATAGAATCTTTCTACTCAATTATTTGCAGAAATTAAATCGCCAATTGCAAAACACATGAAGAAAAATCAAGTGCACATAACAAGATGTTTTACCGAGAAAGATTAAATCTAAAAGCCCCAACTATCATATATTATGTATATCATGGAATCATGAAACAATATCATACAAAGTTCAACTCATAGAGCTCTTAGTACAATATACAATCGTCTCACACTGTCATGCAACAATTTGCATATCTATGCACCAATGTCTTGCCTCTGGACAACCTGCCTCCACTATGCAATCCCTGTTGAAGAAGATCCTGAATGAATTCAATATTTCCTTTCCTTGACTATGCAATATTTATTGGAAACTCCAATGCGTCTGTAGATGCATTGAATTCATCACTATAGTCACAATTGATAGTCAAACACACCCTTTTACCTATCTCTCCACTGGGTCTCCACTGTATATGACATGTAAGTAGTTAATTGTTGTATTTATTTAGTTGCAAGCAAGACACTAATTGTGAATTAATTCACTCATCTTTCACTAGTGTATCTTTAGTTACAACTAGCACAATTGTGTTTAACTCACTTAACTGAGTTAAACTAGATAACAACTCCCATAACTACTCTTCCAACTCTATTACAACTCTGCCACAATCAGTTATAATGAAGTCCATCATGCATGAGTCACCAACGAACCTAGGAATTGCCTAATTCCTTCATCTCACTAATGTGCCACATTTGTTCACTAAAATGAACTAATCCAAGAGAATAAGTTATTATTTATTGTTTCATTATCATTAAGGGCTAATAATAATCAACATTCATTATATTTTTAGATTTGCGATCTATAAATAAACTTCACCCATCTTCTAAAAATAGAAACTCATCTAAAGATAGAATTTTCTCAACCATATAGAATCAACATGCTACTAATTTTATAATATGCTCACCATTCTAAAAATAGGCATACACCTAAAAATAGCCCGTGGGCCCCACCTAGCGAAGTTGCTTAATTTTCACTAGGATCATCATCTTGTTGAATCTCAACAAATTTTTCCCATCTTACATTTTGTGAGCTGGTCATTCATGTTGAGAAGAAACCCCTCAGTACATTTGATTATAACAGGGCTCATACAATCCACTGTTTGCTGGAAATGAGACTTGCTTGCTTCATGAAAGGCTTATACCCCTGTCACTCAAACAATGGTGTTTAGAATAATTCTCAATGCAAGATATTCAAAAAATTCTATGCTTATTTTCCCAATTTTTGTTTTGCGGGAGTTTTCACTACAGTGTCTCACAATGAGTGTGTTAGTACTATCCTCTCTGGCTCAAGAACCAGATAGTTGAACTGGTTGTCCCCTCTTGGAAAAAATAGTGATGAAGTAGATGTCAGAAACCTTTATAAATAACTACTAATCTCCTATCATGAATAGTTGGCGCTCTACATTCCACCAATTCACCAAAAAATTTAATAAATCCGCATGGGATCAAATCCCATGGGTCCATAAAAACTTCATCAATCCACAGTTATGAAGTGCCCTTATGCATTGTGGGTTTTGTGCAGCTTGTTGATCTTCAGTGTCATGGCCCTCTCCTTCCATTCAATCACCATTTTTCAAGATCATTAAAAAATATAAATTACCTTCCATGGAGAAAAATTTGCAAAATAACAGGTAAAAATTGAGATTTGGTGAAAACCTTTTAACCCTCAGTGCCAGCGCAACTGTGTTAGAATTTTTCAGTGTTATCAGCCCGATCATATTGTTGAGCCCAGGGCGAAAAACGTGAACCCAATGGGTAAATCTTGCGCTAGCATCCCACAAGCCCTATTTTTTTCTAGCTCCCTTATCCACCTAATACATGGCTTAAAATGCATGAAAATGCAACCAAAATGAAGAGAAAGGAAAGGGTTGTTATCTGTAATAAAAAAATCAATAAATTGTCCTTCAGATTGATCGTACTTCATGCCTAAATATCAAAGGTAAATGTGGGTAAAATATTGATTAGGTGCTCAAAATTATGCTAAAAATGAAAGTTATCAGAATGGTGTGGAAACTGAATGACCATCTAGATATCATCATTCTGAATCCAGTGCAACTCATTTCATGGAAAACCAACACCATATTCTCCCAAAAACGTGTTCTGTCCACTTTGCAAAATATGCAAATTAATTAAAAAAAATGCAAGCCAATCCAATTAGCAATCCATACTACTGACTAGGCATGCCCATGTGGTAGATTGACTGGTGAAAGGGTATCTTATTCAGTGCATGAGATTGTGCCAAGTGGCACTGCATTGTTGGTTTAAAATGTCGAATTTTTCTTGGGTTTTATGGAGGCTAATCATGGGCTACCACATGCCCTAGCTAGGGGCCACCATGTGGTAGCCAAAAGACCACCAAAATTTTGGTTAGGGTCCAAGCGAAGGGGCTGGGTGTCGAACCCATGACCTCCAAGTAACCAACGCCAACTTGCACCATCACACCAAGAATTTGTTTCTTAACCACAGGTGGAACAATGTACATTTAAAGTGTAATGGTTTTGTGATTGGGGGTGGGGCCAGGGTTCTAGCCCTAGCCCTAATCATCGTACCTAGGGGAGGGATCATGGGCAAGAGGTTAGCCCTTCACCTCCCATGGTACTAACTGTAACATTAAATGCCAACCACCAAGTGACACACCGAGAGTGCCACCATAACAACTTGTCGAACCGCTAGATGGAGACAAGTCACAAACCTTAACCACCTCCATAAGCCACCATGTGAGTGCTTAAGTGCTAACCGCCAGAGGTTAGTTAACTATCCAAAAGATATTTTTATATAAAAAATATTTATGCTCCAAAAACAATATTGTTTGAAATCTAGACTTTAGGCATTATTGGGAAAATTAATGCCGCGAAAATTTCACCCGGAAATTGGGTAATTTGGCGCTTGGTTAGCAGATTTGGAGGCAAAATTGAATGATGGTGCCAAATTCGGTGGAATTTTGGGTACAGTTAGTGCCAAAGCATGGGGAAGTCATAAATAAGTTATATTTTGAGCAAATTCTAAGTATAAAGAGGCTAGATGTGTAGTTTTGAGCAATTGGGAGCCATTGGAGCAGGTTTCAGAGCTCTTTGAGCATTGAAAATGTATGTAAAAAATTTTGAGCATAATATAATAGGGCAAGCTATTGGAAACTATACCAAGGAGACGTAGCCCAGGTGGGCTGAACTCCTTCATCATGTGTTGTTTTGTTACTATTTATGGTGATGTTCATGTCTGTTAGATATTGTTGTTCAATATCTTGTTTATGTTAATTTTCTCAAGAAATTCACATAAAAACTCACGATTAACTTGCAATTTACCTCATAATCCTCAAGCACTTTTTTTGTATTTTGAATTGGACTTTAGCACAAAAAACACTAACTTTCCCATTCATATCAAGTTAGTATCAGAGAACTAAATCTACTTGTGTAGGGAGGATTAAATTTTTTTTGCAAGTGTTTAAAGGCTTACAAGGTTGAAGCTTAAGAGAGGAGAAGGCAAGCTTGTGGGTGTGGGTTCTCAAGTTGGAGCAAGGAGAAGGAGGGAATAGTTGCCACAATCTCAACCACAAGATTTAAATCCTTTTGTGTTTTAGGATTTAGTTAGAATTTCTCATGAAGGAGGAAATGATAACATGAAAGAGGATGATAAGGCTTTTAGGAATGCTTTCTTTGACATCACAGAGATGGTGAAGGTCCTCTATGAAGAGAGTAATACAAGGTTGCAGGGTGAAAGCTCTGGGAATTCAAGAGGAGAGGGTTCTATAAGAGGAAGACGTAATGGAAATGGTGATAAAACACCATAATCCTCACCACCATCTTAACCTTCATCTTCATCCTCTTTCACTACCACAACACTTACTCATACTCATCAACATACCTAAAAAGGAATTGGTAAATAACCCCTGTTAAAACTTGATATTAAATTTGAGCTACCTATGTATAATGGTGAAGTGAATGCATAGAAGCTTGAAAATTGGGTTCATCACTTGGAGGTCTACTGCAGGATTCAAAACCTTCAAGATGACGATACAAATATTCAGCTAGCTTCCTTCACACTGGAGGTTTCAGCATTAGTATGGTGGGAGGCCAAGACACAAGATGAGATAAAAAAATGGTAATATATCAATCTCTTGGTATAATTTCATTGCTGTAATTAAAAGAAAATTTTACCCTCTAGCATATATGCAGAAAGACATCATGAATTGGCAAAACTTTAGACAACTTAAAGGTCAAAATGTGCAATATTACACCTAAGAATTTAGAAAAATCGCTCTTATGTTAAGTGTTGATTTGTGATCACAAGACATGTTGTTGAATTATATAGGGGGCTTACATAGGTTCCTAGGGCACACTATCCTTATGTTCAATGCCACTAGTCTAGATGAGGTTTGTGTGCAAGCCACTCACCTTGAGGCAAGAGGGAAAAATATTCCAGAAGAAGGTAAAAAGAATCCATTTAAGGGTGGAGAGAAAGGAAAGGGTTTCGAAGGAAAAGGAAAGAAAAATGCATATGTTAAAGAGGAAGGAGATAAAATAGCATGCAAACATTGTTCCGAACAGGGTCACAATGAGTATCATTGTTGGAAGCTTCATCCAGGGATGAGGCCCAAGAAATTCAACAACAAGAGGAAACAAAAAACAATTGCAATCACTCAACAAGATTTGGGATATGATTTAGATGACGAAATTAAAATTACAACCATGGGTATGAAAGGAAAAGAATCCATTTATAGCTCTAGTTCATCAACTTGTCACACTAGTACTCCAAATAAAGAAACAAGGATTGAATTATTTCATGTGACGGTTATTTCAAAATATACAAAAATTGACACACTATTTGATAGTGGTTCTCAAGCCAATTTGATATTTGAATAATTAGTCAAGAAAATTAATATTGAAACCATTCCACATCCAAAACCATATCCATTGGGTTGGATATGCAAGAAAAAAAATCTAAAGGTTACAATAAAGTGTATTCTTGGGTTTGCAATCACAACAAACTTCATTGACGAAGTTGAATTAGATGTTGTACTGCTTGATATTTCAGGGATAGTTTCTGGTAGTATTTACCTCTATGATAGAAAAGCCATCTTCTATCTCCATGAAAAAAATTACCACTTGTTCAAATATGGTGTAGAGTATATTATGAGAGGTCATCGCAAGAAACTAAATATTTCATTAGTTAATGCAGGACAAATGAAAAGACTAGTGAATTCAAGCAAGAATTTTGTGCCTACGTTTAAACCAAATAATGATGTTGATTATGAAGCATTTCAAGGTTGTGATCAAAAGTTTAAATCTGATTTGATTGAAGTGGTTAATAAAAATAATGAGATATTTCAGAAAGCAAAGTGATTACCTCCCAAGAGGGGAATCCAACATGAATTATAGTTGTAGCAAGATTTTATTTTTCATGACATTGGCATGTATAGGATGTCGGTTATGGAGAGTGTTGAAATAAAAAATAAAATTCAAGAGTTGTTGGAAAAAGGGATCATCCGATTAAGTACTTTGCCATGCGGGTCACCTATTGTGTTGGTGCGAAAGAAGGATGGAACATGGCGCATGTGTGTAGATTTCGATGCATAGAAACAAATTGCGGGAAATAACCATTACCCATTTCCTATAATTGATGATTTACTTGATCAAATGAAAGATTCAACATATTTTACTAAGTTGGAATTAACGAGTGGCTACCATCAAATTATAATTGTTGAAGGTGACATTTGGAAGAAAACATTCAAGACAAAACAAGGTGTGTTTGAATGGCTAGTTATGCCTTTTGGTTTATGTAATTCTCTTGCAACCTTCATGCATGTGATGAATGATGTGTTGAGGCAATTTCTTGATGAGTTTCTTATAGTCTACTTCGATGATATCTTGATTTTCAGTAAATCACGTCATGAACATGCCGTGCATGTAAGAAAATTACTTGATGTTTTAAGGAAAGAACACATGTTTTCGAAGATGTCAAAATTTTAATTTGGTAAAACTTATTTGGTGTACATGGGGCATATTGTTGGAGGAGGTTAGTTGAAGATATACCCATCTAAATTTGAGTTCATTGTGAATTGGCCAATGCCCAAGACACTCACTGAGGCAAGAAGGTTTTTGGGAGCATCCCAATATCAGAGGAATTTTATTGCTAACTTGTCTTCTATCGCAACTCCATTACATCCATTGACTAGTGTGAAAAATGTCTTCCAATGGGGAGGAAAGCACAAAAAGCATCTGATGCTTTGAAAGAGAAGATTAGTTCAGCCTGAGTACTTGCACTACCAAACTTGAGACAACCCTTTGAGATTCAAAATTATGCAAGAAACTATGCCATGGGTGCAATCCTTATGAAATATTGTAAGCCCATTTCATTTCATTCAGAAAATTTTACTGGTGCAATGATGAGCTATCCTACTTATGACATGGAGCTTTATGCGTTGGTTAAACATGTGAAAAAGTGGAAACACTGCTTGATGGGCAAGGAAACCTCATACACACTAACCACCAACCATTTCAATACTCTCACTCACAAACTAAGTTGCAGCAACCAGGGAAATTTTGATGGATGGGTTTCCTATAAAAATTCCACTTGGTCATCAGGTATAAGAAAGGTAAATACAACACGGTTCTTGATATTATTTTTAGCACTATTGTTTTTGCAAGAAATTTACTCAAGAATAATTTTATTTAGCATGAAATTTATGTGGAGAAATATGCATTTGATAATGACTTTCAATATTTTTATTCAAACTTGAGTCAAGGCAACCAAGTTGAGAATTTGGAGGGCTGGTGTTTAATAAAAATTCTCTTCTTGATAATTACTTATGAGCTTACTTGAATTACTTATGTATTGTTTTCTTTAGCTTAGTTAGTCTTTCATCCAATAAATTATCAAAATGCACGAGGAACAAAATTAGGCTCCTAGAGCCAAGGCAAAACCTCTCTCTCTTGGAGAGGGAAACCCACAAAGAATTCTCCTTATAGATCTTCAATTGACAAGTACCATGACCTAGATTCAAACTCTTAGCTTAGTAATGCCTCCAAGACCTCGCCACTTCCTTTTCAAACTTGATTATTCTCTTTTACAATAATCTGCATTATTTTTCACTGGTACTAGAGAACTCGGTCTCCAAGTTTCACTTCTTATTGCTCAGTCAAATATTAGAACTAAATTATCTTCACCTTGCATACACTTGCAATTGTATTGTAGTTAGGAAGGTAAATCACAGATTTACCTTCCTTACTCTTACTCACCTTTAATACTACGTTCTTCTTATGATCACTATCTTCACTTCATGAAATTTATGAGCATACTGATCTGTATTCCAAATTATTAGCAAATTCTTAATTCAAACCAACTGCCCTTCACTTTATATTTTAGGACCTCTGCTCAGCTTTCTATTCTTGTCTTTAGTCTACAGTTAGCTTCATAAAAATCCACACTAATCCACACTACACCTGCACTTCTACACTGCACCTACACCTTTTCACTACACCTGCACTTCTACACTGCACCTACACTTTTGCACTACACCTGCAGTTCCGCACTACACCTGCACTTCCGCGGTGCACCTAAACTTCTATACTACACCTGCACTTCCGTATTTCACCTTCAATTCCACACTGTAGCTCCTGCAGCTAAATCCGCACTGCAGCTCCTCAGGTGAATAAAAATTTGTGGTCAACTAATCTGCAAAACTAGGGGGTATATAGTGGTGCCATCTCTTCCTTTAGGCCAACCATTCAGCTAGTGGTAGGCAGACTTTAGATATTGATATATAGGTTGACATGAAGTGTATTCCAACATTTAATGAGGAATTTCTTCACTATATTTGAATCTTGTATTCCAACGTTGATGAAGGCTTTCCATAGCCATTTATTCAAGGATTTGTGACAAGGTTCATGACAAGGTGTAGAGCATATATTGATGACTAAACTCTTCATTAATAGACACTTAATTACAAATATAACTAGAATACAACCATAATAGACATCAAGAAGAAGTCTATGATAAAATCTTTCTCATGAAAACCATGAAGCAAGGACAACCAAAAATACATTTTATTATATTTTTCTTCTTCTTTACATAAAATACATAATTACACACTCAATATGAAGACCGAACTATTTACACTTTTCAACACTCCCTCTTAACTAGGTAGGTATACATACAGGTAAATGATCACTTTCAAACTAAAGACTCTTATAAGAAGAATCAGATTGGTAATCACATCTTTATATAATCATATAAACCAACATGTTCCTAGTGCAAGGCCTTGAATAGCAACCCCATCTCTCAACGAGACAATGGGCTACAATTTTGGTGAGACACATGACTATGAAAACCATAGTCATTATCTCTCCAAGGTACATACCCCACTTAGGTGTTCCTAGAGTATGACCTTCCTAGACTATTCTTCTCTTGGATAGCCAACCCTCAAAGAATATCGGTCGTAGACTACACTTATCTTGAATGCCCCATCTCATTCTCAAAGAGTATCAAATACTAGATGATTACCCAATCCTCCATTCCGTCTTCCAGGTGAAGAACAAAATGATGTGTCTATCCATTCTCTTCACATGGCCTTCACTAATACTTACAATTGTTAGTCCTGGTCCAGTGCATGACACATGTAATAGAGAATGACATACGTCACTCCCTCTCAACACAGGAAGGACATACTTTAAGTTTCTTCCAAGCAAGAAACTTACCACTAGGCTCCCTATCAACCAGGGTCCTGTAGCAGCAATCCAGCTACTCATGAATAATTCCTCCCCTTGATGTCATGGATTTCGATATTGAGGAATATTCAACATTTTTGGCTTCATAGGGCACAGATCATCGATCAACGTTAGTCGTGAAACATGTCCACTATCAGAATGTGATTCATCGGTCTTTCTCATCTGGTCCACCATTATGCCATGCTGCTTTCCTTCGAATCGTCTCCAAGGATCCTACATACCTTCTCATGATTAGCAGCCCTGCACAAATTCATCCAAATAAAAATATATATATGAAATTTTAAAACAAAAGTTACCACAGTGATGATATCTCACCATGACATATTCCTATAGGAATCGAAATACTTTATACAGATTGACACATCTCCTAGTGATATGTTTTTTCAAGGGTATTCTTCTTTACCAGACTTCTATCAGAGTCTACATATCCTCCCAGGAGATCTCCTAGTTACATATTCTTGGCCTCTAGATGATAAATGCCTCTTGAAATGGTTGCATTTCATGATCTCCTCCTTTCTGTGCATTCTTCATTCCTAGGATCTTACAATTTTTTAATTTCTCATTCATTTACAACCACCTCATATTCTCTGAGGATATATTATGTTGATTTCATTTGTCAGTGCACCGAGATATCCTTATTCATATTTCATACTAATAAATATGGAAGTCTATTACTTACAACCATATGACATGACTTCACATCATCTAGTGTCAGAATATAAATATATACATACCTTGTACCTTTTTCATTTAAGTCATTCTGTAGCATATTTATTAGAATTAAGAGCTTAATTCCCTTGACCCACTTTATTCATATGTCATCACATCCCATAATTATGTTTCCATGATGACCCTTGATCTTCATGACTTCCTTCCATCATAATTTTTATCAGAGAGATTTTATCTGGAGCTGCTACACCAAGAGCTCCTACCATGTTGTTGGAGAGGTAAATCCCATTTGCGGAATGAGGAAATCCCTACTAGCCCAAATTGGGTCTAACAAAAATGGGTCACACAGTGACGCAGGTCTCTAGTTACAAAAATGACAAAACATAATGAATTTCCTACCTCAGGTCCTACGCAATGGTCGTTGAAGAAAGGATGATGCTTTCCGTCCTCCGCTTTGGCAGATCATGATCGTTCTTCTTAACACGTCTGAACACCTGCACACATGCGAAGAAACACAATGAGAAATAGCATAGAATCTAAATATTATAACCATACATCAGTCAGAGGATGTAATTCATTGCATCAAAGACAAAGACACATGAATGAAACCATAATCAAAGTCACTTATCATTAAAATAACAAAGGAAAGATACAACCCAAAGATTTAATGATGGATCTTCCTTCAGTGGGGTCAATAGCAAATCACATCTCAATGAAGATCATCAGAAATGGGACAAATCTCTCTCTCTTCGGCTTGGTTCTCAAAGGTTGTCTCGTGATAGTCTCCTTGCTACAGGTTCAACTTGCTTCTCTAGTGCTACTAGGACTACTAGCTTGCTAAGGGAAAAAGGAAAGATTATATAGATGGTGGAAGGGGAGTTGGAATCCCTACAATCATGGGATTGACCCTATCCTCAAGGAATCTTCCATGATAGGTGGAAAACCACCTCCCATACATGGAGATCTGGAGCCAAACCTCCCAACTCATTTTAGAGACTTGTTCAGGATTTTTTTGGAATCAAACTTCCGCCATTTATTTAAAAAATAATAATCTTTATTAAGCTTTCCACGAGCAAGACACTCAGACAAAGTGCCAGTTGGCACCCCCTCTATGGTGGATTTTCCCCATTGGCGTGAGGGTTGAACTGGCTAGTCGCGCCAAGGATAAAATATCAGTTTTTAGGGTTTTTCAAGGGAAAATTTCTTCAGAGGAATGATTTTCCTTGTCAAGGGGGATGCCATGAAAGTGGTTTCAGGTTATGTCACTACTCACAGGTCACAGTAAAGGCCCTTCAATGTGAAGGACGAGGGATTGTAGGGACGGTGACAAATTACTGTGTAATAGATGCCCCTTAAAGCATGAGGCTCGAGAGAGAGAGAGGGGTGAAATGCTTTATGAGAACGTGCCCAACTGAAAACACTATTGTTGGAAAACCTATGTAGACAAATACAACTGATATCTCAAATACATGGTATGTGTTATGGTTGTAGCCATCCATAATAGAGTAATAATCAAGATCCAAGGTATAGGCGCATCCATCTGGAAAAGATCAACAAGAAGACTTAGGTATGGTCGTAGCCATCCAATCAATCAGTCATGTTACTGATCATGATAATCCACAAAAATCCATAGCTTGGATTCCATCAGACAAAATCCAGGGTCTTCCGCTCCAACTCAACCCGAACTAAGTACATGTTATAGTATGTGCATAAATGAGTTGAAGTCAAACATGCAAGAACATCATCTGATTACCAGCCAATGATGAAAGTCATTAACAGATGCAAGAGGAACGACCAATAATGATGATGGCCCTCAAGGTACTATAGGTACAATCCACTGAATGTGAAGAGTGAGTTGGCACCAAACACTTGTAGAATCATTTGATCAAAGGCCAATGATGAAAACCTTGCATCGAATGCGAAGAAACTACCATTGAGGCATGCAGGCTCCAAGGTACCTAAAGGGAGTCTCTCAATCAGCTTCCTGGATAATGAGCTGAAGTCGACAGGAAGTGACCTTGATCGAAGGTGGGCCATAGTGTTTCCCACATCATCGACACGAGACAAAGGAACATAATTTTTGTGAATTAGGATCAGTAGAGAATCAGAGGAAGGTTGAGTACTATAGAGGTCAACTTCTCTTGAACATATTGGCAGCATGACATTGGATTTGGCAGTATTTGACATCAAGGGATCTGAGGTCATGATGACGAGGCAAAGAGTAGATGAGTGGTAAAAAAGGATTACCCAAACCGATGGAGGCAAACAGATAGTGAGATGAGATATTCCCAACCCGACAGGAATGCAGACAAGTGCCATGTTCAAGAGCGACATACTTCTGACACGACGATGATACTGGTTCCATTTTTCCCCACCATTTCTGGTGAGTACCTCTTTATTTTTACAGAACCTTGAAGAGGATACCATATGCTTGTCATATAAGTTTGTCCTTCGGAAAAATCCATCCCAGTACATTTAACGAGCGCTAGGAAGGAGGAACTTGAGTAACGTCATTACGACAGAGTCCGATGTCATCAATTTTTAATGAGTCTGACAAAGGAAGAACTCCGCATCTTTTCATGTTTAGAGAGTTTGAAAAGACAGCGGAAAAGAAAACTCTAATAGTCCCTTCTCATAGATAGTCCTGCAGATCCGAAAAGGTAGAAAACTATATCTGAGAGAACCTCCTAGTTGCGATAGGCTAGGGTATTTACTTTTTGTAAATAATCTATCTCAGCCTGAAAAAAGGATAAACGTATACTGGGTAAATATCGCTTTGCAGCCAATTTAACGAGCTCAAAACGATAAGCGACTCAGAAGTATTTTCATTTTTAGAGAGTCAGAAAAGAGCTGAAAGTTGACTCCTCCTAGAGGAATGAGTGGTATAAAGG
Organism: Pinus albicaulis; assembly: GCA_034641835.2. Lineage (NCBI taxonomy): Eukaryota > Viridiplantae > Streptophyta > Pinopsida > Pinales > Pinaceae > Pinus > Pinus albicaulis. The sequence continues at coordinate 461,092,372 of CM076577.1, forward strand.
GTAGCAACTGGTTCTGGTAATGGTGGAACTACTCAAAACAAGTAAAGGTTAAGAGGTTGTCTAACAAGATCACTCATCGCAGCAGTTCCTCAGGGATGGGTAAAACAACCAAGTGAAGGCATATGATTGGCCAAGAATATGGGGACAATAAAATGAGAGAACCAAGGCTCATCTGGCAAAACACGCTGATAAAATGGCAATCACAAGAGGTAAAATGGGAATGGTTTCATTTTTACGCAAGCCTGAAATCAGAAAACTCTGCTTGAAGTTGGTTTCATTTTTACACAAGCTTGAAACAAAGATAAACTATGCTTGAAACCAGTTTCTTTTTTACAAAAGCATGAAATGGAAGAAAACTATGCTTGAAAAAGTAAGCATGCCCCCAGCATGGTGACTCAATTCGAGGTACATGCCCCCCAAGCTTCAATCCATATGAAAGGCAGATGGAGTGAAGGTTCAAGTTACGAGATCAAGAGAAAGACTCAACTGGGATTTTACCAGATCTTATCAAAGACTAGAATTGAACAAGAAAGTGTTTCATTGTTTTAATGAGGTTGAAACATTAAAAGAACTATACTCAGAAGAGCTTGTTTCATTTTTTAAGGAGCTTGACACAAGAAAACAAAATTTTCTCCACTAAACCTTGTTTCATTTTTAGGGAGCTTGACACAAGAAAAGGAACTATGCTCCAACAGTCCTTTCATCATGATGAATAAGAAGTCATGGCTTCCAAGAGTTTCCCATCTGATGGAAGGAAAACATCTTGGAAGTCTGGACCCAATGACCCCAGCACACGATGTAAAATGGCACTATCATTGAATACGGGCACAGGACAGGTGGCCACATAATTGACATGTGGAAGGGATGACACAACTGGTGGATAAAGATTCGACAGAGATGATGGTGGACTAGCTGCCATATTAGGACCAAAGAACGCATGCTAATCGATGGTCACGATCCGACCTTGGTGCGGAAAACACATCACACGAAAGAGGGAGGAGACAAGTGCTCCCATGGCATAAGTATAGTCGCAGCACAAGAGTAAATTGAAATTGAAAGGGCTAGGAAAAACCATCACATTCATATGGATAGTTTTCCCTCCCAAAGTAATAGGAAACTTCGGAAGGATCCCTAATGATTGACTAGTTTTTCTGTTAAATGCCAATAGATTCTGCGTAACAGGCACAAGTAGCAGCGAACCAAAAGCTTTCCAAGTAGTTGAGGATAAAATACTAACAGATGCACCTTCATCTATAATGGTGCTGGGTATGACCAGATGGGAGGCCTATATCGTGATCTCAAAAGGCACATAAGAAGGAAGGCGATATCCTGAAAATCAACTCCGATCGAAGGAAGCAACCAAACTACTTGGAGGGGCTAACATTTAACCGATATGGTCTTCCCCTGGTGTTATGGAAGAAGAAGGAGCATCCTCCATGACCTCCATCATGGATTCGGGAGGGGTATCCTCTAGGACGTCCATCACGAGGGGCGAAGGAGAAGATTTTTGAGGTATATGGAGAGGAGAATCTTTCTCCAAGTCCGAAGAATATGAATAAACAAGAAGAACTTGAGGGGCGTGAGAGCCACTCTCAACAGAAAAAAGACCTGCTGCACTGCATACGGGGCTAGCTCAACCGATCCCATGACCAATGGTTGGTCGAGAACAAATTCTTGAATTTGAATTTCTAGGGGAGTGAGATCAACCAAGGATGACTCTTGACCAATCGTTGGATCAACTAGAGGAGGACTCAAAGAAAGTTGCTTGTAACCAGCCAGAAGGCATGGTGCAGAAATAGTCAAGTTGTCCAAAACTCTCTTGGCTTCATCCATATATGGAAAAAGGTGAATGGCATGGTGCCCTTCACATAAATTACATGGATTGGAAAGCTTACCCTGCTTCTTAGGAGCTTTACCAGCACTAGCTGAAGATGTGCCCCCAACCTGACTCCTGGAAGCTAAAGGCAACGATGGACGACCATTGGACCATACTTCGAGCACCTTGGGAATGCCAGGGAAATCTAGAAGAATATGGTTTCCCTGGCATAACATGCAAGGGAACTTAAATTTTTGTGGAGGGTTGGAAGGTTTATCAAGAGGAGGTATTTTAGAAACAGTAGATATAGCCTTAGCCTCTCTCTTATCAGAATTATTCTTCTTTGTCTTCTTCTTCTTCTTCTTAGCCACCTGATTACTCAAATCTAGACTATTACCAGGTGAAGTAGAAGAGGAGGATGCAGAAACAGACGAAGAATGGGAGAGGTGCACCCTGGAATCAACATGATGTTGTTCAAGTAGAGGAATTGATTGAATAGTAGCCAGGACGTTCGGGACCATAGAGGTTGAAAGAAACCAAACAGGCAACCCAATAGTTAACCCAGGAAGGGACAACGTTGCCATATAAGGAGCACCAACATTTCCAAAAGAAGGAAAAGGACCAAGATTCCCATCGAAGGGGATTCCTTGGTTGGTGAACTCCAGAAAAGTTGCCATCGGAAACGACCTAAAACAACACCCTAAGGAAAATAACTTTAACTAGGAATATTTCGTGTGCAGTTAATTTTTAGAACATTGAAACAAAATTCTACCGTTTCATATTTTAAGAGTCAAGAAACAGACAAAAGATGAGTCTATCGCTTTCAGTTTGGAAACAAGCGTGGAAGGACAAGCACATGACGATCTTTTCAAATTTAGGGAGTCAGTAAAGGTCAAACTGACTACTCTGGTAATCTAGGTAAGAGTTTTACCAAGTTTCCATGAACTGCAATATACACCTTGGTGATCAAATGAAAGAGAAATGATCAAGGACTTTCCGTACGTGCAGGTAGTCTCCCTGAATGCTGTGTTCGGTGTATCATGGTTAGAAGGCGGTAGACTTAGCTTCCTACGGATAACAAGATTGCAACCTAGTGGAGTCTCTCGTTATATACTCGATCGTACATGGAGCACAAGCGCATACTAGCGTTGTCTAGAGCCAAAAGACAAACGACAGCTACTAGGTTTAACAACACCGGAACACGTCACTAGCCTAGACCACTAGAATGTGAGTGTTAAGTTTCAAAGCTTCCTTAGGTTGATTGAATAAATTTTATGGCTGATCTTCAATTATGTCTTGGTTTCAAGGCCCTATCGCATGTCGTCTGACAGTCTCCTATATGTAGCTATATGAGAAAAGAAATAATTCAATTCGATGAATGCTATCTAGTTAAGGGAAGAGCTTAAAACAATGATGCAACAAACAACAATACTAAAAATGAAACTTTTTCCAAACTAGACGACTTTCACTATCCAAAAGTAATTTCAAACATTCAATGATGCAAATAATGCAATGTAATCTATGTGAAATTCTCTTTCTGAAAACTATGCAATTGTAATCTATGCACATTTTCCTTTTTATTTTCAAATGATAAGAATGCACTTAATGTGATTTTTAGCTTTCAATCATTAAACAATGTGATCTAAGTTCAATGATAAATCTCAAAAATACTTTTCAATGCAATGTGATCTAATGCATTTTAACGAAAATAAAACTTTGAAATGAAGACTAAATGAACGCAAATCTTCTTAATGAAGGATGAAGGGAAAAGGGATGCAAATAAGAACTAAGAATGCAATCGTTGTTTAAAACACTTTGTAATGAAATTCCTCAAAAGGCGATAAGACATATGAAGTCAAACACAAAGAGGAATTACAGAGCATGAGATCAAAACAAGGCATTCATTCCATTTTACATCAAGCAATCATGGAAAGAAGACATTTCAGCTGAACAATGAGCAATGTAATCTATTCTCATACAGAGAAAATACTGAAAGGCAGAAGACACTATGGTGAAGGATTTAGGGAGAGATTCTCATTTTTCACACACCCTAAAATTGGCAAGAATTTTGTGGGTGAAAATAGCACCAAATAGCACGACTTGCTCTCTGACAACTAGCGCCAATAGCCAATTGGCGTGGGTTTCTAACTGACAACAAGCCCCAATTCCTGAAAATGAAAAAACAAATAATTTCTTCCAACCAAGACTAGACTCACCACTTCAAGAAAAATCTAAAAATAACCCAGAAGCAAAAGTACTGACCAAAAAAACTCCTAAAAAAGGGAAAACCCTAGCACCTATAGGAAATGGTGCAACTATATGGCTATAATCCATGCCAGATAGGGGATGGCGTGAGTGATGAACTAGAAAATTGCACCAATGGGCATGATTGTCAGGGTAGAAACTGCGCCAATCAAGCCAACCATGAAAGGATGAAACTTTTAGAAAAGAAACGGTCAAAGTTGATCCTCTGGGGCTGAACAGGGGTCTAAGATCAAGTAGGGGGGACCAGAAGAGAAAATAAATAAATCAAAAGCCAAAAAAAACCAAAAGAGAAAATACTAACTCCAATTTACTCCCTAGCGGAGCCGCTAGTTTGTTTGAGAGGAAAATCGCCTCTGCGGATAGAGGCAATCCCTACTAGCCCAGATCGGGTCTAGCAACAATCAGTCATGCAGTGACGCGGGTCTCTAGTTACAAAAATGACAAAACATAACAAATTGCCTACCTCAGGTCCTATGCAATGTTCGTTGAAGAAAGGATGATGCTTCCCATCCTCTGCTTTGGCAAATCATGATCCTTCTTCTTAACACGTCTGAACACCTGTACACATGCGAAGAAACAGAATGATACATAGCGTAGAATCTAAATCTTGTAACCATACATCAGTCAGAGAGGATGTGATTCATTGCATCAATGAAAAAGACACATCAATGAAACCATAATCAAAGTCGCTTATCATTAAAATAACAAAGGAAAGATACAACCCAAAGCTCTGAGACTGGAACTTCCTTCGGTGGGGTCGACAGCGGAGCACGTCTCAATGAAGCTTGTCAAAAATGGGACAAAGCTCTCTCTCTCTTCAGCTTGGCTCTCAAAGGATGTTTGGCGATAGTCTCCTTGCTACAGGTTCAGCTCTTGCTTATTTAGTGCTACTAGGACTACTAGCTTGCTAAGGGAAAAAGGAAATCTTATATAGATGGTGGAAGGGGAGTTGGGACCCCTACAATCATGGGATTGGCCCTATCCTCAAGGAAGCTTCCATGATAGGTGGAAAACCACCTCCCATACATGGAGATCTGGAGCCAAACCTCCCAACTCATTTTAGAGACTCGTTCAGGAGTTTGTTGGAATCAAACTTCTGCCATTTATTTAAAAAAAAACAATCCTTATTAAGCTTGGCATGAGCGAGACACTAGCATAGAGCGCTAGTTGGCGCACCCTCTATGGTAGATTTTCCCCATTGGCACGAGGGTTGAACTGGCTAGTCTTGCCAAGGCTAAAAGATTAGTTTTTAGGGTTTTTCAAGGGAAACTTTCTTCAGAGGAATGATTGTCCTTGTCAAGGGGGATGCTATGAAAGTGGTTTCAGGTTATGTCACTACTCACAGGTCACGGGAAAGGCCCTCCAATGTGCGGGATGGGGGATTGCAGGGATGGTGACAAATTACTGTGTAACACATGTTTTTATCGTGATGCTATAATATACATTGCTTCCTATCATAATATTTTAGAACCAACTGAAATCACTTAAAGGAGAAGAAGATCCTAATCATAGTTGAGATACCTCACTTCTTCTTTCTTAGATTTCTTTGCATCAGGTTATTCTATTATATCTAAGACATGGGTTTCTTTCTTTTTCCTCTTGTCCTTTCTAAATTTAGGACAATATCATTTATAATGCCCAAGATCATTACATCAAAAGCATTGTGCTTTGTCCACATTTCTCTTCTTATTATGAGGACCTAATTTACTGAATCTTCCTTTCTTCCCAGACATAAAGGCTTGATTCGCTTCTCTTGATCCTTCTTTCAATATTGATTCTTCTATCTTACCTAGACTTTGGAATGGCATGGCTTATTCTCTCCCATCTATGCTGGAAGTGGAACCTCTCCATCCTTTCGATAAGACATTTTGTACCATAGTGAGTATTTCTCTACCAAATAATACTTATCCCAACTTTAGTAGTTGTTCTTGTATTGCGAAAATATCCATCAGATATGGAATTATTCCTTCCTTTGACATTATTAATTTGTATAGTTTTTACCTGAGGGATATTATTTCCTTTGTAGAGCGTTTCAAGGATAGTTCCACCAATTTATCATATATTTCTTTTAAGGATTATAGCTTTGATAATAGGGCATGAGAGAGTCTTTTATTATTTCTATAAGAACCCTTCGGGCTCTTATTTCTCCGTGCATGTATTTGATATATGCTAGAATGTATTGTTTTGGAGGTTGAATTGTAGATCCTTCTATGAATTCCATAACATCATTTTCAATTAGCTTTAGATATTTCCTTTTCCTCCATGCATGGAAGTTTGATGACCCAACCAATTTTTTTCTCTCTATACAATAAGTCATTTTCACAGATTTAGATAAAGTCATAGATACTTACATGAGAGAGTAACTTTCTTCTTCAGTAGCTTCCTTAATGATGAAGAGGTTTGGAACTTCTTACAAGATAGAATTCTTCAATCTAGGAGATCTTGGATCCTTGATGGTAAAGGATTTCTTCAAAAGATGGTGTCTGGTTCTGCCACTGTCTTGAATGTAGAATCTTTGATGGCAAATATTATTTTCTTGAAAATATGATCCTTTGAATATTTTGAGAGTCTTCCTTGCAAACTGATTTGACTCTTCACCCAAACTTTGATTTTTGTTTCCTAGAGTGTCTCTTTTTCAAGCATCCCTTGCGTTCAACACCTTAGCTCTAATTCCATGTTGATAATTTGGAGGGATGTTGTTTAATACAAATTCTCTTCTTGATAATTACTTGTGAGATTACCTTAATTACTTATGTATTATTTTCTTTAGCTTAGTTATTCTTTCATCAAGTCAATTATCAAAATGCACGAGGCACAAAATTATGCTCCTAGAGCTAGGGAAAAGCCTTTCCATATTGGAGAGGAAAACCCGCAAAGAATTATCCTTCTAGATCTGAAATTGACAAGTACCATGACCCAAACTCGGACCCTTGACCTAGGAATGCCTCCAAGACCTTGTCACTACCTTTTCAAACTTGATTATTCTCTTCAACAATATGCATTGCTCTGCATTGGTACTAGAGAACTCGACCTCCAAGTTTCACTTCTTCTTGCTTAGTAGAATATTGGGACTAAATTATCTTCACCTTGCATACACTTGCAACTGTATTGTAGTTAGGAAGGTATATCATAGATTTACCTTCCTCACTCTTACTCACCTTTAAGACTGCTTTCTTCTTATGATCACTGTCTTCACTACATGAAATTTAAGAGCATATTGATCCACAGTCTAACTTATTATCAAATTCTTCCTTCAAACCGACTACCCTTAACTTTATATTTCAGGACCTTTGCTCAGGTTTCTATTCTTGTCTTTAGTTTATAGTTAGCTTCAGAAGAATCCACACTAATCCACATTGCACCTGTACTTCTACACTGCACCCAGACTTTCGTACTTCACCTGTACTTTCGTACTGCACCTGCACTTCCATATTGCACTTGCACTTTCATACTGCAACTCCTGTAGCTAAATCTGCACTGTAGCTGCTAAGGTGACCGTAAATCTCTCATCATCTAATCTCCAGAACTGGGGGACATATAGTGGTTCCATCTCTGCCTTTAGGTCGACCATTTAGCTAGTGGGTAAGCCGAATTTAGATACCGATATATTGGCCGACATGAAGTGTAATCCAACATTTAATGAGACATTTCTTCACTATATTTGAAGCTTATATTCCAACACTGATGAAGGTTGTCCATAGCCATTTATTCAAGGATTTGTGACACGTTTCATGACAAGGTATGGAGCATATATTCATCACTAGACTCTTCATTTACTAGACACTTAATTACAATTGTAACTAGAAGACAACCCTAATAGACATCAAGAAGTCTGTAATAAAATCTGCTCATGAAACCCATGAAGAAAGTACAACAAAAAATACATTTTATTATATTTGTCTTCTTCTTTACATAAAATACATAATTACACAGTCAATATGAAGATTTACCTAGTTACACCTTTGAACATTCCCTCTTAACTAGGGAGGTATTCATACAGGTACATGGTCACTTTCAAACTGAAGAATATTATAAGAAGAATCGGATTGGTAATCACACCTGTATAGCAACATATCAACCAAAATTTTCCTAGAACAAGGCCTTAACTAACAACCCCATCTCTCAACGAGACAATGTGCTACAATTTTGGTGAGACGCATGACTAATAGACACCATAGTCATTGCCTCTCCAAGGTACATACCCCACCTATGTGTTCCGAGAGTATGACCTTGTTGGAATATTCTTCTCTTTGGTAGTCAACCCTCAAAGAATATTGGTCCTTGACAACTCTTATGTTGAATGCCTATCTCATTCTCAAATATTATAGAATGCTAGATGATTAACCAATCACCATTGTGTCTTCTAGGTGAAGACCAAAATGCTTTGTCTATCCATTCTCTTCACATGATATTCACTAATACTTATGGATGTTAGTCCCAGTCTGGTGCATGAAACGCAATATAGAATCACATATGTCACTCCCTCTCAACACAAGAAGGACACACTTCAAGTTTCTTTCAAGCAAGAAGCTTACCACCAAGATCCCTATCAATCAGGGTCCTGTAGCAGCAATCCATCTAGTCATGAAGAATTCCTCCCCTCGATTTCATGGATTTCGATATTGTGGAATATTCAACCTTTTTGGCTTCATAGGGGACAAATCATCCATTAATTTCAGTCACGGGTTATGTCCACTATCAGAAAGTGATCCATCAATCTTTCGCATCTGGACCACCATTATGCCATGCTACTTTCCTTCAAATCATCTCCAAGGATCATAAATCCATTCTCATGATTAGCACCCTTGAAAAAATTCTTTCAAATAAACATATACATATGAAATTTTAAAACAAAAGTTACCTCAGTGATGATATTTCACCATGACATCTTCCTGTAGGCATCAACATCCTTTATACAGATTGACACATTTCCTAGTGATATGTTTGTTAAGGGTCTTCTTCTTTACCAGACTTCTGTCAGATTCTACATATCCTCCCAAGAGATCTCCTAGTTACATATTCTTGGCCTTTGGATGATAACTGCCTCTTGACATGATTGCATTTCATGATCTCTTCCTTTCTGCACACTCTTCATTCCCACGATCTTATAATTTTTTCAATTTTTCATTCATATACAACCACCTCTTATTCCATGAGGATATGTCATGTTGATTTCATTTCTTAGTGCACCAAGATATCCTCCTTCATAGATCATACTTCTAAATATGGAGGTATGTTACCTACAACCATAGGACATGACTTAAAATCATCTAGTTTTAGCATATAAATATATACATACCTCGTACCTTTTTCATTTAAGTCAATCTGTAGCAGATTTACTAAAATGAAGAGCTTCGTTCCCTTGACCTGCTTTATTCATATGTCATCACATCCCTGAATTTTGTTTCCATGATGACCCTTGATCTTGATGATTTCCTTCCATCAGAATTGTTATCAGATAGGGTCCTTGGAGTTGCTACACCAAGAGATACTACCATGCTTTTATCATGATGCTATTATATACATTACTTCCTATCATACTATTTTACAACCAACTAAAATAAATTAAAGGAGAAGAAGATCATAATCATAGTTGAGATACCTTGCTTCTTATTTCTTAGATTTATTTTCATCATATTCTTCTCTTATATCTGAGACATGGGCTTCTTCCTTGTTCCTCTTGTTCTTTCTAAATTTAGGAAAATCTCATTTATAATGCCCAATATCATTACATCCAATGCATCGTGCTTTGTCCACATTTCTCTTCTTATTATGAGGACCAAATTTACCGAATCTTCCTTTCTTCCCATACATAAAGGCTTGATTCTCTTCTCTTGATCCTTCTTTCAATCTTGATTCTTCTATCTTACCTAGACATTGGAATGGCATGGCTTCTTATCTCCCATCTATGCTAGAAGTGTAAACTCTCCATCCTTTCGGTAAGACATTTTGTACCATAGTGAGTATTTCTCTATCAGATATTACTTCCCAACTTTAGCAGTTGTTCTCGTATTGCGAAAATATCCATCAGATATGGAATTATTTCTTCCTTTGACATTCTCAATTTGTATATTTTTTGTCTCAGGGATATTATTTCCTTTGTAGAACCTTTTGAGAATGAGAGAGTCTTTTATGGATTTTATAAGAATCCCTCAGGCTCTTATGTCTCTATGCATGTATTTGATAAATTCTATAATTTCTTCTTTTTGAGGTTGAATTATAGATCCTTCTATGAAGTCCATAACTTCATTTTCAATTAGCTTCATATCGGTCCTTTTCTTCCATGCATGGAAGTTTGATGACCCAACCAATTTGTTGCTCTCTATATAATAAGTCATTTGACATATTTAGATAAAGTCATATATACTTACTTGAGAGTGTGACTTTCTCCTTCAGCAGCTTCCTTGATGATGAAGAGGTTAGGAACTTCTTACAAGATAGGATTCTTCAATATAGGAGATCTTGGATCCTTGATGGTAAAGGATTTCTTCAAAATATGGTGTCTGCTTCTACCACTGCCTTGAATGTAGAATATTTGATGGCAAAGATTATTTTCTTGAAAAGATGATAATTTGAATATTTTGAGAGTCGTCCTTGCAAACTGATTTGAATCTTCACCCAAACATTGATTTTTTTTTCCTGGAGTGTCTCTTTGTCAAGCAGCCCTTGAGTTCAGCACCTTAGCTCTAATTCCATGTTGATAATTTGGAGGCCTGGTGTTTAATACAAATTCTCTTCTTGATAATTACTTGTGAGCTTACTTGAATTACTTATGTATTCTTCTCTTTATCTTAGTTAGTATTTCATCAATTGAATAATCAAAATGCACGATGCACAAAATTAGGCTCCTAAAGCCAGCGAAAAACCTCTCCCTCTTGGAGAGGAAAACCTGTAAATATTCTCCTTATAGATCTTAAATTGACAAGTACCATGACCCAAACTCAGAACCTTGACCTAGGAATGCCTCTAAGACCTTGTCACTGCCTTTTCAAACTTGATTCTTCTCTTCTTCAATAATATGCATTGCTCTATGTTGGTACTAGAGAACTCAGTCTCAAAGTTTCACTTCTTCTTGCTTAGTAAAATATTAGGATTGAATTATCTTTACCTTGCATACACTTGCAATTGTATTGTAGTTAGGAAGGTAAGTCACAGATTTACCTTTCTCACTCTTACTCACCTTTAATACTGCTTTCTTCTTATGACCACTGCCTTCACTTCATGAAATTTAGGAGCATATTGATCCGCAGTCTAACTTCTAAGAAAATTCTTCCTTCAAACCGACTGCCATTAACTTTATATTTCGGGACCTCTACTCAACTTTATATTCTTCTCTTTAGTCCATAGTTAGCTGCATAATAATCGTCACTAATCTGCACTTCACATGCAATTCCGCACTGTAACTGCACTTCTGTACTGCAGCTGCACTTTTGTACTACACCTGCACTTCCATACTGCACCTGCACTTCAATATTGCACTTGCACTTCGGTACTGTAACTCTTGTAGCTAAATCTGCACTGCAACTCCCGAGGTAACCGCAAATCTGTTATCAACCAATCTGAAGAACTGGGGTATATATAGTGGTGCCATCTCTACCTTTAGGCCAACCATTCAACTAGTGGTTAGGCTGACTTTAGTTACCGATATATAGGCCAACATGAAGTTTATTCCAGCATTTAAAGAGGCATTTATTCATTGTATTTGAAGCTTATATTCGAAAATTTATGAAGGTTGTCCATCGCCATTTCTTCAAGGAAAGGTCTAAAGCATATATTGATGACTAGACTCTTCATTTACTAGACACTTAATTACAAATGTAACTAGAAGACAACCCTAATAGAAATCAAGAAGAAGTCTATAATAAAATCTTGCTCATGAAACCCATGAAGCAGGTACAACCAAATATATATTTTATTATATTTTTCTTCTTCTTTACGTAAAATACATAATTACATAGTCAATATGAAGACCTACCTAGTTACACTTTTCAAACCAAGTAGAGGCACTAGATTACCACGTACAAATAACTTGTTGTATCATTTGGGCAAGCTTTGAATTCCACAACGGAAGATATTAAATGTCATAAGGGAAGTACACAATTCTCTTATTGATGGAAATTTTAGTGTAAGAAAAACAATGTCATATCTTCATAGGTATTTTTATTGGCCTTGTACGTTTGAAAGTGTGTCACATTTCATTAAAGGTTATTAATTGTGTGTAGTCAGTAAGCCTAGCAATACGAAGTTATAATTTTACACACCACTTCTCGTACCTTCACGTCCATGGGAGAGTGTTTATATGGATTTTTTACGAGGTCTTCCATTGTTAAAAAGAGGCCATGGTTATTTGTATGTAGTTGTGGATAGGTTCCGCAAGATGTGTATATTAATGCCATGTCAAAAGAAAATGAAAGATGAAAAAACAACTCAACTATTCTTTTAGCATGTTTGGGTTCATATTAAGTTTCCCACATCCATTGTTAGTGATCATGATTATCCACTTGTTGGGAATTTTTGGTCAATATCAGTTCCCTAGAAAAGAACTAATATAGATGATTTATAGGAATTATCTTGTTGAGATCTCAATAGATGAATCAATCCAAACCTCAGATTTCAATTATATGTATAAATTATATACAAGATGCATGTATATATCCAGATTCTCCTGATATAACAATATTTATCTTCTTGCTAAATACAGAATCCTTCCACTGTTAATCTTTTTGCAGAAATTTAAAAACTCAATCACAAACACATGAAGAAAAAAAAACAATCACACATAACACAGTTGTTTAACAAGAAAACCTGAAGCTAAAAAACCTCAGCTATAATATATTATGTATCATGGAGATCATATAACAATCTCATACAAATCTTAGTACATCAAGCTCTTAGTACAATCAATCATCACACACTAATCAGAATAAATATACAAATCCATGCACTGATTTCTTGCCACCTGATAGCTTGCCTCCACTCAATCCCTGCTGAAGAAGACCCCTGAATGAATTTGAATCTACCTTGCTTTCACTACGCAATCATCATTGGCAACTCCAATGTGTGTGTGATACAATCAATGCATCACTATAGTCATAACGGATAGTCCATCTTGCCCTTTCATCTATCTCTACAATGGGTCTCCACTAGAACTGAGATGCACTGTCGTTAATTGTTGTATTGTTCAGTGGATTAATGAGTTATTATTTGTGAATTAATTAACTAATTAATTCACTCCACTCTCACTAGTGTATCATTTATTTTGAATAGATACAACTAGCTCAGCTGAGTTTAACTCAATTCACTGAGTTAAACTGAATAACAACTCCATGAACTACTCTTCCAACTTTGTCATAAATTTTCCGCTTCAGTTCTAACTGAGTCCTCGATGCATGAACCAGCAGTAAACCCTAGGAATTGCGTCATTCCTTCAGCTCGCTAATTTTCCAAATTTTTACACTGAAATTAAATGATCCCAGAGAATAAGTTGATGTTTATTGTCAGATTATTATTAAGAGCTAATAATAATCGACACTTCTATTTTTAGATAAACGATCTATAAATAAACTTCACCCAATATTCTAAAAACAGAATTTCATCTATTTTTCCAACTTGACCAACCATCCACGAATAGCATCATGCAACTTTTCAAATATGATCACCATGTCTAAAAATAGACATAGTCTAAAAATAGACTTACAACTTAAAATAGCCTGCGGGCCCACTTAGTGAAGGCGGCTGATTTCAATAAGCTTCATCATCTTGTTAAATCTCAACATTATACCCTGATGATTTTCTCAAATCCCAAAAAGGTTCTATGGGTAATAACCTTTTCATTTTTTCCCATTCGATGAAATATGCTAACTAAGAGAAATCATGTTTGTTTTAGGGTTTATAATATTTACCATAAGGTTTATATACCTTGGGTTTACAATATTAATCATTTGGGTTTTTTAGGTTTTTTGTATTGATCTTTTGGTTTATTAGTGCCTTGGGTTTATAATATCAATCCCTGAGCTTTATTAATCTAAGGTTTCATAGTTCTAGAGTATATTATTATTGATAGGGTTTATGAAATTTATCGTAGGGTTTAATATAGATCCCTTGGGTTTATAATACATTAGGTTTATAATATTAATCATAGGGTTTACATTCCTAGGGTTTAATATTAAAATTAGTGTTTACAATATTAATCCCTTGGGTTTATTAATTTTAGGTTTTATTTTCCTACGGTTTAATATTATACCATTTTGTTTTTAATATTAAACCATGGTCCAACATCACATTGTGACAAAGATTCTCTCAATATGAAAATCAATCATGTTCAACCACGATCGAACATCGCATTGTGATAAATATTGTCTCAATATGAAAATAAACCATGGTCAACCATGTTTGTCTTAGGGTTTATATACCTTGAGTTTAAACTATTAATCATTTTAGTTTTTTAGGTTTTTAGTATTAATTATTTCTTTCTTAATTAGTGCATTATGTTTATAATATCAATCCCTTCACTTTATTAATCTAAGGGTTCATATTCCTAGGGTATAATATTATTCATAGGGGTTTTAATATTAATCCTAGGGTTTAATATTCAGCCTAGTTTTTACAATATAAATCCCTTGGGTTTATTAATTATAGGGTTTATATTCCTAGGATTGTTTTAGGGTTTAACATTCTTCCTAGTGTTTAATTTTATTCCCTTAGGTTTTTAGTATTAATCCCATGGGTTTATAATATTAATTGTAAGGTTCATGATATTAATCTTAGGGTATAAAGTTTATTTTAGAGTTTATAATATTTATATTAGGGTCTATATCCCTTCGGTTTATAATATTAATCCCTTGGCTTTAATGTTATTCCCTTGGTTCTATAATGGCTTGTGTTTTTTCTATCCTTGGGCTTATAATATCAACAATTTAATACTGTAACATTGGAATGATACAAAAATGTATCCAACATCACATTGTGAAAAACATTGTCTCAATATGAAAATAAGTCTAACAATCATTATCACAATGTTATATTACATTGTAATTTATTCAATGTTACATTGTTAAATTACAATACTTGGGTTTAATACAAGATTTATAATATTAGGGCCTTTTAATATTTAGTTTATAATATTAAAGTTTAATATTTGATTTATAATTTGTAATATTAGGGTTTATAATATTAATCATAGTGTTTGATATGAATCCCTTGGGTTTTTAATATTAATCCTTTGGGTTTATAAATACCTTAGGTATATAATGTTAATAATTTTGGTTTAAACTTATTCCCCTTGGTTTATAATACCTTGAGCTTATAATATTAATCCGTTAGGATTATTAATTCCTTGGATTATAGGATTAATATCTTATGTTTATAATATTAATCCTAAGATTCATAATATTAATATTAGGGTTTATATTCCTAGGGTTTAATATTAATTGTAGGGCCTATGGTCTAATGTTATTCCCTTAGGTTTATATTCTCTTGGGTTTTTAATATTAATCATAGAGTTTATATTCGTACGGTTTAATATTAAGCCTATGGTTTATAATATTAATCTTATGGCTTAATATTAATCCCTTTAGTTTATAATCCCCTTGGTTTATAATATTTATCCCTTGGGCTTATTAATATTAGGGTTTATGTTCCTATGATTTTATATTAAGGTTCAATATTATTCCCTTTGGTTTTTAATATTAATCCCTTGTGTTGAGCTCGAGATAGGATTTCCTCCAACTTCTGGATCTGGTGTGGGGGGATTGATAGAAAATATTTCCTGTTGCATGTGTCTTCTAACCCGATGAGATCAAGGTTCCAAAAGTCAATGTTCTCGAGTTCTTCCTCCATTGCTTCTGGGATTGAGTCCAGTGCTACTCATTTGCTTTTCATTGTCGAGTTGTCCCCTGCATGCGTAGAGGTTTGGGGGATCAAAAAGGCTTCCGATTGGATCTTGGTTTGCTAAGTCTTTGAGGTCTGGGGGTTCTCTTGTGAAGATCACCCTGAATCTTTGGGTGATTCGCTCTCATTCTCATTCAGCTGAGCTAGTTCTTCGAAGTTGTTGTTTGTTGTTGGGGATATTTTGTTCGGGTTTTTGTTTGACCTCCAATTGTGCCTTTTCCTTCCTAAAAATTTTGTAAACCCTTCAGTGTCTTGATCAGTTGATTCATTATTCGGTGCAACCTTTTGATTTAGGGGACAATCTATGAATAGGTTCTCATATTGGTGAAACTTCCAGCATCTAAAAGGGACATATTCATAATATACAGTTTGAATCCATTCATAATTGTCATGCAAAAGACTTACCTCACCAGGGAGCGAGTCTACGATGTTCATGTAGGGTGCATGCCTACTGATCTTTGTCTCCTCCTCTGTTTTAATGAATTCTCCAAGGGCATTTCCTATGTCCCGAAGAGTCAACTCGTCCAAGTAGTCCTAGGGGAGGGTGTACAGCCTGATCCAGACTTGAGCCCAAGTGATATATTTCTTGTCTGGGTTGAAGCATTCTACCTAGTTGCACAGGTACAGACACACGAAGTTAAAAAAGTATGGCCCTCCATCCATGATCTGATTTTTGTCTTTGACGCAAGTGAAGATCACATTGAAGAAGCCCTTCATACATAGTTGAAGATCGATATGGCCCTTAGGCTTCCATTTCAAGGTGATCCATCTTGAGAGGGATTTTTCTGTGGGCCAGAAACCCATAAACTTTCCTATCAACGCATGGTCCTTCATGTATTGGATTTTTTCATTGATTCAATGCGCAAGGAGCTCGATCTTAGTTCTTGTGGTAGCCTTAGGTATGCATGTGGAAGAAGTGACTGTTGTTGCTTATGCTTCTACTGTGGAGGTTGATTTCACTACGGGAGATGCCCCTGTTGATTCATGAAGTGGCTAGAGTTCTGATGACGGTCGTTGTCAACCCCTGTCGCCGCTCCTTTTGAGGGCAAGCTAGAGGTGGGGGGAGCTACAATCTCGCCACTAGTGTCTATCATGAGGGAGCCTTTAAGCACTCCAGGAGTAGGAAGGGGCCCTAAGAGTGGGGATGAAGGTCTGCTCTGGGCAGCCTGCTCAGAAACCACCAAACCCTAGGTCATAGTGGCACTGATACCTTCATCTCTCTCTCATTCATCCTGAGGTATGCTCCTGAATACTAAATACATCCTGAAAGAATCCTCCAAATGAGGCAGAAAAAATGACCTACAGAGAATAGTCACCGCAGGCAAAGAGATGGTAGAATCACGGATATTCCCCAAGTTAGCCAGATTCTATTCTATAATCCCTAACCCCGCTCAATGAAGATCATCTCATGGAATGTCAGAGGGATTAACAGCCCCTCAAGGCATATGAACATCAATAAAATAATTACTGAGGAACATCCTGTAATACTCTACACGCAAGAATTCAAATGCTCCATCTCTACTCTAGACACAATCTTCAAAATTTTATGGAAAGGATGTAATACCCTAGTGGTGAACGCTAATGGGGCTTGAGGAGGCCTGAAAATCATCCCCATTTCATCACCCTAGAGAACTACCATGCTAAAAAACACTTCATTCGAGCCTCATTTCACTTGATTGGATCCAAAATCCATGGACCGCTCACAAATGTATATTTCCCCTAGCCTCTCCAGCAAAAAACTAAGTTTCTAGAGAACATTGCAGATCTCAACAACCAACGTACTCACCCTCTCTGGCTTCTTGGACGAGATTTCAACATGATAACCAACCTTCAAGAAAAAAACGATGAAGGCCTCACCTTGATATGGATAACACTTAGTTCAAGAAATTCATCCATGACAATCACCTCATAGATCTCCAAACATCCAATGACATCTTCACTTGGAATAATAGAAGAGGTGGAGCTCATCAGATCACCTCCAGACTAGACCATTTCCTCATCACGGAAGAATTCATACATCTAGGAGGAGATCTCGTAGCTACCATCATTCCAGCCTCTGGCTTAGACCACTGGCTGATACAACTCCAATGGCTCAAACCGGGTGTGCCCACTCCTAAACCCTTCCTCTTTGAACATTGTTGGTTCAAACATACAGGGTTCAAATATCTTGTCTCAGATTAGTGGACCTCCCTCACACCACCCCGAGGTACAAAAATGTATTAGTTCCAGATGAAACTGAAAATGCTCAAGGGAAAATTGAAGGTGTGGAACAAGACCACCTTCGGCAACATATTCAAAGAGAAAAGAGATCTAGAGGAGAAAATGAACTAGCTCCAACAAAAACTCATATATGAAGGACGTTCAGAAGACTCAGGGAACAAGGAAAAATATTTAACATCTCATCTAGAAGAGAGAATAATATAGGAAGAGATCCTATGGAAACAGAAATCTCCGATATGCTGGCTTAAAGACAAAGAAAGAAAAAAAAAAAAAATCACTGATCCTCCATCCAACACAAGATGCACAACAGAATCATAGTACAAAAAAATCAGAATGGGGAATAAATAGAAAACTAAGATGACATCACTGAGGAGTTGTATAATCACTTCAAGGTCATCCTCAAAGAACCCAACATCCATCGGTAGGAGGGCATAGGAAGAATCACACAAAATATACCCAAATTGGTCACTGAAGATCATAATAGGATGTTTCTCAAAGCTACCTCATTGGAAAAGGTTAAACAAGCAGTCTTATAATTAATGGAAGGGAAATCCTCAGGCTCGGGCGGATTGACCACCAACTTCTTTCACTTCTTCTAGGAAACTATCAAAGAGGATGTTTGGGATGTAGTAGAGGAATCACACACCACCCATTGGAATTTTTCGACTCTCAATGCTACCTTCCTCACTCTCATCCCAAAGGAAGACAATATCGCTTCTCCAAGTAAGTACAAACCCATATCACTTTGCAATGTAATTTACAAAATAATTTCCAAAGTCATAGCTAACAGACTAAAACAACTTCTTCCCATGCTCATATCTCCAGAGAAAACAAGTTATGTTGAGGGCAGGAAAATCCTTGATGGAATCATCCTGACCCACGAGGTCATCCACTCCCTAAAAATATCCAAAAACCGAGTATGCTCCTCAAAATTTATCTCTCCTAGGCTTTTGAAAAACTCAGTTGGAATTATATCAAGCAAGTCCTCCTTGCCTTTGGTTTTAGCCATACCTGGGTCTGATGGATAATGATCCTGATATCCCCCCCCCCTTTCTATCCATTCTAGTAAATGGAATTCCTTTAGCAACCTTCAATCCCTCTAGAGGTATAAGACAAGGGGATCCTTTCTCGCCCTTTATTTTTATTATCATAGCTGAGGGCCTAGGCTACCTCATAAAAATCTCCATCCAATCTCGTACCCTTCAGGACATTCCTCTCCACAATCTCCCTCCCATCTCTCACTAGAAATTTTTGGATGAAAATATGATAATGGAACACCCCTCGGTCCACAAAGCTCTCTCACTCAAAACTCTGCTCGATTGTTTCTCTGAAGCCTTAGGTACAGATGTCAACTATGAAAAATCTCAGGTCTTCTTCTTTAACAAGCCCATTATCTCCCAACGTAACATCGCTCACATTCTGGGCTTCACCATAGCCTCTCTTCCATCCAAATACCTAGGAGCCCCACTCACAGATTCGGCCATCAACCATACCTCCTGGAGAGAGCTCCTGGATCAAATGGAAACCAAACTATCTAACTGGATCAACCACTCCCACAACATAGTTGGAAGGATGATTCTCATCAAAGCAGTCCTTTAGTCTCTACCCATTCACCTATTCTCCGCTCTAGCGGCACCAAAATGGGTCCTCAAAGTTATGCGCAACTTGCAAAGAACATTCATTTGGGGGGGAACTAAAGATAAAAACAAATGGGCACTAATCAACTAGAAAGAAATATGTTCCCTGAAAGCACAGGGAAGACTAGGACTGAGAGATCCTGAGCACAAAACTAGCATCATGGGAGCTAGCATATGGTGTAAATGGGTATCCAACCCTCACAGACCCTGGGCAACCCTTTAGGCGTCCAAATATGCAAGAATTTGGCCCAGGGAGGACCTAATAAGATTCAACATTGATCCAAGAGGATCCCAAATATGGAATGCTACCAGTTGCCAAAAAAATCTGATCCAAACCCACAAGTTCTCGAAACTGCACAGTGGCACTCAAGCTAGACTCTGGGAGGATTCTTGACAGCAATTGCCCAGTCTATCCTTAATTTTCCTAGACCCCTCTGTTACACAGTATTTTGTCACTGTCCCTGCATTCTCCATTCTGAATACCAGAGCACCATCATAGTTACCCCTATGTACTGTCACACATCATAATGAATGTCATTGCATCCCTTAACATGTCAGGGACAAAATCTATGTTCACCATTCCTAAATTTGACGTTCAAAAATTTATACTTTTGGGTTGGCACGGTTGTGTAGTTATGGCCTCCCGTCGATGGCTAGATTTGCATTGGGCCTTTTGCCACGGTCGCTCTGTCTCTGAAGAGCCCCCACACTGAAATTATTTTGGAAGGTTTTTTAAATATGGAAATGAAGCTTCTAAGACTAACAACTTCGTGAGTAGAGTCATGGATGTTTATTCGATTGGATGTGGTCGATTTTCTCTCTTTGGCCTTCTAGTTCCTACAAAAATGAAACTTCCCAAAGAGATAAACCTTTCTTCCACCATATGTGGATCCCAAAGCTCATCCTCCACTCCCATAAATCCCTCTTCATTCTATTGAATCAGCTAGCCGGAGATAGCTATAATAGACCAAGAGCTGATAGTAGAGAATAGTCCATAGTTATGAGAGAGAGTTTGAGCCTTTCACCTCTTTGAGCCAATCGATGAATGGATGCTTTGGAAAAGTACACGATTGAACCCGTCAAAGGAGGTATACATCATCAAGGTGCAGGTTGTAAACTCCCTTTTATTTATTAATATGACATGAGTTATTTTTAGTTCCATCTTTTTCTATGTTAGTATTTAAAGTTTTTGACTCGCCTTGACTAGTTGGATAGTTGTAAATGAATATGTATGCTTGTATTTTGTTAGTGTTTGCTTGATTTTTTTGCAAGTGTGTAAACGTCACTACAAATGGAGCATACGGCTTGAAGTACAAATATCGAGGGATCGCTACAACATACTACATCAAGAGCATTGGATTGAGGTAGGACATATATTCCAATCCCCATTTCTTTTATAAACTAGGAATTTAGAAACCAACATGTTCCCTTGTTGCTAGACCCACCCTAGGGCTAGAGGGATCACCTCTGTTTATAGAGGGGATTTGCCTTCACAACAAGTTAGCGACTCCATTGGGGAGTTCAATGACTATTGTCTCTTATTGTTCATTTTGAAATTTTGATTGTTTTTCCAACTTTTCCCATTTGTCTTTTCTCTGTTGTTTTTTGGCTTGTTTGACTGCTTCTGGCCACTTGGCCTTTTCGTAGAGTGATAATTCTAGTTTTTCTCAGCCAATCCTTTATTTTTCCTTCCTTTTCTAGCTTAGTGTTGTTTTTTTTCTGACAATCGTGCCCATCAGTGTGAGTTGTCTTTGACACAAGAGTGATTTTTCCTGCTCAACGTTGGATACTGCTGAATAGTTGCGGTGATTCTTGTAGGATTTAATTTTGGGCCTTTTCCACTGAGTTTCTAGTATGTCTTATCTTTTTTCTTGGGTTTTTCTCCTTGGCTTGATCCATATGTCTCTTGTTTACTGACTTTCCTGTCTCATTCATTTCAGTTTGTGTTATATCTCATTTGAACAATGTGACTTATCCATCCCAGGGTTTCTAGGTGTTTCAAACCATTCGTTTGGTCGCATGTTCGTTGGGTGTCTGATTTGTCAGTGTGGTCATTCATTGTTCAAAATTTTGTGTGGTTTCTTGGTATTTTCAGTTGATTATATGTGAAGTAGGGTTTTCAAGCTTTCGTTCCCTGTTTTTTTGAATTATCCCTCCATCACCTCGAGCATAGATCACATTTCTTGTTGAGTCAACTTAAAAGTCCTTTATTTTTTGTATGGAAATGCATGCCTAGTTTTGAGTGTGTGTTTACATTTTCTTCGAGTATATCTCTTCACATTTTGACGTTCTCATTCGAAGCTACTCAAATCTAGTATTTTTTTTTAGTGTGGAATTGCATTGTTTCTCATCACTTATACTAAGAACAAAAAAATTGCATTCTTCCTTCTCATTTAAAAATGAAAAGTACTCTATTACATTATCAGTTTCTCTTTTTCATTGAAAAGTGAAGACAAAAGAAAAGTTTTCGTTTTCTACTTTGATTGTGTTAGTAGCATACATGAAAGTTTCATTATTGCATTTGATTAAATGCTACTTTGTTGCGAACCTCTATCCTTCACTTAGCTAGTTGTTCATCGAAATCAAATGGTATTATTTCTCTCATATAGCTGCATATTAGGGATTCGAGACAAAATTTGGTAGGGCCTTTAAATTGAAACTTAATTTCAAGATAAACCATAAAATTGACTCAATCAACCTAAGGAAGCTTTGAAACTTAACGTTGAAATTTATAGGTCTAGGCTAGTGACGTGTTCCAGCGTCATTAAACCTAGCATCTGTCACTCGTAATATTGCATTATACAATGCTAGTACGGACTTGTGATCCTTGTATCATCGCGTATATAAAGGGAGACCCTTTTAGGTTGCAATCATGTATCCATAGGAAGCCGATTCTGCCGCCCTGTAACCTTGATACACCGAACTTAGAATTCGAGGAGACTGCCTACACATACGTTAAGTCCTTGGTCATTTCTCTTCCATTTGATCACCAAGGTGTATATTGTAGTTCATAGGAGCTTGGTGCACCCTTTGGCTAGAGTTATTGAGTAGTCATTTTGATATTTCCGTGACTCTTTAAATTTGAAAATATCATTGACTACTTTTCCTTTGAAGCTCGTTCAAACTGAAAGTGACTAGAGTCACCTTTTGTCCTTTTATCGACTCTTTAAACATGAAAAGGTGGAGTCTTGTTTCAATTTTATAAAATTAATTTCCCACGATTACATCACATTCTCATTCTGGATCATGAGTAATTCCTTAACGAGTGTTGTCAAAGCCTCAAATCAATGATCACTTCTCCCTTCTTCGTCTGAGACAAAGTCACCGTGGTGGAACCACCTGTTTCATCCTCCTCTTCATTACCTCATGGTGAAGAGTCTCTCCCTAGAGTCTCTTTTGAGACACTCCATCTATTGGGACCCAAGGTCTTGAGGGTGTTGTCATCCTGAGCATTCAACCTCTTGCCACTCAATCTCCCCATGAGGAGTCATTTGATATCAATTGGCAAACTCCATATCATTTTTTATTTTTGGGATAAGACCCCCCTCAATGTTCAGACTCACCTGTGACATCATTGTCTAATTCTTTTCCCTCCACCACTCATCAACTCTTCCCTAACATCATGTATTCGTCTGAAATGGATGCCTCAAGTCCTATTAGTAGTGAGGAGACTCTCGTATCTACAGGGGAATATAAATTTCCTCCCAAAAATTTTCCTTATGAGATAAATCAACCATCCTCTTAGCCTTCCTCTCAGCCACACCTGACTAGTTACTATACTTTGGGGCAGTTCTTTTCTGGTGTTTCATTTTTGTACCAGAACCCGTTATGGTCAAGTAATGCAGCTCCTTCTTCAGGGTCATTTGTGTCAGGGCCATCCTATTTGATTCCTATTATTTCAAAAGTTGTCACAGTAGTCCCAACCCAGCCTATTATTTGTGTGGCTTCCTCCGCAAAATATGTTAGTGTGGTTACATCATTGTCGTTAGTTATTACTATCTGAGGAATGCATCCCAATGCTTCCATGATGTCTTTTGGACCCATTGTGAGTGGATCAAAACCTCACCTATTGGGAGTCAATCAACCTATTGGTAGTGTACCTATATCTTCTAATCTTATTCCTAAAGGTTTGACATATGTCCAATATATGATCATTTTTCAACATCAGAAATACCTCCCTCAGGGTTCTCAATAGATTCAAGCTCTGATCAATCAAATGCATCTTTACGATGAGTTTGGGAGTCAAATATACTACCATGGGCCTGTACAACAAGCTACATTATATGTACAAACCGATCAACCTTTGGTTCCTCAGAATCAATTCATGTACCAACAGGGAAAACCCTATGGCCTGCAAGGACAACCCTACCATCCATATGGACAACCTTCGCCCCAACCGAGACAACCCTACGGTCCTCTAGGTCAACCCCCATGTTCAACAAGGAGCACGTCATCTTCCTCAAGGGAAAACCTATCGACCTCAGGGAAAACCTTTTGTACTACAGAACTCGCCTTACATTCAATAAGTTCCACCTCTTTTACAACATGGACAACCCTCCACCATTCAACACACTCAGCCTGTTCTTCAGGGACAACCTGGCTCATCTCAACTATCAGGAAAACCTCGTTTTCATGGATAGCCTAGCCAACCTCAGTATCTGGGCCAACCTAGAGCCCAA
Source organism: Pinus albicaulis (assembly GCA_034641835.2). Taxonomy (NCBI): domain Eukaryota; kingdom Viridiplantae; phylum Streptophyta; class Pinopsida; order Pinales; family Pinaceae; genus Pinus; species Pinus albicaulis. The sequence continues at coordinate 461,116,878 of CM076577.1, forward strand.
GATTAGCCTGTTCAGCCTTAGGGCCAACCTTTAATTCCTTAAGGCCAATCGTTGGTTTCTCAAGGTTAACCTTTCATGGTACAAGGTCCACCCCCAGGCACTGCTTTCATCCTATAATATAATCCATACGTTTCTCAAGCAGGACCCCAGTGGTTCACTCAAAATCAATACCCTAGTCCCCAACCAGGATATGGGCCAAATTTTCAAAATTATATCCCCTATGGACAAAATCCTTCAGGACAAAACATATGGCCTGAAGATTTCTCCCAACCTATTTGGAACCCTAACATTGGTCTTTATCAAAGACCTACGATGCCTTTTAACCCACAATTTCCATTCCTTGCTACACTGGAACTACCTGATGTGTCAAAGCTAACCAATGATCCCATTCTTCATAATCCATATTGGCCCCTAGTTCCCACCAATATTCCTGGCAATTGTCCCAAGTTTGAAGGTAAGTCTAGAGAATAACCCCAAATGCATGTTATGACATACCACCTACAGTACTACTCTAACTCTTTGATTGATGATTCTATTCATTTATGTCTTTTCCAGAGGACTCACATTGGTGCTGCTGCAAAGTGGTACATTGAACTCTCTCGTGGAATCTTCCAAGATTTCAATTCTCGTGCAATGGCATTTCTCACACAATTTTAGTTGTCGATTCGCTATGAAACAAGAATGTACCTCCTTACATCCTTGAAACAAGATCGATCCACATATATCTCTAATCACATTCATGAATGGAGATGGCATCGTTGTTTGATCAAGTTTGAAATCCATGATCACCTTCTGACTGATTGGTTCACTACCTCTTCTGTTAGCTCAATAGCTAAGGATATTGCTATGGGGGCATGTGTCACCGAAGAGAAGGAAATTATGCATGCATAGTGCCTCAATGTGGTTTACTCCCAGTCTGGAACACTATATGATCTCTTTCTCGATGCTCCACGACCTTGAACTTCCAAAGCCCTGGTGACACCATCTGGTCATGGTGTCATAGGTTTCATTTCTCAGACTTCCCATAAGTCTTCTCCTAATTCTGCGAAGCAGAAATCCACCACTTCTACCAATATTTCTTTTCAACCACCTTCCAATCCTGGTAAAACCATGGAAGTGAATGCTATCTATTCTACCTCAGCAGATAAAGATTCCAAAGGTAACCAAAACAAGATTCTCCTAAAACAAATACAGATGATGGCTTGAAATGTAAACCGAAGTATCCTTGTCTGATATGTGACAATGAGCATTACACCAAGAACTGTCCCAGATAAGCCGAAGTGATTTTTCTACTCAAAGGCACCCAAGGTACTCTGCTTTTCTTAACGAACCGTTCCTATCATGGAAAACTCAACTATGGAGCAACCCCAATCCTCCACCCCTTTTGGCTCTCAAGTTGTCATGATGAATGGTGCTTCACCCATATCCATTGCTACCAAATCAAAATATTATACAAAACCACGTCAAGTAGTGGGGAAAGAAATTGAAGATGCTCCTACTCCTTCTCCCCCACCTGCTTCTGGCCCTCTTCATATTGAAAGGCCTAGTTCCAAGCCCGTTGTACGACCACCTTTGAAATTTGTACTCTGTAGGTCGTCCTATAACCCAAACACCCATGTCTCTTAGCATTATAGTTTTTTTGAGGACTTGAATCAAGAACCATCTGCTATGTCTGCACTAGAAGTACTTCAGAGTTGTCCCTCACAAAATAAGGCTTTTTTATCTGCTGTTAGAGGGGTTGACATTGTGGATTCGAGCCTTATCACTTTCGATCTAGAAAATTTCATCTCACCTCTCCCTCACCAAATTTACTTGATCATCCAAGTTGGGATTAATGGTAATAATATCCATCGATCAGTTGAAAACGAAGGTCCATCTACTTAAATCATGTTTGTTGCATGTTGGAAAGCCATCAACTCTCTAGCCCTTAACCAGTCTCCAAATGCATTAGAGGCCTTTGATGGAAGGGAATATAACCCTCTTGATATCCTCACCAGCATACCTATCACGTTGGAAGGAAAAATGGGTAATGTCAAGGTTGAAGTCGTTGATGCCAAACTCAACTATAATCTCCTTCTTGATCGCATTTGGACTCATGCCATTCTATGCGTATTGTCCACTCTCTTTTGTTTTCTACATTTCCTGCATGAAGGAAATATTATCACTGTTGATCAGCTATCCTTTTTCACTTCCACTTCTTCAGAGAGAAAAATTTCGTATATAGACCACATTCCCATGCCTTATGAAAGTGTGGGGCTAGGACTTTTCAAAGATATTGCCCTTATGGGTCTCTTTTCTCTTCCTTCACCCAACATTGCTCTTGTCAATATGATCTCCACATCTTCTGATCCTTGGATCATCCCTTCACCTTCTCAGGTTGATTCATTTGGTGATGTAGTGTCGTTAAGCCCAATATAAATTGATTATCATGAGGTCATATCAGCTTTGGCTTCTCCTTCTGATCATACTTTTTCAAGTATGCCTCTTGACACGTATTCTAAATCCCCTTGGCTCGGTGCTTCAGATTCTCTAGATCCCTTGAACGAGACGTTTCCAATTGATGAATCCATCATGGAAACCATGCCTCTCAAGGATCCCTTCTGTGATGATTGTCATCATTGTTCCTCCTTTTTATCGATTCTTGGGGAAATGTCTACCTTTCTTGAGAAATTTGCTTCACAAGCTCCTTCCCCATTTCTTCAAATGACTATTTTGACACATGAATTTTTTATAGAAGGAAACATGGGAAATATCACTCAGACGATGCCTATTTAGATCTATGTTAAACCGAGGGTTTTTTAGAACATCCATATTGGGGTGACCTATTCTCCTAATGAGATTGAGGTCTATACTAGTCTCTTCCGAGAATTTGGAGACTTTTTCACTTAGTCCTATGAGTAAATTTGTGACATTGATTCGAGTATAGTCATGCACGGAATCCATACTTATCCTGATGCAAAACCTGTTCACCAACATCTTCATCCTATGCACCCTAGAAAGGAAGCTACCATAAAGGGAGAAGTTGAAATAATTCTCAAAGTAGGCTTCATTTATCCAATCTCATTGATATATTGGGTCTCTAACATTATCCCTGTAGACAAAAAGCAGGGCAGTATTCATGTTTGTGTGGATTACCGTGATATCAATCATGCTTGTCCCAAGGATAACTATCCCACTCTCTTCATAGACCACATAATTGATGAATGTGCTGGGAGTGATATTTTCTCCCCTATGGGTGGGTTCTCTGGTTACAACCAGATTAATGTATTACCCTTCGATCAACATAAAACTGCCTTCATCTATCCATGGGGCACTTTGCGTATAAGAAGCTCTCTTTTTTCTTGAAAAATACTGGTTCCACGTTCCAATGAGAAATTTCATATGCTTTTCATGATATTAATCGCATTGTTCAACCTTACCTTGATGACCTCCTGGCTCATTCCGCTAAGCATCAGGACCACCCTGAACACCTCTGTTAGATGTTTCTTCGTTGTAGATGATATAACATTCGGCTTAATCCACACAAATTTTTCTTCTATGTCAATTCCAACAGACTCCTTGGGTTTGTTGTTTCTAAGTACATAATTCATCTCGATCCTCTAAAGGTCAAAGCTATCATTAATCTCCCCTCCCTTTCCTCTTTACACTAGTTCAAGAGTTTGCAATGGAGAGTGAATTTCCCACGTCGTTACACAATATTTTGTCATCGTGCCTGCATTCCCCCATATGAATACTGGAGGACCCTCATAGTGACCCATGTGTACTACCACACATCATAATTAATGTAATTAAATCCCTTAACGTGTCAGGAACACAATCTCTGTTGACCATTCCTGAAGTTGACCATTAAAAACTTATACTTTTGGGTCGGCACGATTGTGTAGTTATGGCCTTGCACCGATGGCGAGATTTGCACTGGGCCTCGTGCCATGGTCACCCTGTCTCTGAAGAGCCCCTGTGTTGAACTAATTTTGGAAGGTTTTTTAAATATGGAAATGAAGCTTCTAAGATATAACAGTTTCGTGAGCGGGGTCATGGTTGTTTGTTCGACTGGATGTGGTCAAGTTTCTCTCTTTGGCCTTCTAGTTCCTACAAAAATGAAACTTCCCAAAGAGATAGACCTTTCCTCCATCCTATGTGGATCCCAAAGCTCATCCTCCACTCCTATAAATCCCTCTTCATTCGATTGAATCGGCTAGCTGAAGATAGCTAGAATAGACCAAGAGCTGATAACAGAGAATAGTCCATAGTTGTGAGAGAGAGTTTGATCCTTTCACCTCTTTGAGCCAATCATCGCTTACCTCCACCCCGTCATTACCATTGGTCCCTTTACGAAGTGCGGTATCGATTTTATGATGTGTAACCCTTGTTCGGACTGGTCGCATGCTTATATTATTTTAACCATAGACTAATTCACCAAATGGGTCGAAGCAATGCCTACATTTATAGCTAATGGTAAGATAGCCGCAAAAATTCTCTTCAATCATGTGATTACGAGGTTTGGATTCCCTCAAGCCATTTTCAATGACCATGGCTCCCATTTTTTCCATTATCACGACATCTCTACGTCGTACTACCCCCATGCCAATGGCCAAGTTGAAGCCATGATCAAAGTTTTAGTCACTATGTTTTAGCGTACTATTTGGAAGCACAACTCCAATTGGCATAAACCTCGGAGAAGGATGCAACCAAATTCATGCCATTTCAGCTTGTTTCTGGTCTAGAAGCTACCCTTCCGATTGAATGTGAAATTTCGTCACTCAAGGAAGCTATCAAATTACTGTCGAATACCTAGTCGGAGGAAGAACGTCTTCTATATTTGGATAGGTTTGATGAAACTCGTCACTTTGCTGCTATAGTCATCGAAGCACAAAAGAAGCGGGTCAAAGCTCATTTTGATTAGAAAATTTCCCCTCTCACCTTCGTACAAGGAAACTTAGTCCTTTTGTATGACCAGGCCCATTATAAGCTATGGGTAGGTAAATTCGAACCCATGTGGCATGGGCCCTACATCGTTAAATGCATCTTGCAAAATGGGGCCTATGAGATTATTTATTATGAATGATATCCCTTGTATCAGCCCCGAAATGACCCATATCTCAAAAAATATTATGTATGAGTTTCTCATGCATTTCCTTTGTACATAAGTATGTTTTTCATTTTTGTACACTTTTGTCTTAGTGTGCTTTGCGAGAATTTTTTTCCTGCTTATTATGTCTTTTCTTACTGTGCAGATTTCAATCACTACTTATGTTGGTTTCACTAACGGTGCCTTCCGCAGTACCCAAAAGTTATCCTCTACAGCTTGGGTGATTTATGATCCTAACGGTGAGTTAGTATACCTTCAAGGAATTTGTCTAGGACGTGAAACTAACAATGTCGTTGAATATAGTAGAATTATCAAACTTCTAACTGAAGCTATTGCCCTCGAAATTCATGAATTAATTGTAAACCTAGACTCTCAGCTTATTTTTCTCCAGCTCAATGGGCATTATTCTATTGGAAACCCTCAGATTTTGAGGATGTATTTACATGTTTGTTTGCTAGAAATAAATTTTGATTATATTACGTATCAACATATTCCCAGATGAATGAATATGTTAACTGATGCAGTAGCTAATATTGTATTAGAAAGAAATTTGTGGAATTTTTAAAAATAAATCATCATCACGTAGTAATATTTAGATAGGAAGATAAGTATATATATATATATATATATATATATATATATATATATATATATATATATATATATCGATTGTTTGCATCGGCTTGTACATCATAGTTCAAAATATATATGTGCTCTAGTTACATCCTGCGACACCATGTCTCACAAAAAATGCAGAAATGAAACTTAGGAGTCTAATCAGCATGGTGCTCATGATAACACGTCACTACTTGCATGACACAACTTAGCAGTCGATGGATGTGGTTAGAAACTCCTATTGTGTACACGTAAGCATAAGGAATGTCCTCGAATATCACGTAATCTAGGATCCGTTATCAAATCTACCTTAGGCTGAAATAAGGTAAAACTCAAGGCTACATCAAACCATGCTCAGCCTCGTAGCTAGCCCTACGAGGACAGGAGAGGGCTCTCTCCGGGTCTATCTCGGCAAAGGATTTTCAAAGGGGCTGAGATGACTTATAATGAACAATGAATACTGATTTTAGGCTAGTAAAGAGATAGGAATGTTTGATTTTGATTTTTTGGGTTTTTGTTGGAGAAATGGAAAAAACAATTTTGGGTCCAGGGATAAGGCCAGATCTTTGCAGAATTCGAGTTGGGGCGAGGTAGGCAATAGTCTTGATGCTTTTTGATTAAGTGTATGGATAGATCAGAATGAAAAGGAGCTGAAGAGGGCAAGGGAGAACATGAATCCTCTCCAAACAGGCGAAAACATGTAAAACTAAACAAATTCAAAGGCAGAGCACTGAAATCAATGGATTCAACCTCGTTTACTCATTCATTTAGTTTTAGAAGCATAAGAAGGGAATGGCATACATTAAACATGAAATAACTTACAATAAACTGAGAGAAAACACCATCAAGAACTGAAAGCCACAAGAATCCCAACAGGTGCTGCAAAACCTCTGATCTTTCCTTAGCCAAAATATAAAAAATATGTACAATAGTGTGCCAAAGTTCTCCCAAGAGTCCAACCCTGAAAGTGTCTCAGAAATTACAATATATAGATCACTATAACCCCCTCCCATGCCTCTAGAGGTCGAATTCCTTCTTCAGGGATCAGTTTCAACCAAATTCTAATCAAGGAGCTAAAATCTAGGCAGCTAACAACTTGCCTCTAAAAGAGTGGAAACTGATTCATTTACTTGATTTTCACTTTTTTGAGAGTGAATCTTATAGAATAGGTAAAAGTGAGCCAAATTTACATTCCAACCCTCAATTTACATCATGAAAACTCAAAAATTACATCCACAAGCAAAACTGGTCCAACTGGCCGAAATCCTGAGCTAGAAGGTGAAAAATTGACCAAAAATCCATGTGCGTAGCGACCCTGAGCCATACACGTAGCGCGTCTTTCAGCCTGATTTTTAGGCACTTCCTGACATCCAAATTGAGCTCATGATAGCTTGTTGGAAAGCCCTAGATGTTGGCTATCCAACACATGTGGAATTTCCCAATTTGGAGCTCATTGGACTCTCCAAAACGTCATTCTCCCAGAAGTACTTCCTGCTGGTGCAAAACGTGGCAGGAAGGTGGTTTTCATGGTGTTTTTGGGCCTTTTGACCATCCAGAACCTGATGAAATGCTTCAGAAATACTTTAGCATGCATAACTTACCATGAAAAACCCAAAAATATAAATGTTTCCTTCAGCAAGTGCCCCAAAAAAAAGTGAGCATGTCGACGCGCTACTCGTATAGCTGAAAAATCTGTTTTTGGACCAAAATATTTCAAAATGACAAAAATTTCTCCGAATTTGCTCAAATTTAGAGCGAAGACCCTCCATCATGTATCATGTCCAGCCAATGAAGCCTCGGCCAAAATACGGAGTGGATAAGGCCTTTTCCGCCGTTTTAGTGCTCTGCTCAACCTCCTCTTCAGAATCCTCATTCTTGCTTTGCAGACATGCATGCGAGCCCAATAATGACCTTTCATGTGACGAAGCATGTATTTGTCTCTATTGGCCTTTTCCAAAAATTTCTCTAGATGAATGCTAACATGCGTGAGGAAAGAATCTCGATCAGCTGGTGTCATATCACCAGGTCTCTTTCGGGCCAATTGTCGATCCTCACGGATTCGCCGCAGCTCATAAAGTGTGTTCTCATCCTCTAGCTATTTGTTACGCTTCTCCAAGTAGTCTATCACCCACTAAGCCCTCTACAATTTCTCTTTTAGCGTGTCATTCTCGGCCCTTTTCTCCTGGATGATCTCTTTCAGTCTCGAGCTAGGAGAGCTCGCATCAACATCGATGACTGTGAAATCAGTGTCCCAGCCTCCTGAAGGGCCCTCATCATGCATGGGCCTCTTTCCCCTGTCCTGGATCTATACCTCTGCTGAAGAAGAAGGTGAGACCCCTTACACATCATGTGGAGATAATACTCGCTCTGCTGATGGAGTCGGCGAGACCCCTTCCACCCCGGGTGGAGATAATACTCGCCGTGTAGCTGCAAATAAGGCCCTGTGGCCTCGCTGGTATGTCACATACAATGGAGCACTGATATGCTCAATCTCAGGAATTTCAGGTTGGTGTGAAGGCTCTCCCTCATCATGAACTATCTCGAGAGGCGGCTGTGGCACTGTGAAGAAGTCACGGGAGATGAAATCCTCCCAAGTGATGCCCTGTTGTGTCAACTGATGTACCACTATGATCTTGATCAGAGCGTAATGATATATACTTCTATGCCGCTGTGCTGGGGTCTTCTTCTGTACAAAAATCATCATCCTCTCTATGTTGCGATACATGAAGTATGGAATGTTCATCATACGTACCCTCGTAAAATGCATCAACAAGCGGAAATGGTATGCATAGAGACACGAGAATCTGCCCTCGCAACTGAAATACCGAATGATGAGTTTCATCAATGGTGCAAACTCATCCTTCAGGAATCTGAAAGGAAAAACTCTGCTCAAGTGCCTCATATACCCAGGTTGGATGTATGGCTCATAGTGGAATTTCTCTAACTGCTGACGTTTGTTCCATTCCTCTCCTATATTTGGTATACCGGTGGCCTGAGCAATAGTCACTGGTGACAGAATGAAATCTACTCCGGAGAGGTTTACACGGCCATCATGTAAATGTAGAATAAATAGACGAGCTAGTTCACAATGAAGCTGGGTTTGTGAAATCATCTCACAGTATCGAAAACATGACTGATACAAAAAACAATCCATTGCAAGTGGACATGCCTGCAATTGAGCCAAAGAAGTAGGCTCCTCCCTAAGATGCTTACCATCTTTGCCACCTTTGTGAGGCCTCCGTGGCACATTACCCTCTGTTGTGGAATCACTGTCATACTCCTGCTCATAAACTGAATCCGTCTCTGACATGGCTTCGAAAACAAAATGTCTGCAATATGTATGCTGATATAGGTGTAGTGAAGACAAAGTTTTAATGTATGCTCAAAACCCAAATATGCTTCATATGTACCAAAGCATCATAAGAAAACAAGTGACAGTGGTAATAGCTCTGTTTTAGTGGCATAAAAACAGTATCTATTTTGATCAAAAGAGAATTTGACAAATGAGTAGACAATGTAATGTATGGTACAGCCTTTGCAATACTGGCCAAGGATTTGTCAAAGGACTGTGTTTGTCAATAGGAGACAATGGCAATGAAACAATAGCAATGACAACAGTGGTAATATTATGGTGATGGAGGATATGGACAAGTCAACATGAGACTATGTGAAAACATGAAGGGACGTGGCAGCAGTGGTAGAATGGAAAAGAAAGGGCGTGAGGATAATGTACATAATGTGCCAGGGCACCACAAGCAATACAGGCATGAGCATATATACCAATCACAAAATTTTACAAACCCTTCACAAGACTGTCAATATATCTTTTAAAACCCTGAGAATTGAATTTGCTATGAACATAGGGTTTATAGATTTCTCCTCACCCAATGCTTGTTTCCCAACATCAAACACACTACAATCATGTTCGGAATTTATTAAGCAACCATTAAAACCTACTTGCAAGCTGATCGTGGCATTTTGGTATGAAGCCAGACGCAAAAAACAAAATTTGTTGGCTTTGTCGCTATATGGGTAGCGCGTCTACCCAACGCGTAGCGCGCAGCAAGTGCGTAGCTTCCTTGGTTTCTTAAAACTGGCTGGGGAGATCATGTGCGTAGCGTGCCCTATATTGGTAGCGCGCCTCCTCTGCGCGTAGCGCGCACCTCCAATGACTGTCCTCAACTTTGTAAAACACGACTTCGGCCTTCCACTACACCACTTCGACTTCTGCCTTGAAGATTTGTGCGAATGAATGATTTTTCATGGCTTATTTATGAAGAAAAATATCCCATAAAATCAGATTTGATTTTAAATTTGTATGCTAACCCACTTTTATAATGTTTCAGCACTTTTTCATTTGGTTATTTAATACAATGTTGTTCTTAGACTTTCTCTTTCTTTTTCTGAGTCTTGGACTAATAATAATTTGTTGTCTTTTGCAGGGATGCGGAACTTGGCTTTGGAAAAGATGAGAGGCTTAGTCTAGAATTTCTTATGGTGAAATAAATACAATTATTACAAAAATGAAATTAGACAATTTCTAGTTCCAAAATAGAGTTTTGGACTAGAAATGTCTTCAAATGATTTTGATAATAAAAATATGAAACGAGAACTTTTTGGAACCAACCTCATGGCCTGCGGGCTTTTATGACATGTATGCAAAGGACTTGAAAACCCTAGACTCTAGAACTAAAGACTCTTTTTTAACGAAAACAATCATTGATAACCATGAATGCAATGACCATGAACTTCAGTGATTTTTTAAGGAATTATAATTAGCCCTGCAGGTACAAGCATGAGGAAACACAAGACAAGCAGACCCCCTCGTCAGTCAATGGCATGCTCCTAGCGAAATGCAACAAAGTGGAACAAGCGAGACACCTAAGAATGATATGCAAAAAGCGAAAAGATCTCTGACGGAGGGCTGTAAGGACCGACTCTAACATTGGCTCCAATGGGGATGGTGGCTCCACGGAGATGCCAGGAACGGCAGATCTCTGGGGGAGTCAGACAGTGCCTTCATCCATTGGGCGATGGAGTCATTATTTCAACAGATAAAACAAAAAATTTTGACATATTTATTGACTGCAAACTTGACTGAAAACTGACTGAAACTTGACCAAAACTGACTCGATTTTTAAACTGAAAAGACTGATAAAACTGACTTAAAAAACTTCAAACCGACTAACCTCCATCTCCAGAATTATAGCCTTTGCTCCGGGCCCCAGACTGAAGATGAGATATCAGTACACACTTGCAATAAAACAGAAGTAAAACGATATATACAATGATGATGAAATCAACAGAAAATACTCAGAAGTGATATCGCTTTAGCAGCCGACCATTGATCGGCCCTCCAGGACAATCATCTCCATTCATTTCCTTGAGAAGAAAGGCATTTTGACCACGATACGCTGCAATCTTAAAAGGACCCTTCCATAAGTTTTCAAATTTACCGTGCTTTCCCTTATCTTCATTCCGAGCATCCCATTTCAAAACCACCTCATCCAGCTAAAACTTATCTTCTTTTGCCTTTCTGTCGTAGATCCTCTTTATGCGCTCCTGCAATCTGAATGTATTTTGAAATACCTCCTCCTGTGTCTGCTGTAAATGAATCATCTGATTAATCCTCCGCTGCATGGGATCTTCCTCACTACCGACTTCCTGAAGTAATTTGACTACCGGGACAGCAAGCGAAGTAGGAAAAACCGTGTCTATTTCGTACACCAAATCGAAAGGAGACATGCTAATAGACTTTTTCTGACATACTCTATCAGCCCACAATGCATTCACTAATTTCTTGTGCCAGCCCTTTTTATTGATTTCCAGCAATTTCTTGATGATATTCAACAAGGACTTATTTGAAGATTCCGCCAGACCATTCCCTTTTGGATGGTAGGCAGTCGAATGTCCCAAGCTGATATTGTACTTATAGCAAAATTCAACCATCCTCTTAGACTTGAAGGCCGCTGCATTATCTGTGATTATCTTACTAGGACACCCAAAATGTGACAGAATATTTTTTTCAAGAAAAGAGATAATTATCGTATCCGTGGCCTGTCGAGTGGGAATCGCCTCTATCCACTTTGTGAAGTAGTCCGTAGCTGTCAATATCCATCTATGCTGTCCTGACGATGCTGGATGGATTTCACCAATGAAATCCAACCCCCACTGCTGAAATGGTGCACTAACTTCAATTGGTTTGAGAGGCAAAGGTTGTATTTTCTGCTTCCCTTCGAAAATTTGACACTCGTGACAATTCTTAAAAGCCTTATATACATCAGAAAACAAAGAAGGCCAATAGTAACCTGCCCTTAGAATCTTATTTGCTGTGGTCTTCCAAAACAAATGGCCTCCGCAGTCAGCTCTGTGAAAGTCCTCCAAAACTCTTTTGGCTTCCTCCTCTACCAAACAATTCAACAACATGCCCCCAGGGTCTTTCCAATACAATGCAGAATTTAGTATGCAAAATTCTGCAGCTCTCAACTTCAATGTTCTACTCTTGTTTCTAGGCATCCCGGGAGGTGGAGACAAATTCTGAAGCACGTATAAGGTGTCAGCATACCAAGGGGAAGAAACAAAAATATCAGATACCTGAAATGACGTACTCTCCTCATCTTCATTGGACATGGAAGCGATCAAATTTATATCTAGAGCATGCAGATTTGTTTCAGCCATAAGCTTGGCGAGTCCTTGTCCTTTGATCAGATTGGTCGGTTTAATCTCCACATCGTATTCTAACAATGCAGCGATACACTTACCCTGTCTTCCTTCTGGATTTGCCTGTACCAAAACATATTTAACTGCTGCGTTAGGAACGTATGCTATAATGTGGGAATGCAATATATACACACAGAAATGTTTCAAGGCCTTTACAAGCGCAAGTGCTTGTTTCTCAATAATGTTGTATTTCAATGCTCCGACCCTTATAATCCGACTGAAAAAAGAAATAGGCTTCTCAACTCCATCCCTTTTTTGCATTAAAACAGCTGCCAAAGTGTGCTCAGAGGCAAACGAAAATAAAATGAATTCTTGTGTGTAGTCCGGGCTGATTAAGATAGGGGCTGAAGAAAGAGCTAACTTTACCAAATCGAATGATTTCACCACCTCTTCTGTCCACTTTACCTGATTTTCCTTTTTCAGCATGTTCGTGATTTCTCTAAGATGCTCAGTAAGATTTGGAATGAAACGACGCAGAAAATTCATTTTACCATTAAATGACTGTATTTATTTCTTGTTCCGGGGCTGCTCAATCTACTGAATGGCTTCAACACATGCAGGGTCAACTCGAATGTCATCTTTCGATATGATGTGGCCAAGGAGCTTGCCTTCATCCATGGAAAATAGGCTCTTTTTCGGATTCAGTGAAATGCCATATTTTCTGCACTTCTGGAAAAAAAATTTCAAATGATATAAATGTTCCTCATCAGAATTTGAAAACACAGTTAAATCATCAAGATAAACAACCAAAAATACATCTTTCTCGTTGGAAAAAGCCATGTCCATTGCACGCTGAAAGGTGGCACATGCATTCTTCAAACCAAACGGCATTTTTGCATAATAAAACGTTCCCCATGGGGTGGTGAACGCAGTCTTGTCACGATCATCTTCATGCACTAAGATTTGATTGTATCCTGAATAGCCGTCGAGTAGTGACATCCTTGATGCTCCAACTACTCGCTGCAATATATCGTCCATTTTTGGCAGCGGATAATTGTCTTTTAATGATACCTTATTCAAATTTCTGAAATCGATACACAAACGGATCTCACCTGTTTTCTTTCTAACGGGCACCAAATTTGATATCCAATCTGAAAACCGGATAGGTACAATAATTCCTAACTTATACAACCTGTTTACCTCTTTTTCAATCGATTGTAGCAGCTTTGGATTGATTCTCCTCAACTTTTGACGAAAAGGCTTCTGATTCGGTTTAATGGGGATAGTATGCTGAATGATATTAGTGTCATATGTTTTTAAATCTGAGTAATCCCATGCAAAAGCATCAGAAAATGAAGACAAAAATTTCACATAATCTGCCTTTACCTTTGGTGACAATGATTTTGATAACTTTACCATCTTGGGATTCTCAGCTGTCCCAATATTTACCTCCTCAACACCTTTTTTAGTCAGCCTCAATGTCGGTTTGCGGGCTACATCTTCTTGATCAAACAGTTCCTCCAAAGGAATCAATCGTTTAGGAATGATGTTATCTTTAAGTTGTGGTACTTCCATTTGATTTATTTGTATATCATCATTACTATCATCATGTTCTGTATCTATGGAGGTGTCTTTAAACTTACCCTTATTCTGCAGAAATTCACTAATCTCCTCATCATCCTGAAAGACTTGCCAACATCACTGATTGTCTGGAACGGTGGGGCAGTGTTTCACATGAATCTCGAACTTGTTGCTGGAATTCATTGGAATTTTTAAATTGCTTGCTGCCTTTGCAAGTCCATCAACAACACCATTTTGTATGCGAGGCACACATGTCAAGGTATGATCAGAAAATAACTTCAGAATATCTAAAACTGCATTACGATAGGCCCTCATGTGAGGATGCTTGGCCTGAAACTCACCCTTAACCTACTTTATCACCAACTCTGAATCACCATAGACTGCAATCCTTTTCTCTTTCAGCTTTCTAAGAATCTTAAGGCCAACAATTAGAGCCTCATATTCTGCTTCATTATTAGAACAGTCAAATGCCAGCTTGTAGGAACACACTCTCACATTGCTTGGAACTTTATACGGAGCGGAAAATGGACTACGAATCCAAACACCAATTCCAACACCATCACTACCCACTGCACCATCAAAATCCATGGTCCAAAGACCATCTTCATCATCCTCTAAATGCTGAAATTGCGCCAGCTCTGTTTTTTCTATTTGCTGCCCATTGTCTTTAGCTGATTGCTCCACAGTAGCTTGCTTTTCTCTTCTTTCCTTTTGCAGAACTTCTCTAAAGTTCTCAGTGATTTCTAGTATATCTTCCACCTGAACCATTTGAATATCTATATCATTAAAACTATCAGCAAATAAAACAAACGATTCTAAGTCGGTATGTACATAATTTACAGGATGATTGATTGGCTTCTCCTTGTTGGTTATCATGTATTTCATCTTCTGCTCTCGATATAACTTTCTCATTTGATCGAAGACTGGAATTGTAGCATAGGAAAAATCTAACGGAAGTGTACCTTTCAACTTTACTCCCCAAGATCTAGAAAGGAGCATTCCAAATCGCGGAGGAATGTCCGCCACAACCACATCCATTAAGACATTCTTCGCTGGAATTTGATCTAAGCTTACAACCAAATCTTTGATGAGTCCTATACACCTCACACGGCTGGAATCAAATGAATACAAATCATGATATTTTCTTGTAATGTCAAGTCCCAACTTTTCCATGATCGCCTTTGGCATCAAATTGTGCGAAGCACCCGAATCGAACATGGCATTGTGCAAAACATATTCATGCAACCTCAAACTGATATAAAAGGGAGGAACATCACTTTCAGGGGACTCACCATCTAATGCAGGCCCAAATATCAATTCTGGCTGATCATCTTCAACATTTACCGTATCGTACATTGGATCAAAATTCAGAATTTTGGAGACTTGACCTCGGTAGCTAGTGTTCTTCATGATTTATATCAAAGGGATAGATACTTTCAGTTTGGAAATTTCATTTTCCAAACTAAATGTTGAAACTCTTTCAACCTCTTTAACCGGAACCTCTTTCTTTTCAGCCTTATCCTTCACTATGTTTGGCTGATTTACCTTTTCTGCTGATGATACTTTACTAGCTGCGGGATCAATTGTTTCTTTTCCTTTCTTCTGTGGTATCGGTGAATCTGCCTTTGGTGCTGAAGCTTCTTTTCGTTTCTGAATTGGATTTATGGGCACATCTCGGTTTCTTAATGAGTATTGCTTCTGTTGAGCGGACAAAGCATTCAAATATCCTCTTTGGTAATCATCTGACTCTTCCTCTAAATCTGCATCATTTGCTAAAATGAAATCTTCATCTTTCTGTGCATCTGAACTTTCTCCATACTCTTCATCCTCAGTAATGTAAATAGGCAGATCGTCGGGAGTAAAGAAATGATTTTTCTCACCTACTACATCATCATCATCGTTTGAATCTTGACTCACAAAATTCTGCAAAAGAGGTGTTTTAATCAGCTGCTGGGCTGCCGACTCTTGTGGTCTTTGTTCACGCTGCTTAATTCTGAACTGTGGCTGCTGCTGGCCCTGGTAGTTTGGATTCCGAATCTGCGTTTCTAGTTTGTCAAGCGTCATCCTTTTGAGCATTTTTTCCATCTCACGAAGAAAGTGATGTTCAGATGTATATGTGGAAGCTTCTTCTTTTATGGTCACTCTTTTTTCTGCTTTCAACCGGGCTCTCTTATCATTCAGGTTTGCCTCAACACTAACAGAAATCTTCTGCATATCTTCTAACGTAGGCGGATCCCTGTCTCGTAGTGAATAAGCCATCTCCGGATCAAAACCATCCGGGAATTTAAGGAGAGCTGATTTTTTAGACGGTCTTAAGTCATCTGGGATTGCATTATAAACTGTATTGAATCTAATAATATAATCCTGAACGGACTCACCAGGATTACGCTTGATGCTTGTATACTCGGAAGTGATTTGCAGCGGATCTTTTTTCATCTCCCACCGATCTAGAAACTGATTCTGAAGTTTCTGTAATGTGTTGATACTTCTGGCCTGTAAAGCTCTGAACCATTTACGAACCTCTCCTCCAAAAGTCTGGGCAAACAATCTCATAGAAACATTTTCTGCATCAATTTCATGCAGGTCAAAAAATTCTGTCATTTGGACAATATGCTGCTGAGAAGATATACTATGTGGTGTGCCATCAAATATGGGAATCTTGCTCTGATAATCAGCAGGCATAGAATCCAAATTGGCTGGCAAAGCAAGGGGTGCAAATCTGGCAGCCATGGCTCTTGGCGGATTTATAAACTGCTGTCTCGGAGAAACCGTTGGAATGGGAGCAGTAGGTGAACGAGGTGTATACGGTGGAGACGGAGGAGAAACTATTGCTGATTGCTGATCAGAAACCTCAGGCTGTACGGGAATAGTAGGAATAAAAGGAGGTTCAGTAGAGATCTGTGAACTAGATGCAACTTCAGATGGCCCAAGAGTTTGTGAAGCAGATTCAATGAGTTCAGGAATGTTGGTAGCCACAATGGAATTTTGCAGATTCAGAATATAATTATCAATAGATCTATTTGCTTGCTCAACTTATAAATATTTGATGAACTCAGGATTGATAACGGTTGAACCAGTAGCACTTTCGGATTTGGTTTCAAACAATGATAACTCAAACTGATCGTCAAACTCAATATCATCAATGCACTAAAAAATAGTGGGATCTGAGTGAGATTTGACCAAAGGAACAACAGGAGCTTCTCGACAGAAAATTCTTGGGATTAGGTTGGGGTTTTCATATACTGGAGGCGGATTTGGATCAGGATTTGATCTGGTATGCCTTCTTGAAGCCAGTGTATTGATCTACTTGGGAAAACGTCAAGGAACACAATCAATTATCTTCAGCCTATCGACTTCTAGACTCAATCAACCGAAGGTCTAGAACGAACAAGTATACTGGGGTGATTTTTCAAATCAAGTGATGCATTCACAAGCTAACTGGAGATCGACTGAAGCAGTGTTTATCTACTTCCGCTTATGCATGGAAAAAGCATTTCGAAAGCTACCTGGCGTGACTTCAGACTCCGTCTAAGACTCATGAAACAAACACATCAACAAGCAAACCATTGAAATTTTCCCCAGTATGGTCGCCACTATGTTAGCGCTGAAATCTACCTTAGGCTGAAATAAGGTAAAAATCAAGGCTACATCAAACCACGCTCAGCCTCGTAGCTAGCCCTACGAGGACAGGAGAGGGCTCTCTCCGGGTCTATCTCGGCAAAAGGTTTTCAGAGGGGTTGAGATGACTTATAATGAACAATGAATACTGATTTTAGGCTAGTAAAGAGATAGGAATGTTTTATTTTGATTTTTTGGGTTTTTGTTGGAGAAATGGGAAAAAAACAATTTTGGGTCCGGGGATAAGGCCAGATCTTTGCAGAATTCAAGTTGGGGCGAGGTAGGCAGTAGTCTTGATGATTTTTGATTAAGTGTATGGATGGATCAGAATGAAAAGGAGATGAAGAGGGCAAGGGAGAACATGGATCCTCTCCAAACAGGCAAAAACATGTAAAACTAAACAAATTTAAAGGCAGAGCACTGTAAACAATGGATTCAACCTCATTTACTCATTCATTTAGTTTCAGAAGCATAAGAAGATAATGGCATACATCAAACATGAAAGAAATTACAATAAAATGAGAGAAAATACCATCAAGAACTGAAATCCACAAGAATCCCAACAGGTGCTGCAAAACCTCTGATCTTTCCTTAGCCAAAATATGAAAAATATGTACAATAGTGTGCCAAAGTTCTCCCAAGAGTCCAACCCTGAAAGTTTCTCAGAAATTACAATATATAAATCACTCTAATCCCCTCCAATCCCTCTAGGGGTCGAATTCCTTCTTCAGGGATCAGTTTCAACCAAATTCTAATCAAGGAGCTAAAATCTAGGCAGCTAACAACTTGCCTCTAAAAGAGTGGAAATTGATTCATTTACTTGATTTTCACTTTTTTGAGAGTGAATATTCTAGAATAGGTAAAAGTGAGCCAAATTTACATTCCAACCCTTAATTTACATCATGAAAACTCAAAAATTACATCCACAAGAAAAACTGGTCCAACTGGCCGAAATCCTGAGCTGGAAGGTGAAAAATTGACCAAAAATCCATGTGCGTAGCGCCCCTGAGGCATACGCATAGTGCATCTTTCATCCTGATTTTGAGGCACTTCTCTACATCCAAATTGATCTCATGATAGCTCGTTGGAAATCCTTGGATGTTGGCTATCCAACCCAAGTGGAATTGCCCAATTTGGAGCTCATTTGACCCTCCAAAACTTCATTCTCCCAGAAGTACTTCATGTTGGTGCAAAAGGTGGCAGCAAGGTGGTTTTCATGGTGTTTTTGGGCCTTTTGACCATCCAGAACCTGATGAAATGCTTCATAAATACTTGATCATGCATAACTTACCATGAAAAACCCAAAAATATAAATTTTTCCTTCAGCAAGTTTCCCAAACAAAAGTGAGCATGTCGACGCGCTACTCGTATAGCTGAAAAATCTGTTTTTGGACCAAAATATTTCAAAATGAAAAAAATTTCTTTGAATTTGCTCAAATTCGGAGCAAAGACCCTCCATCATGTATCATGTCCAGCCAACGAAGCCTCGGCCAAAATCCGGAGTGGATCGGGCCTTTTTCGCCATTTTAGTGCTCTGCTCAACCTCCTCTTCAGAATCTTCATTCTTGCTTTGCAGACATGCATGCGAGCCCAATAATGAACTTTCATGTGACGAAGCATGTCTTTGTCTCTATTGGCCTTTGCCAAAAATTTCTCTAGATGAATTCTAACATGCGTGAGGAAAGAATCTCGATCAGCTGGTGTCGTATCACCAGGTCTCTTTCGGGCCAATTGTCGATCCTCACGGATTCGCCGCAGCTCATAAAGTGTGTGCTCATCCTCTAGCTATTTGTTACGATTCTCCAAGTAGTCTATCACCCACTGAGCCCTCTACAATTTCTCTTTTAGCGTGTCATTCTCGGCCCTTTTCTCCTGGATGATCTCTTTCAGTCTCGAGCTAGGAGAGCTCGCATCAACATCAATGACCGTGAAATCAGTGTCCCAACCTCCTGAAGGGCCCTCATCATGCATGGGCCTCTTGCCCCTGTCTTGGATCTATACATGTGCTGAATAAGAAGGCGAGAACCCTTACACATCATGTGGAGATAATACTCGCTCTGCTGATGGAGTCGGCGAGACCCCTTCCACCCCGGGTGGAGATAATACTCGCCGTGTAGCTGCAAATAAGGCCCTGTGGCCTCGCTGGTATGTCACATACAATGGAGCACTGATATGCTCAATCTCAGGAATGTCAGGCTGGTGTGAAGGCTCTCCCTCATCATGAACTATCTTGAGAGGCGGCTGTGGCGCTGTGAAGAAGTCACGGGAGATGAAATCCTCCCAAGTGATGCCCTGCTGTGTCAACTGATGTACCACTACGATCTTGATCAGAGCGTAATGATATATACCTCTATGCTGTTGTGCTGGGGTCTTCTTCTGTACAAAAATCATCATCCTCTCTATGTTTCGATACATGAAGTATGGAATTTTAATCATACGTACCCTCGTAAAATGCATCAACAAACGGACATGGTACGCATAGAGATGCGAGAATCTACCCTCGCAACTGAAATACTGAATGATGAGTTTCATCAATGGTGAAAACTCATCCTTAAGGAATCTAAAAGGAAAAACTTTGCTCAAGTGCCTCATATACCCAGGTTTGATGTATGGCTCATAGTGGAATTTCTCTAACTGTGGACGTTTGTTCCATTCCTCTCCTATCTTTGGTATCCCGGTGGCCTGAGCAATAGTCACTGGTGACAGAATGAAATCTACTCCGGCGAGGTTTACACGGCCATCATGTAAATGTAGAACAAATAGATGAGCTAGTTCACGATGAAGCTGGGTTTGTGAAATCATCTCACAATATCGAAAACATGACTGATACTGAAAACAATCCATTGCAAGCGGACATGCCTGCAATTGAGCCAAAGAAGTAGGCTCCTCCCTGAGATGCTTACCACCTTTGCCACCTTTGTGAGGCCTCCGTGGCACATTACCTCTCGTTGTGGAAAAACCGTCATACCCCCGCTTACAACCGAACTGCCTCTCGACATGGCTTCGAAAACAAAATGTTCCGCAATATGTATGTCGATAGGTGTGTAGTAGTGAAGACAAAGTTTCAATGTATGCTCAAAACCCAAATATGCCGTATATGTACTAAAGCATCAGAAGAAAACAAGTGACAAAGGTAATAGCTCGTTTTAGTGATACAAAATGCCTCTATTTTGATCACAAGAGAATTTGACAAATGAGTAGACAAGGTAATGTATGGTACGTACTTTGCACATCGCTAAGGAAGGATCAATGGTCAGAGATGGCAATGAAACAATAGCAACGACAACAGTGGTAATATTATGGTGATGGAGGATATGGATAAGTCAACATGAGACTATGTGAAAACATGAAAGGACGTGGCAGTAGTGGTAGAATGGCAAAGAAAAGGCGTGAGGATGACGTACATAATGTGCCAGGGCGCCACAAGAAATACATGAATGAGCATATATACCAATCACAAAAGTTTACAAACCCTTCACAAGACTGTCATATATCTTTTAAAACTCTGAGAATTGAATTTGCTATGAACATAGGGTTTATAGATTTATCCTCTTTCCACATCAAACTCACTAATTTCCCACTTTAAAAATACCAAAACCCTGTTCAAAAATCACTGAGCAATGTTTAAAAATCTACTTGCAAATTGATGGAGGCGTTTGAGCTCGAAATCAGATGCAAAGACAAATTTTTTTGGCTCTGTCACTATATGGGTAGCGCCCCTGCCCAACGCATAGCGCGCACCATACGCGTAGCGCCCATGTTCTGTTGCAAGGGATGGGGATGCTATATGCGTAGCGCCCCTTATATGGGTAGCGCGCCTCCTGTATGGGTAGCACGCACCTTCAATCCAGTCCACGGCTCTGCAAAACACGTCTTCGGCCCTCCACTTCACAAATTCGACTACTTCCTTGAGAATTGGTGGAAATGAATGATTTTCCATGGCTTAAATATGAAGAAAAATATCCCATAAAATCAGATTTGATTTTAAATTTGTTTGCTAACCCACTTTTATAATGTTTCAGCACTTTGTCATTTGGTCATTTAATACAATGCTATTCTTTGACTTTCTCTTGCTTTTTCTGAGTCTTGGACTAATAATACTTTGTTGTCTTTTGCAGGGATGCGGCACTTGGCTTTGGAAAAGATCAGAGGCTTGCTCTGGAATTTCTTATGGTGAAATAAATACAATTATTACAAAAATGAAATTAGACAATTTCTAGTTCCAAAACAGAGTTTTGGACTAGAAATGTCTTCAAATGCTTTTGATAATAAAAATATGAAACGAGAAATTTTTGGAACCAACCTCATGGCCTGCGGGCTTTTATGACATGTATGCAAAGGACTTGAAAACCCTAGACTCTAGAACTGAAGACTCTTTTTTAACGAAAACAATCATTGATAACCATGAATGCAATGACCATGAACTTCAGTGATTTTTTAAGGAATTCTAATTAGCCCTGCAGGTACAAGCATGAGGAAACACAATACAAGCAGACCCCCTCGTCAGTCAATGACATGCTCCTAGCGAAATGCAATGAAGTGGAACAAGTGAGACACCTAAGAATGATATGCAAAAAGCGAAAAGATCTTTGACAGAGGGCTGTATGGACCGACTCTAAAAGAGCCCGCTTGTGAGTCCCTCCAAGTTATATGTGATTTCTTCCTCATCACTTCCCTCGCCATGAGGAGCCTCTTTTAAATCTCTTGGGACCCTCCCAGCTATCGGAGACATCCCCATGGGTCTCTCTTGTCCACATCTGTAGCACATGAGAAAACATTAGAACACACACACACACACACACACACACACACACACATATATATATATATAAACCAAAAAATTGCAATACTCATAAAAAATATTAAAAAATGAGCTTTTACCTAACTCCTCATCCTAGTTGCCTCCTTCAAGAAGTGGAAGATCTGGATCACCCTTGAAATTGGTATCGATATACTGCCAATCCTCTACCATTATGAGTTGTTCGAGCAACTAGTCAAAGAACTCTAGTTTCCACGACATGTGTTGCCCACCTCTTGATCGAGGCATCAACTCTGCCCAAAAAACCATCTATGGCTTTCATACTGTTGGCATAGGTACCATCACCTCTTGACGCTGTAATATAGGTAACCATTCTAGGATGAACGGTATCAAAATGGATCCATACCCAAACTGTTTCAGCATACCATTTTTACATTTGGTTAGCTTACTTTTCATGTTGATTGTCACCGCTTCCACCCATTGAAGATTGTCGGAGCCATGCAATCTATCGCTAATTGGAGCTGAGTCTTTGTAGCTTCATGGGGACCCTGAGATCCAGCATTCCGAGTAATGGTATGAAGCACTACCGTCAAGGGTAAGTCAGCCACTATTTCAATGTCTAGCTTACCACTCTTGTGTGTTTTCCTTGCTCCATGAAAAACTCTATCTGTCAGCATTCCCATGCGCTCTCCAAGGGCCCAAGTACCTATCATCAGCGGTCACTCTCCCCTACGTTAAAATCTAGTTATGAAGTAGATATCAGAGACTTCTATATCTAATTATTGTTCATGAATGATAAGTCTCTCTCGATCAATGTCCCATACACTGATCAAGTATTGCTAACCGAGCTCTCAGACATGGGGTCATGAAGAATTTAAGGAGCCCATAGTTCCTTAGAGCATCCATGCATGCATCATTCTCCATGGCCTATTCATCTTCTACCCCATGCTGCCTCTCTTTCCACTCTATTACAATTTTAACTACTGATTTTTCCTACAAAACCAACATACAAGATCCCATTATCCATAGGGTTCAAATTTGAATGGATTTGGTCAAACGTTTTTATGGAAAAACTTGAAAATGTTGGGTGTGGAATTTGGCACCACTGTTATTAAAAAAACAATGCTGAGAAATGCCTTCCCATTTAAAAACTATGGAGGTCGGCATGACTCTGTGCCCGGAACTAGCGTCGACCACCATGACCATTATTTTTCAAGCCCTCCCACAAAATGCATTAAAACATAAAAACACATAAAAAAAATGGATAAAATTGTAGCATAAGTTCAAGGATCTTTCCTGGAAGAAGTGGATTTGTCAATGGCCTCCTGGATTTCTTGTTGTCATCTCCGCAAATTCATAGTGGAAACTGGTAAAAATGCTCACATGAAGGTGAAAAGGTAAAAGTAAATTGTTTTCACTATTTGAGTTATTTTATAGGCTTTTTTAACCCTAATTATGTTTTTAGGCACATTTTGGATTATTTTTATTATTTTTTCTTGAAAATGGGTTTTACCTTTGTTTCTTGTGCAACAACAACTGGCAATAATGAGGAAACGATTTGTAATTTAGTACTTTTAAGACTCGATAAAAAACGAAAAAGTCACCCGCTAGAGTCATCGTTTAGCTCTTTTTTTACACTCAAAAATTGAAAACATTGTTGAGACTCCTGTCATTTTGAACTCGCTAAAGGTTGCAAAACGTCATCTACCCAGTATACATTTACCCATTTTTCGAGATGGGACAGATTATTTATGAAAAATGAATACCTTAGTCAAACATGGCTAAGAGGTTCTCTTGGGTATTGTTTTATAACTTTTCGGATCTGAGAGACTACCCATGAAAAGGGACCTTTTGTAGTTTTATTTTCCGCTTCTTTTGAAACTCTCTAAACATGAAAATATGTCAATTTTTCCCTTTTTCAGACTCATCAAATCTAAATGACATTGGTAGTCATCACCATGACGTTACCAAGTTCCTCCTTCCTAGGGCTCGTAAAATGTACTAGGAAGGATTTTTCTGACATGACAAGCATATGTTATCCCCTTCAAGCTTGTTTCCAAAAATAATTGGGGTACTCACCATAAATGGTAGGGGGAAAATGAACCTAGTTATCATTTGTGTCGGCAATATGTCGCTCTTGAACATGACACTTGTTTGTAGTTCGTGTCAGGTTGGGGAAATCCCACATTATTAATTTTCCCTCCATGGGTTTGGGTGATCCATTTTGACCTATCATCTGTTGTTTTCCTCATCACCATGACCTGAAATCCCTTGATGTAAAATGCTACCAAATTCTAGAGTCGCTTCGCCAATATGTTCAAGAGAAGTCCCTTCTGTAGTTTTCAACCCCTGATCATTTGTTCAGTCTTGATTCACTATCATCTTATTCTTCGGTATCGTGTTAATGATGTGGTAATAATTATGTCCCTTCTTTGACCGATCTCTTTTGATTGACTTCAACTCATTATCTAGGAAATTGATCCTGAGACTCCCTTCTAGTACCATAGAGCTTGCATGCCTCAATGGAAAGTTCTTTCTATTAAATGATAGTTTCTAATGATTGGCCTTTGATCGAGTGATTTCACCGATGTTCGATTCCATTCAATTGTTCACATTCCGTGGATTGTACTAGCAGTACCTTGAGAACCATTTTCATTATTGGTGGTTTCTCGCGCCTATTAAAAACTTCCATCATTGGCTGGTAATCAGGCCACTTTCTTGTGTGTTTGACTTGAACTCATTCATTCACATGCCTGAATTTTTACTTGCTCGATTTGGGATGGAGTGCAAGACCCTAGGTTTTTTTTGATGAAATCTAGGCTACGAGATGATTTGGTTTATCATGATTTTATACATGACTCTTCTAATTGGATGGTTGCGACCATACCTTAGTCTATTTTATGATCCTTATCATTGGATGGATGTTTCCATACCTTGGATCTTATTACATGTTATCTATTATGGATGGTTGTGCCCATACCTTGTATTCATGTATCAGAGATATCAGTTGTACCTAATCTTGTAGGTCCTCCTACATCGGTGTTTTGGTTTGGGCATGTTCTCATAAATCATTTCACCCCTCCTTCCCTCTCAGACTCCATGCTTTAGGGGGCATCTATTACACAATATTTTTTCACCGTCCCTGTATTCCCCATTCTGAATATTGGAGGACCATCATAGTGACCCCTGTGTACTATCCCAAATCATAATGAATGTCATTGCATCCCTTAACATTTCAGGAACACAATCTCTATTGACCATTCCTAAATTTGACCCTTAAAAACTTATACTTTTGGGTCGGTGTGGTTGTTGTTGGGTGTGGAGCCTAATTATCTTGTTTACTTTGTATCACAACATTAGACCCCTGTACCTTAAAAGGGGTGGAAACACCACCCGTAATTAATCGCTATCATGGGGGGTCCAGGGGGGGCGGAAGCTGTTTTTAGAGCCCCCCACTGGCGGGGGCTTTCGGGGGCAGCACCCGCGATGCTAAAAACAGATGTAAAATTGCCTTGTAAAAGTATTGTAATTTCTAGTCAATTTGTGTCGTTCATTAAGCAAATGATCTGACGGTAGAAGTTATGTTTAGATTAGGCTTTTTTTCCCTAGAAGGAAATACCTCGCTTTTATGAGGGCATTGTTGTGAGCATGAATTTTTTGTCGTAAAAACTCACTTTAGCTATGCATATCAAGTAGCCCTAACATAAGTTATGGCTGCAAAATATCTTAAAATCTGTAATAAGCTGCACACATCTAGATATATATATGGAAGATATTAAGTAGGTAAAGTAAAGTACAAGCACCAATGGACAAGACAAGAACACATATATTTAAAAGAATCTTTTTATTATATCAAAGAATGGGGCACCTGAGAGGAAAACAAGAAAGGTGTTTTTTGGTTCTCCTCAGTGGGCTGGGTTCTTGGAAGTCCTCAGTGTTTCAGATTAATGGTCTCTCTCTCTAACTATTGTGGAAAACAAAACATGGAACTCAATGGGAGTTCATAAAACAGAAATGAAAAATGGTGACCAAAAGCAGATCTAGTGTGATCCAATGCAATGAAGGTGACTAATGAATGGGAAAAACCCTCCTATTTATAACAAAATATTGGGGTGTTCTAGAACCTGGTGCATGAATAAAATATTATTGAACATCTTCTAGAATCACCCTTTAGGAATATTTTATTATATTTGTTGGAGGGAAAAGGGTTTTTGACTTGGGTCAATTCCTTTATTTATAAATAACAAATAAATAAGTGATTTATTTGTTATTTAAGGGAAATGAGGGGAATATAATTAAATAAATAATGGTTTATTTAATTATTTATATTTGATTTAGTCAAATTTAACTAAGAATATGATTTAAATAGTGATTTAAATAACTTATTCTTAGGAAACAATTAAATAAATAATGATTTACTTAATTGAAATCCTTATTTTGGGTTAAACATGACCATGAAACATAAATAGATGTGGTGAAAGCAATTTTACTTTAGGTAAAATTGGTCTTACATGGTGTACTTGGGTTCATCTAATAATAATAGGTTAGATGACCAAAAAATGGTGTAACAGATTGCCCCTGAACGTACGAGTGTTAGGAGAAAATCGTATGACTGAAGTACGTTGTAAGAACTCAATCACTAGGTGATGAAATGGAAGTGAGAGAAAGGACTTTATGGTAATCTAAAGTGTCTGAAGGACTAGACCCTGAGGAGACAAGACTTACAGGTGAAACAAGTCTCAAATGTATGAAGCGGTACCAATGCAAGAGGTGGCGG
This sequence comes from Pinus albicaulis, assembly GCA_034641835.2. NCBI lineage: Eukaryota > Viridiplantae > Streptophyta > Pinopsida > Pinales > Pinaceae > Pinus > Pinus albicaulis. The sequence goes on from CM076577.1 coordinate 461,143,977, forward strand.
GGGAGGCATACCTATGCCCGTCGAGACAATAATACAAAAGATAAGGCGCCCAGAAAACCACGGAACGCAATAGTGAAAGAGGTACTGGCCAAAATATGAGCCAGAAAAATAGAATGATGACTCCCATATACATGCTATGCCTATAATAATCATCAGGACTTATACAATAATAATGTAGTAGAGGAGATACAAATATACCCAGATGTCCCCTACACACGGGGAAGGGCTCACAAAATCTGACAGATACAAGTAAGTCGAAAAGGTGTTGCAAGCGACAGAGTTCGATATCGTCAAATGAGAGGAGCTGCATCAAGGACTGAAGTGATGAAGTCATCCGGGTGTGTGGGGGGCTACCTGGAGGGCCACCCCCTGATGAGGGTTGGGACATCTCACACACACCTGGGAATCATGAATGACTGTGGTGGCATCACTGAATCATCAAGCGTAGATATCATGATTAGGCTGACCCAAGAGCACGAACCAAGATCAACTACCCCCTGGGCCCAGCTGCTGGAGAATATAAGTTGATGTTGACAAAAGGAGATCTAGAGCAACGATCATATAGGTAGTGATGATGATGATGGGAAGGGGGATATGAAGGAGTGAGTGGGTGACTTACATTGTTAGAGCATAGAGGGTATGATTGTGATGGGTAGCAACTGATATAATGGTAAGGAGGGTAAATGATGATAAGCATAATGTAGGGATGTGAAGGGAATGGACACATACTACAAGGAGGGAGGTGTACTCTATGCATGTGCTCTAAAAAAGGGTGACTCAATGGTGCTGCTGTGTAATACAAGTCTAATGGGGGCCTGTGAAAGCATGAGTACGATGGGGTATCTCATGAAGAAAATCATCACAGTCAAGGACAAGTAAGGAGGAAAAGTGGTGACTCAATTAAAAGTGTTGTGAGTGAGGAAATTCGGTTTTGAAGAGAAATGGGGAGACCCTTCATGGACAAAATGGGTCCTGGTGAAGTATCAAATGATGAAAAACTAACAGATACCCATTATAGTGCTCGGTGAGAGCTTTCTAATGGTGCGAATGGTGAATGTGGAGAGGAGAGAAGGTCCTAAATCTTGCGGCGATTGTAGCGGACCTTTCAGGTCAAACCGTTGTGTAGCTGTGGTGACTGCGTCGCATGATCCCTTGCCACTCCGTCTACCCGGTCATCACCATGCGTCGCATGATCCCTCACCACTCCGAGGGGAGTAAAATACACAACTCTATGTATCGGTCATCTAAATCCTGCCAACCACGCTCTGACACGCTGGTCAAAAGTCCCTCACATCTACAATGGAGATCCTCCACCAATGCAGCCATCTCTTCATTCTGTTATGTGCTCGATCCACTGGCACCAGTAGCTCCTGCTGCTGTAGGTCGCCCCATATATCCGGCCGGTTTTACCGGAGCTATATCAGCATCCCAAACAACATAAATATTAGCGCCATGCATGTTAGTCACCAACTATAAATAGAACATAACAGATTAGTTGCTTGTCACTTACCATCAGGACCCCATACTCGGCCAGGTGGTAGTGGCAAGTCCATATGTCCCCAATAACTCATCCCACTATAGGGATAGGCGTCTATGTATAACGACATTTGATCCCAGTGAGTGAAAAACTTCGGTCGAAACACCCTTCCGACTGCCCCTCCTCCTCCTCTACTCAATAGTCGTCCCCACCGTTGCATCCGGGGCTCTGTCGGGCCCCCATTAGGCAACTGTATCCGAGGTCATAAGGTTGGGATCTTCTCAAAGAAGAAAGAGCACAACACCGTTCCATACGCACAATCATGATTCACCTACCACTTACATAGCGACAACTGGCGCTTCAGCAACGCCAACATCGTCTGGGCCCACCCATAGTAGGTCCCACCCAACACACTCTCTACAGTCATCATCTGTCCCCCAGTGATGTGATGGAGAGCCTGACTGCCCAAAATCTGCAACACCGCTACAGCCACTGCTCGGGTCTCCAACCTCTGTAGATCCCCAATGGATATCCGATTCCCCTTCACTCAGACACTCGGTCGACAATGTCGTTCGACAAAATCTATAATGTTACGCCCTTGCGGTAACACTGGCTATGTATTCCCCACCATCCCCAATGGAGGGAGACTAGTCAAGAAATACAGATCCTAGACCATCAGCTCGATCTTGTGCCCCTGCAACATAAAAACCTCGTGATATGGATCCCAATAGCTGACAATCCGGGCCAACAAGGGCTCACCAGCCCTCATTAAAGGGTTCCCCAAAAATTTCAGCATCCTAAACCTCGCCAATGCACGACGCATACCCAGATCTGCTTCAATCTCTGTCAGCAATGCACCCAAATCTCTTTCTCTCCATTTGACCATTATTTCTTCCATATCTGCACAAAACCAACATCTTTGTCAGTCTAAAGATCATCAATACTGGATTAACTTACATCAAAACTAAATCTCAGCCCAAAACAGCACTAAAATCCCCTCCCTCTCACAGGTCGCACTTTTCAGGCAAATCCTGGGCTAGGTCACACCTTTCAGGCCAAACCGTTGTGTAGCTGTGGTGAATGTGGAGAGGAGAGAAGGTCCTAAATCTTGCGGCGATCGTAGCAGACAAACCTACCGTTGGAATCGTGATCCGTCAGTTGTAGGTAAGAGGCCTAATCCTACTCTGTGTTTTTGATGGATTCAAAGTTCAGATTAGGGCCTAAAATCTCAGTAACTGGACCTACTTCACCCTCATGGCCAGGTCACACTTTTTTGGGCAAAAAGTGCGACATGGGACGCAGGTTTTGGCCTGAAAGGTGTGACCTGGCCCAGGATTTGCCTGAAAAGTGCGACCTGTGAGAGGGAGGGGATTTTAGTGCTGTTTTGGGATGAGATTTAGTTTTGATGTAAGTTAATCCAGTATTGATGATCTGTAGACTGAAAAAGATGTTGGTTTTGTGCAGATATGGCAGAGATATTGGTCAAATGGAGAGAAAGAGATCTAGGTGCATTACTGACAGAGATTGAAGCAGATCTCGGTGTCCGTCGTGCATTGGCGAGGTTTAGGATGCCGAAACTTTTGGGGAACCCTTTAATGAGGGCTGGTGAGCCCTTGTTGGCTCGGATTGTCAGCTATTGGGATCCAGATCGTGAGGTTTTTATGGTGCAGGGGCACAGGATCGAGCTAACGGTCCAGGATATGTATCTCTTGACTAGTCTCCCCTATTGGGGATGGTGGGGAATACATAGCCAGTGTTACCGTGAGGGCGTAACATTATAGATTTTGTCGAACGACATTGTCGACCGAGTGTCCGAGTCAAGGGGAATCAGATATCCATTGGGGATCTACAGAGGTTGGAGACCCGGGCAGTGGCTGCAGTAGTGTTGCAGATTTTGGGCAGTCAGGCGCTCGATCACATCACTCGGGGATAGATGATGATTGTAGAGAGTGTGTTGGGTGGGACCTAGTATGGGTGGGCCCAGATGATGTTCGCGTCGCTGAAACACCAGTTGTCGCTATGTAAGCGGTAGGTGAATCATGATTGTGCGTATGGAATGGTGTTGTGCTCTTTCTTCTTTGAGAAAATCTCGACCTTACGACCTCGGATACAATTACCTGATGGGGGCCCGACAGAGCCTCGGATGCAATGGTGGGGATGACTACTGAGTAGAGGAGAAGGAGGGGCGATCGGAAGGGTGTTTTGACTGAAGTTTTCAGTCACTGGGATCAAATGTCGTTATACATAGACAACTATCCCTATAGTGGGATGAGTTATTGGGGACATCTGGACTTGCCGCTACCACCTGGGCGAGTATGGGGTCCTGATGGTAAGTGACAAGCAACTAATCTATTATGTTCTGTTTATAGTTGGTGACTAGCATGCATGGCGCTAATCTTTATGTTGTTTGGGATGCTGATATAGCTCCGGTAAAACCGACCGGATATATGGGGCGACCTGCAGCAACAGGAGCTACTGGTGCCAGTGGATCGAGCACAGGACAGAATGAAGAGATGGCCACATTGGTGGAGGATCTCCGTTGTAGATGTGAGGGACTATTGATCAGCGTGTCGGAGCATGGTTGGCAGTATTTAGATGAACGATACATAGATTTGTGTATTGGACTCCCCTCGAAGTGGCGAGGGATCATGCGACGCATGGAAATGGCCGGGAAGACGGTGTGTGATCTACAAGCTGCAGGAGCAGAGTCGTTGGCTCGGGATCCTCCAGAGCATGATTAGGGGTAGGTGGTGCCCCCCAGTATGTATGTAGGGCAGGTGGTGCCCCCCTAGTATTGTATGTAAGGGCGAGTGGTGCCCCCCAGGTTTGTAGTTTTGGGTTGTGTAACATGCTATGGGCATGTCCTAGGTTTCAAAGTATTGGACTCTGAAAACACATGTGATATGATATATGTATGGTTGATGTGTATTTAAATTTTATTTTGTGCTTGTGATAAATTCCAGTCGAGAATATGATTTGTGATCTGATCTACGTAGTGATTGTGACTTCTAGGGATGTGGTTGAATGAAATGAATCGAAATTCACGAATTAAAAGTCTTGCCCGTAAATATTGTCTAAAGAGGATAGGATGATGCACACAGTAGACACCATTAAGTTGTAAGAAAATAAGCAGGGAATCTAAATAAACGTGCAGTGGAGGATGCAATGGGAGAGAGCGTCAGCTACGAGACCACGAACTGCATCATATTCGGCCTGATTATTGGTGGCGGTACCAATGCAGACCCCATTGGCAAGAACAAGGGTGTGCACAGGGGTAAATATGGCCCAGGAAGCTGAGGCGAGGTTGCGGGAATAGCGACTGGCGCCATCGGCATAACCAATGTAATGAGTGGACGAGGGGGTCGAGGGAATAGCATCGCAGTAGAGGAAAAATGAAGAAGATCGGGGACGGATGTGGCGACGTACATCATAGATATGGATGGGAACATCGGGATGAGGGGAAGGGATGGCACGAAAGTGAGGTCCACAAGAGGCTGCAAAGCTATCGAGATCATCAGCCATAGAAAAGGGGTGCAGATAGGGGTCATCAGAGGATACAATAGAAGAGCAAGTAAAGATATGGTCAGAGCACGAGGAGCCCAAGAATGTCACGGGAGGGGTATCAAGTGAAACAAACAGAGTGGATATAGAGGGGATGTACTCGGAGGGGTGGGCAGATGATGATAGGTACAAGAGAGGAGCAGCAGATCCTGACATCTCAACATTAGGGGGGGAATGTCAATGGTGGCCGGGGGATCTGCAAGAGAACCAGACGCATACTGAGCGAGGATGGGTGAGGCTAATTGATTTTGTTCAATTTCATACTCACGAATGACCTCTAAAGAGGCTTAGTAATGCTTGAGGTGAGGACAATGGTGGGAATAATGACCGTGAATCCCACATAAGGCGCAAGGTTTGTTGGTGCGAAGAGCCTTGGGGTTCTTGGCGACGGGGGAGGAGGAAACAGGGGTTTCAGAGGTCATTGATTCAGGAAAGGTGACTTTAACCATGGGGTGGATACGGGGCAACTCAGGACAAGTATGGGTGGCGTGACCGATACCATCACACAAGGCACATGGCTTGGTGGGTGGAGGGGGAATAGGGGCAGAAACGATGACCTTGTCTTGGGATGCCCCCTTGCGAGTCTTTCGTTTCTTACCCATAGTGGATTCATCATGAGGAGGAGCAGGTGAAGGGGCTAGGGGCACTAGAGTGGTGGAAGGAACAACAGGAATCGGTTGGATAGGTGTCACAGCAATGTACGGTTTAGGGTGACCGGGAGGGATCTCGGTGGGAGGAGTAAGATACCATACCGGTATTCCCAATGTTAAATTAGGGAGGGGGACCATGACGGGAACCGAATAGACTCCAGGAGGGGGACCGAGGAAGGGGATTTGACTGGCGGAGAAATGGCCAGGGGGAATGCTTCCGACATGGGGGAGGCTGGAGAGAATTGATTTGAGAGGGTAAGGAGGTTCCGGAGTGTGAGGGAGAGGGGGAGGGGTTGAGTCAACTGAGGCGAAGGGCTAGGAGCAAAGTGTGGCGGATGAGATGGAGGTTGCTGACTAGCCGAGGCAGGGTGCGGGGGGGTAGCCTGGGAGGATTGCATCATGTAGACATTCGTCGAGCTGGTATCAGAGATAGGAGGAGGGGGAGGACCAGGGAAAGTGCCAAGCAAAGAGGAGTCTTTGTAGATGCCATGGGAGACACTGGTCAAAGAATCAACAGTTTGCTTATTGGTGACAGTAGAGATGGTGGACTCAGGTGAGGTCTGGGATTTAGGTTCATGATATGACAACTGGTCAATGGTGACGATCTTGCCATGATGGGGGAAAAACATTTTTCAGTGGATTGCGGATGGGATGGTAGACATGGCATATGTGTAACTACGCCCCAAAAGGATGTTGTATTCAAGAGGGGTGTCGATAACTTCAACGTCGACACAGACAGTCTTATCGGCAAGGGTGATAGGGCAGTTATGAAAAAGACCAATGGGTTGGGAGGCATGGCCATCCCACGCACGGAGGGTGATGGTGGAAGGGGCCAGCTTAGGGGATCTGAGTTGTTTCCAAACTGAAGTGGACATTACACAGGTAGATGCCCCCTCATCAATAATACATCGACCGACATTGGCGTTTCAGATTTTAACTAGGATTTGGAAAGCAACTGAAGGAGGAAGAGGGGGGTGGTCTGATTGACGGGCATCAAAGACATTTAACAGGTCATCAGCGAGATCTACAACACCCACGAAAAATAGTAGAGCTTTCTTTTGAGAAGGACATGACTAGAGGAGTTCCAGCATTGAAATGGTGGCCGGAGATTGTGCCAGATCATCCACTATGTTGTAGGAATGGGTAGCTCGACCATAGGTAGCATTTCGGCGTAAGGGACCCTTAGGAATTTTGGTGTGAACCTCAACTTTGGGGGGAGGGATTTGTAAAGGACCCTTGGGTGTCGATAGAGGCTCTTTAGAACTGGATGATGGGGACTCGGAGACAGGCGAAACGGGAGGTGGGGTATATTGAGGAGACCGGGTTTGGAGGTTAAGGTCGACAGTGAGAGGGGGGTCTGAGGCCATCATGAGAATTTGATAATCAGAGGTGCCAGAAGGGGAATGTTGAGTTGTGCTAGGGGCACGAGGTGATTGAGTAGCTACGAATCCTTGCTGAGGGAAAGGATCAGTAAACACGGCAGGTTGGATAGGGGTTAGATGGGGAGAGGTGGTCAGGGAGGAGTGTTGAACCCGCACAGTGGGTTGGGATTCCCACATTTGTCACATCTGAGGTAGTAGGGGAAAATTGTGAGTGTAATGACCATAAACACCGCAGCATGAACATGGCTTATTGGTGCAAAGCGATTGGTCGGGCTTGGGTTGAGAGCCTTGTGGCTGGTTGGCGGTGTTAGGGTCCAGACTGGGAGAAGTGGGTCCATGATTTCCAGGGGTGGATGGATTGCCTCACCTCCGTCGAGAAGTAGGTGCCCCTTGTTGCGGAAAGACGTGCCCTGTGGGGGATAGTAAATGCAGGGGGGGAGAGGTAAGGGAGTGGGAGATCCGAAAGCAGGAGGAGCAGGGACACCAGGCTGAGGATAGGGATAAGGGTGAGAAGGGGCCACATTGAGGTATGGAGGTAGGTGGGAAAAGGGGGGAGGCATTCCATACCCAGGGTACATGTTGCCGGGAGGGGGAGAGGTGCTAGAGGTGCTGGCCCCGCCGGGGGAAAAACCATAGGAAGTAAGAGGCTAGGCAGTGGTATGGGACAGAGCACCGACGATACCATCAGCGGAATGAGAGGTTCTCGAGGTGTTAGGACCACCGGGTTTGGGGAGGTCAGGAAGGACGGTATACACATAACCGGATTGAGCATTAATAAGATCATACTTCAAATCTATTTGAAGGGCGGCTTCTTCGGTTTGGGGAAAATGGGATGCGACATCTTTGCCAATGGGTGGTAGGAGAGAGCGAAGGAACCAATCCACATAAATGCGATCTTCAAAGGGGGGAGAACAGTATAAGCTTCGTCGTCTTCGCCACTCTTGAACATGAGCGGAGAGACGTGTTGAAGAGGATTGCTGAAAGGAGGTCAACAGTTCGATGCCAGTGTCGTATCGGAGAGGGAGTTGGAAATAAGACAAAAAGGCTTGGGTAATGGTGGCAAAAGTGGTATGGGAAGAGGTGGCTTGATCGAAATACCATTTGGATGCTTCGCCGATAAGGGTGCGTTGGAATAAATGAAGACGAATGGAGTCATCAGTGATGGAATTAGAGGAGCACGACATGTAGACAGATTGGATATGATTGGAGGGATCATCACTAGTGAGGCCCTCGAACTTGGGAATGTCGGAGGGGAGCTTGGTTGGCATAGCAGGCCAACTGACATCGTGGAGGATAGGATCGTTGATAAGCTGATTGAAGTCGGGGAGACTGAGGCCAGCCATATACGGAAGTAATGGGGCAGTCGAGGTAGGTCTCGTAGTGGCTCCACTGGAAGTGGACCTGGCGGTAGAACTGGGGTTAGGGCTAGGTCCAGAACTAGAAATGGTGAAGGTAAAGGGGGGAGAACCAGAATGATGGGGAGAACCCGAACAATCAGAGGAAGATTCGGAGGGCAGAATCAGGGGAGGACTTACTCGATGACGACGGGAAGGAGGAATTCGACCAACCGGAAACTGAGGGTGAAGGCCAAGAAGTCACCGGGAGAAACGCCGTGGAGGCGCAATGATGACGGGAAGAAGAAAGACCGACAAGGGCAGCAAGGTGCAAAATCAAGACGCGACAAGGGCGAGGAGATGCAGTGGCGATTAATTTTAGAGTCTTTTCCAGGCGGTGTTAACCAGGCTCTTCTTGACTTAGGGTCAGTGTGTGGTGTGCGTTGATTTTAATTGATTAAACCCAGACGTTTTGAGAGTAAAAGAAAAAGTGTGCTGCGTAATGGAAAGGAAATCTGCACTAAATAAAACTCAAAGAACAGAAAATTAACAACTAAAAAAGGCAGCAATCGAACCCAAGCAAGGGGGTCTCTCAAAACTAGTCTAGAAGGGGCAGAGCACGCTAACAAGAGGCCAATAGATCGAAGGTTCGGAGGGACTGGGATCTAATGGAGAAATCTACTGGAAAGTGGTGCAGAAAGCATAAAAGAGGCAAGGGCAAGGTTGCTGCTAGAAAATAGGAGATTAGCTAAAAAGAGGGGGTCAAAGGGATGACCCTAGAGCAGAACCCAAACAAAGCGAAAGGCAGTGTGTAGAAAGGGAAGAAAAGCTGACCCGTGAGGATCTGAACAGGAGGTATCAGATCTAAAAGAAGGCTGAAACTTCTGGAAATTCAGACGTCTGAAAACGGCAGCAAACTCTCCCAAAAAAAATGGAGGGAACTAAAGCCCTAAGGGGCAAGAGTCCCACTAGGTGAGTGAAATAGATCAGCAACAGGTCTGAACAGGTGAGGCTGGAAAACCCTGACAGAAGCCTCAGTGAAACCTAGAAAAAGCACTGGCAGATTGCAGAAGAAATTGCAGGGCACAGGTTTGCGCCTGTTTTCAGGCCAGGTCGTAGATTTAGGGCAGAAAAGTGCGACCTCAAGGCCAGGTCGCACTTTTTGGGCAGTTAAGTGCAACTTGCAAATCCAGGGCTGGTTGCGGCAGATTTTAGAAAATTGTGTCGTCTCAGTTGCGGCTGATGTCGGTCACCTGCGCAATAAGGCTAGAAACACATGAAAGTGAGAAATTTGAATGTTTGAGGGTTTTAGAGGAAAAAACTAGCATAAAAATAGGAAAAACAGAAAATTGAAGAGAAACCCTAGGGTCTTAAATAGCTGGATATGCAAGAAAATAGAAAATGACAGTAGTCGCAAAAGAAAACCCGTGTGGAGTCGCCAATTGTTAGCATGAATTTTTTGTCATAAAAACTCACTTTAGCTACGCATATCAAGTAGCCCTAACATAAGTTATGGTTGCAAAATATCTTAAAATCTGTAATAAGCTGCACACATCTAGATCTATATATTGAAGATATTAAGCAGGTAAAGTAAAGTACAACCACCAATGGACAAGACAAGAGCACATGTATTTAAAAGAATCTTTTTTATTATATCAAAGAATGGGGCACCTAAAAGGAAAACAAGAAAGGCGTTTTTTGGTTCTCCTCAGTGGGCTGGGTTCTTGGAAGTCCTCAGTGTTTCAGATTAATTGTCTCTCTCTCTAACTATTGTGAGAAACAAAACATGGAACTCAATGGGAGTTCATAAAACAAAAATGCAAAATGGTGACCAAAAGCAAATCTAGTGTGATCCAATGCAATGAAGGTGACTAATGAAGGGGAAAAACCCTCCTATTTCTAACAAAATATTGGGGTGTTCTAGAACCTGGTGCATGAATAAAATATTATTAAACATCTTCTAGAATCACCCTTTAGGAATATTTTATGATATTTGTTGGAGGGAAAAGGGTTTTTGACTTGGGTCAATTCCTTTATTTATAAATAACAAATAAATAAATGATTTATTTGTTATTTAAGGGAAATGAGGGGAATATAATTAAATAAATAATGGTTTATTTAATTATTTATATTTGATTTAGTCAAATTTGACTAAGAATATGATTTAAATAGTGATTTAAATAACTTATTCTTAGGAAACAATTAAATGAATAATGATTTACTTAATTGATATCCTTATTTTGGGTTAAACATGACCATGAAACATAAATAGATGTGGTGAAAGCAATTTTACTTTAGGTAAAATTGGTCTTACATGGTGTACTTGGGTTCATCTAATAATAATAGGTTAGATGACCAAAAAATGGTGTAACAATTGTATTGCAGCTTTGCATTGTATGTGTATTCTCAGAGCGAGAAACTGAGAGGGAGACTATGAGAGAGAACATAGGATATTACAGCAGATCTGTGGTAGGTTTTGTCTCTTCATTTTTGCTGGATAATAGAAAGGAAGGACTGGTTGTTCGGGGTGGACGTAGTCCAAACTGGGTGAACCACATATATCTGTGTCTCTCTAGTTTTATGTGTTTTGTGTGCTTTTATTTTCTGCATATTTTATGTGTTGCATTGCTCTGTAATATTTAATTTTATAACAACTATTATTAGAGCCTAAGGTATATTTGGCTGATAAAATTGCAGAAAAGAAGGGTTCCTGGTTCGAGTGGGAGTAATGGCAGACGATGGTAAGTTTAGGGTCGAGAAATTTAACGGCCAAAACTTCCCACTGTGGAAGATGCAGATGGAAGATTATCTGTATCAGAAAGATCTATACCTACCATTGATCGGAAAAAAGAAGAAGCCGGCGACCATGATAGACGCAGAATGGAACATTCTCAATATAAAGGCACTCAGAATAGTACGGTTGTGTCTTAGGGCATCAGTCGCCTTCAATATTTCAAAGGAAACAACAATAGAGGGTTTGATGCAGACATTGGTGAAACTATATGAAAAACCCTCAGCCTCAAACAAGGTATTTATTATGAAACGACTATTTAATATGAAGATGTCGGAAGGTGGATCTCTTGCAAACCATTTAAATGAATTTAATACAGTTACCAGTCAGTTAAGTTCTGTAGGGGTAAAATTTGATGATGAAGTTAAAGATCTATTATTATTGTGCTCATTGCCAGATAGTTGGAATGGTCTAGTAATGGCCATTAGTAAATCTATCTCTGGATCTAGTACTTTAAAGTTTTATGATGTTGTTGGTGCTATCCTTAGTGAGGAAATGCGACGAAAAAGCTCCGGTGAGACATCAGGTAATGCTTTTAGTGCAAAGTCTAGGGGAAGAAGAATGGAAAGAGGAAAGAGCTCGGGATATTGCAGTAAATAAAGGAAAGGAAGATCCAAGTCCAGATCAGGGATAGTGTGCTAGAATTGCAGAAATAAAGGACACCTAAAGAAAGACTATAGATCTCGGAAGGGAAATGAAGGAGACACACAGCAAGAAAAAAATCATGAAGCAAATGTGACAGGTGATGTGTTACAATATTCTTTGATTCTTTCCTTCGAAAATGTTACTGATTCTTGGGTTATAGATTCAACGGGTTCATTCCATGCCACACTTGATAGGAAATATTTTCATGACTATGTTCAAGGAGATTTTGGACAAGTTCGTTTGGGTGATGATAAACCCTGTAAAATTGCTGGAATGGGTAAGTTTCTTGTAAAACAACAGAATGGAAACCAATGGATACTAAAGGAGGTAAGGCATGTTCTAGATCTGAAGAAAAATATGATTTCAATAGGTCAATTAGGCAATGAAGGTTGTGTGACAACTTTCACAGATAAAACTTGGAAGGTCACCAAAGGAGCACTGGTAATAGCAAAAGGTGAAAAGGTTGGTACATTGTATTTATGCAATGGTATTTATAACTTTGTTAATGCTTTAACTTCCAAAGGAGTAGATGCAGCATTATGGCATCATAGGCTCGGACACATGAATGAGAAGGGAATGCAGATTCTTCACTCAAGAAATTTGTTGCTAGGATTGAAGAATGTTGAGTTGGATTTCTGTGAGAATTCCATTTGTGGAAAACAAAAGAGAATCAGATTTCTCAGAGTTGGGAAAGAAAAGAAGACCGAAAAATTAGAGCTTGTGCATACAGATGTATGGGGACCTGCTCAGGTATCATCTCTCGGTGGCTCTCATTATTATGTTACTTTTATTGATGATGCAACTAGAAAAACATGGATTTATTGTATTCAGAATAAATCTGATGTATTTGATATTTTCAAGAAATGGAAAGCTTTGGTTGAGATTGAGACAGGAAAGAAGTTGAAGTGTCTTAGATCAAACAATGGAGGTGAGTATTGCAGCAAAGAGTTTGATAGGTATTGTTCAGAGCATGGAATTCGTAGAGAGAAGACAGTTCCAAGAACACCACAAGAAAATGGTGTGTCAGAAAGGATGAAAAAAACAATCATGGAGCGTGCAAGGTGCATGCGATTGCATGTAGGATTGCCTTTACAATTTTGGAAAGATGTTGTAGATACTATTGTTTATCTAATAAATACAGGGCCTTCAAGTTCCTTGGATGGTGGTATTCCATAGGAAGCATGGATAGGTAAAAAGATAAACTACACTTTTTTAAAGCCTTTTGGTTGTGAGGCCTCTGTCCATATTAATAAAGAAAACAGAACCAAGCTTGAGGAAAAATCAAAGAAATGTACCTTTATTGGATATGGTGCTAATGATTTTGGTTATCGCTTCTATGATTATGAAAATCACAAAATCATTAGGAGCATAGATGTAATATTCAATGAAAAGGTCTTGTATAAGAATCAGTTGTAGGAAAAGAAACAGGAAAAAGAAAGCAAGGAATACATGACCCTTGATGAGATAACTGAAAAAGTAAAGGTGCGTGAAAATAATAATAATCAACAACCACAATAGCAGAAACCACCACAACAGCTACAGGCACCTCAAACACCTAAAAGTGGTGTTAAAAGATCTACTGGGATAAGTAGACCCCCTGAACGATTCTCTCATTCATTATATTATTTATTGCTGACTGATTCTGGTGAAACTGAATGTTATGAAGAAGTGATGCAGGTTGAAAGTAGGAAGAAGTGGGAGCTATCCATGGAAGAAGAGATGGACTCCTTAATGCATAACCAGACTTGGGACTTAGTCAAGTTTCCTGTAGGTAAAACTACATTGCAGAATAAATGGGTTTACAGGATGAAGGAAGAAGATGGAGGAAAATAGAGGTACAAAGCTAGAGTTGTGGTGAAGGGGTTTGCACAAAATAAATGTATTTATTTTGATGAAATATATTCTCATGTTGTTAAGATGAATTCAATCAGAACTATTTTAATTCTTGTAGCAGCGGAAGATTTACATCTTGAACAGTTAGATGTAAAGACAACATTTCTCCATGGAGATTTGGAGGAAGAGATATACATGCAGCAACCAGAAGGATATGAGGTAAAAGGGAAAGAAAAATTGGTGTGCAGGTTAAAGAAGAACTTTTATGGCTTAAAACAGGCTCCAAGGTAGTGGTATCTAAAATTTGACAAGTTTATGTCTGAACAAGGTTATGCTAGATGTCACTCTGATCATTGTGTTTATCTAAAAAGGAAAAATGATGGCAGCTATATTATATTGTTATTGTATGTATATGACATGCTTGTTGTAGGATCTAACATGGAGGAAATAAATGTGCTCAAAAGAAAATTGGCAAATTCATTTGCAATGAAGGATTTGGGAGCTGAAAAACAAATCCTTGGTATGAGGATAACTAGAGAGAGGAAAATCCGTAAATTAACACTGTCTCTGAATGAGTACATAGAAAAGGTGTTGAAAAAATTTAATATGCATAATGCAAAACCAGTTAGTACACCTTTTTCTAGCCATTTCAAACTTAGTAAGGAGATGTGCCCAAAGACCCAAGAAGACATGGATTATATGTCTAAAATTCCATATGCATCTGCAGTTGGAAGCTTAATGTATGCAATGGTCTGCACAAGGCCTGATATTGCACATGCAGTGGGAGCTGTAAGCAGGTGCATGAATAATCCAGGAAAATAACATTGGATGGCAGTAAAATGGATTCTCAGATATTTGAGAGGTACCACAAATCAAGAATTATGATTTGGTGGTTCAAACATTGCTCTACAGGGATATGTTGATGCAGATATGGCAGGTGACAGAAATAACAGGAGGAGCACTACAGGATATGTATTTACTGTAGGTGGAACAATTGTCAGTTGGGTTTCAAAAATCCAAAGTGTTGTTGCACTTTCAACAATAGAAGCAGAGTATGTTGCTGCTACAGAGGCTAGTAAAGAAATGATTTGGTTACAAAGGTTTATGGATGAATTGGGTAAGAAGCATGATATGGGCACACTATACAGTGATAGCCAAAGTGCTATTCATCTTGCAAAGAACTCAGCATTTCATTCCATGACTAAACACATACATATCAAGTACCATTTCATACGGTCAGTATTGGAAGATGGAGAGTTGAAGCTGGAAAAGATACACACTAGCCAGAATCCTGCAGATATGCTAACAAAATTTGTAACCAGGGAAAAACTGAAAATGTGCTCAGTTTCAATTGGTCTTCAAGGATGATGATGAAGATGAGGAACAACCAGGTCCAAAGAGGAGTCATTGTCCAGCAAATGAAGCAGCGGTGGAGTTGCTACAATCAGTCTCCAAGTGGGAGATTGTTGGGTGTGGAGCCTGATTATCTTGTTTACTTTGTATCACAAAATTGGACCCCTGTACCTTAAAAGGGGCGGAAACGCCGCCCATAATTAATCACTGCCGTGGGGGGTCCAGGGGGGGTGACAGCGCTTTTCGAAGCCCCCCCTTGGCGGGGGCTTTCGGGGGCAGCGCCCCTGATGCTAAAAACAAATGTAAAATTGCCTTGTAAAAGTATAGTAATTTCTAGTCAATCTGGGCCGCTCATTAGGAAAAGGATCTGACGGTAGAAGTTATGTTTAGATTAGGGTTTTTTGCCCTAGAAGGCAACCCCTCGCTTTTATGAGGGAATTGTATTGCAGTTGTGCATTGTATGTGTATTCTCGGAGCGAGAAACAGAGAGGGAGACTGTAAGAGAGAACAGAGGATATTACAACGGATCTGTTGTAGGTTTTGTCTCTTCGTTTTTGCTGGATAATAGAAAGGAAGGACTGGCTATTCGGGGTGGACGTAGCCCAAACTGGGTGAACCACATATATCTGTGTCTCTCTAGTTTTATGTGTTTTGTGTGCTTTTATTTTTCACATATTTTATGTGTTGCATTGCTATGTAATATTTAATTTTCTAACAATTGTGTAGTAATGGCCTTGTGCTGATGGCGAGATTTGCACTGGGCCTCGCGCCATGGTCGCTATGTCTCTAAAGAGCCCCAGCACCGAACTACTTTTGGAAGGTTTTTTAAATATGGAAATGAAGCTTCTAAGATCTAACAACTTCGTGAGCAGAGTCATGGATGTTTTTTTGACTGGATGTGGTCGAGTTTTTCTCTTTGGCCTTCTAGTTCCTACAAAAATGGAACTTCCCAAAGAGATAGACCTTTCCTCCACCATATGTGGATCCCAAAGCTCATCCTCCACTCCTATAAATCCTTATTCATTCCATTGAATCAACTAGCCAAAGATATCTAGAATAGCCCATGAGCTAATAGTAGAGAATAGTCCATAGTTGTGAGAGAGAGTTTGAGACTTTCACTTCTTTGAGCCAATCGATGAAAAAATGCTTTGGAGACATGCCCGACTAAGCCTGTAAAAGGAGGTCTACAATGTCAAGGCACAGGCTGTAAACTCCCATTTCATATATTAATATGACATCACTAATTTCTAGTCCATCTTTGTCCATGTTAGTATTCAAAGTTTCTGACTCTCCTTGACTAGTTGGATAGTTGTAAATGAATATGTATGCTTGTATGTTGTTAGTGTTTGCTTGATATTTGTGCAGGTGTGTAAACATCGCCACCAACGGAGCGTAAGGATTTAAGGAAAAATATCAAGGGATCATTGCAACATAATACATGAAGAGAATTGGATTGAGGTAGGACATCTATTCCAATCCACATTTCGTTTATAAACTAGGAATTTAGAAACCAACATGTTCCCTTGTTGCTAGATCCACCTTAGGGCTAGAGGGATCACCTTTTTCTGATGAGGGGATTTTCCCTCACAAAACCCTTTGGAGCATAGTCTTGCAGTAACGACATCAAAATTGTGTCCAAGACTTCTAGACGAATGAAATAACTCAAGGATACAGGACCTGGATTCGCACAGATAGATGGCAAGAAGACTAGAACAATGAGAATCACAAAGATATTTGGGAGGAATTAATGACTAAAAGAAGAATTCGAGCCCATCAGGGACCCAAAATTCTACAATGGGGACATACTCCAAGTGGAAACTACTCCACCAAGGAAGCCTATAATCTATTACAATAGTCAAACCTTGGTCCCACCAATCAGATATGGAAGAAGATATGGTCTGCCAAGCTCTAGCCCAAATTAGCTACCTTTTTATGGCTTCTTGACAAACGATTCATCCTCACATGGGAGAACCTTTTGAAAAGAGGTTTTGTGGGACCCTCAAGATGCCCACTCTACCAAAATTACTATGAAAGCATAAATCATTTGCTGGACCTCTGCCCCATATCCAACACCTTATGGGACAGGACTGAAATTTTATGGATAAGATCCAATCGAGATGGGGTAACATCATCAATACCATCAACAAATGGCTCGATAAACCCTATTCCAACAACCCTCTAAATCAACTCTAGAGTCTAATTTCAGTCCTACTTATCTAGAATATTTTGAAAGAAAGAAACAACAGGATATTTAAATGCAAGGCCTCCAATCGAGAGAAAATATGGGCCAGGCTACATAGTAACCTTGCAGAAATTTTTCTATGACTCATTGGGGTAAAGAAGACCTTTCGAAAACTACTTTTGAATGTAATATTTCGAACCACTAGCACATAAGCATTAACACCCCTCTGGACAACCTCTCCATGAAATATGCAAGGACCAACCCACCTGAACAATGGAACCCCCCTCTAGCCAGCTTCTTCAAATGAAACTTCGATGGAGCCTACAAAGGCGACACAGGGAATGCTAGTTTTTGGGGTATATTCAGAGACTCCCAAGGTAAACCTCTACTTTCCTTCTATGGAAACCTGGGGTGGGAAAATAGCAACTCCGCGGAGTGGGAGGGGCTTATACAGGGTATTTGCAGAGCCATTGAGTTCAACTTCTTTCAATTATAAATGGAGGGAGATTCGCAAATCATCACTCATACAACCACCCATATTATTCATGGCTCCCCCCCCCCCCCAAAGGTATCAACAAGATGGAGGCTTTCTAATTCGCTCAAGCTCCTAGAACAATTGCAACAAAATCACAAGGAAATAACATTTCACCATGTGCATAGAAAAGAAAACTCTGTTGTGGATCTCCTAGCCAACAAAGGCATGGAAAGTCACACAATGTTGCACTACTCTAACTTCTCTCAGATTGGGGATGATTCCTTTTGCACAGAATGCCAAAATCTCATCCAAAAGGATCATCCCTCCCCAGATGTAGGTGAAAAGATGTGCACGTATGAAACCGTTTCTTCCCACACATGGGTTGGCATCGACCTACACTACCATATTTTACCTGGTGTGGAACCTCCCGTGTGAAATCATTTACATGAGCTCCATGATGCATCTGATCTACTGCCATACCTTGAATCACATGCCACTCCATGAGAAATTTCGTAGCTTGCACTTGCGAGTGTGTCACAATAATGCACAACATCTGTGCTTGTGCCATAGGTCTTCAAAAGGTGAGGTCCCTCCCCATTGTTTTATCCTCATGTTTCTCCTATTGGTCTCCAGAGCTCACTCTACCCCCTTATCTATTCTATTGTTGCCTCAGTCTTTTCGAGTGCTCCACCAGCATTGGGCCCTCCCTCCTCTGCGCTGCCATAATAGTGCTAAGACATTAGGCACCCACCCTACAGTGCACCTCCTAGGCCACATGCTCCTCCCTTATTTTCCCTTCCTTCTCAGATCCTCCCAACTGCGTGCATTCAGCGACAGCCCCCCCTGTTGCACCCTCCCCACCTGTGCACCCTCCTGCTACACAATGCTCAATTGTGCACATCCTTGCCCCACTTATCTATTAAGTTCTCCCTTGAAGAGCAAGTCTCCATTCGTCAACTGATCGCCAACCCTTTGATGCTCCTCCTCCCCCCCCCCCCCCCCATGGCTCCGCAACAGTGCGAAAAGACCATCACGGGAGGCCAAAGAGGTGCATTCCCGAGACACTATCAACGAGGTCAATACAATCAGTTGGAATCCTTTGAGGACTCCTCTTCTGGTAGCGATGACAGGGAGGCACCACAACGCCCCGCGCGCACCCAGGAGTATGTTGCACCAACTTAGGAGACTTATAGGGACATAAGGGGACCTAGTAAATCCACCATTATGCACTTGGAGCAAACCACTACTTGGAAATTCGAGCCTCTTCCAGTTTAGGAGGCTACGAGGGAAGATATGGATGTGTGGATTATGGACTCAAAGGCTGTTTGGATGTGTGTATCAGATGATGAGTACCCGGTCGCTCCCATTCTCTGTGCACCTCCTTAAAATCCCCCGCGCTTGCCTACTACTAAGGAGGATGCCATAACGTAGGAGTACAATTTTTGCATCGAGGAGGAGGACCCTGTCACCGAGGATGATGCAGGTTCACCATGACTACGTGGCCGCTCGGCTCTTTTATTTTTTATGTTATTTCAGTGCATACTATAGAACTTTTGTCTGTTGATGTGTCATGGTATACCTTGTAATTTTTTACTGTTTGAAGCTACTACAGGGCTAGTTTCCTCCCATGAGGTAGCCCCATACCTACACTACTTTGAAAGCAACGAAGGCTAGGATTGGATAAACGCAACTTACCATCTGAGCCCGTCGCCTATGTAAAGTTTCTCTTTGATTTAATATAGTTTAACCTAACTATCCAATATATATATATATATATATATATATATATATATATATATATATATATCCCTTTTGTTTATTAAGAAGATAGAATTAGAATGTTGATTGTAAGATTTATAATATTAACCTTTAGTTTTAATGTTTATTTTAAATAATATAATACTTACCATATGGTTTATATTGTTTGGGTTTATAATAATAATTCCTTGTGTTTAATATTATTCCCATGGATTTATTAGTCTCTTTCTTCTATGATATCAATATGTTGGGTTTATTAATTTAAGCGTTCATATTCCTAGGGTATATTATCATTCGTAAGGTTTATAATATTAATCCTAGGGTTTAATTTAAATCTCTTGTGTTTATAATCCATTGGTTTTATAATACAAATTCTTTGGGTTTATTAATCCCTTGGTTTATAGTATTAATATCTTGGATTTAAACTTTGTAATATTAAGGCTTATAATATTAATCCTCAAGGTTTATAATACTAGTTTGTTGGGTTTAACTTTCCTTGTCTTCATAAGCCAGGCTACATGAGGGGGGATTTGAACCTGGGTCTCTTGAATATCAACAATTTCAAAAATCTTGAATTACCAATTGAGTTGCCCCAGTACAATAATTATAATAGTTATTAATTATTAATAATTACTAATAATTATCAATAATTATAATAATTATTAATTATTAATAATTACTAATAATTATTATTAATTATAATCATTAATAATTAATAATATTTATTGATATTTAATATTTAGTAATTTATAGATATTAATATTTATTATTAATTACTAATAATTATTAACTATTAGTTACTAATAATTTATAATAATAAAAAATTGTTGGTCTAACTCATTGGGATTTGAATTTTGAGTGTCTTGCCTTAAATATGACTTCATAATAAGGCAATTGCCAATTGAGCTACACCCCGTAGGAAATAATTTATAATTATTAATATTATTAATGTTATAATTCATAAATTTTAATATTAATATGAATTTTAATTATTAATTATAAATATTTCTATTTATATTATATTTAAATTTATGTGATTAATGTCAACATTACATTATTGTATTTATAAAATTACTCTTTTGGATTTATAATCTTAAAGTTTATAACACTAATATCACCGTTTTTTATCCCTTAAGTTTATAATATTAATTCTAGGATATATAATCTCTTTTGTTTATAATATAAATCCTAGAGTTTAATATTTTTCCCTTGGTTATATAATATTTATCTTTTAGAATAATATTAATCCTTTTTGTTTATAATATTGGGGTTCTTAATATTGGGTTTATAATATCACATTTAATATAAGGGTTTTAAATGTTTAGTTTTTAATATTGGGTTTTATAATTTTAGGGTTAATAATATTAATATTAATCCTTTAATTTTATTAATCTTAAGGGTTTATAATAGTAATCCATTGGGTCTATTATTCCAAAGGGTTTATAATATTAATTACTTTGGTTTATATCATTAATATCTTGGCTTTATTATTAGAGTTTATAATACTAATCTTAGGGTTGGGTTTATATCATTAATATATAGGGTTTATTACTATATTTTATGATACCAATATTAGGGTTTTAAAACCTTAGGGTTTATAATATTAAACTTAGGTCTTATAATATTGGGTTGATGGGGTTAGGGTTTATGAAATTAAATTTAATATTAAAGTTTAATATCATGATATATCACAGTGTTTGTATTAATAATGTAACATTTTAATCCTAATGTTTAGTGTTTTTCCAACTAATTTATCTTCCCTTGGCTTTATAATATTAATCTTTTGGGTTTATTTTTATTAATCTTAACCTTTAATATTTTTCTTTTGGTTTCTTTTGAGTTAGGTTTATGGTATTAATTCCTAGGATTTATCTTCCTTTGAGTTTATTATTATTAATATTAGGGTTTAATATTTTTCCCTTGTGTTTATTTTCCCTTAGGTTTGTAACATTAAACCCTTGCGTTTATTTCCCCGTGGGTTTGTAATATCAATTCCTTCGATTTGTGATATTGCAGTATTTTATTTTGGGTTTATAATATTGCATTTAGTATCATGATATGAAATGTTGGTTTTTTTAATATCACGATTTATAATATTAATTGTGCCATTTATAATATTATTCCTAGAGTTAAAAATATTTATTGTAAGGTTCATAATGTCAATCTTAAGGATATAATATCAATCGTAGGGTTTATATTGTTGGAATTTATAATACATTATGTATAAACGATATTGGTAGTAATATTAATAGGTTAATAAGTGTATATTAATCATTAAGATAATGGCAAGGGATAAATAGGTATTATTAGTACTATTATAACATTATATTATTTCTTTTATTATTAAATATATAAATGTTGTTTGTGTGTGTGTGTGTTTATATGGTTATTAATAAGTACAAATAATCAATATCTAATAGCCACATTAACACTAAACATCCAATAATTATTAATGTGATTGATAAATTCCAATGATCGTAAATCAACCACATTGGTAAATGTGGTTGTGCTAGTCATATATATTATGGTATATACATTATTATTGCAATAAATTCAGAGCTTTGATTTGGACCACATTTCTCTTCACAATTTGATAGGCCACATGTGAAATCTATAGTGGTTGCATATCCAATTCTTTACTTTTCATACTTTGCGTTTGTTCATATTGGCTACATATTTCCTTTCGTTATATTTCTAAACATCAAAAAAATATGATTCTGATTTAATTTTTGAAAATAATATTATAAATATAAATATATCTAGTTATCTGAACATTCATTTTTTGTTTTCGTTCATGCATGATTCTAAAAACATTGTATAATTTATATTGGATATAAAAACATTGTATAATTTAACTGAGATATAACTAAGAGATATTACAATCAATGGTGTCGTGGAATTCTTCCTTCTCTGCTGGCATAAAAGATGAAGAGTCGGTCGTGCAATATTGGAGAAAAATGATAGGTCAATAATTGAATCAGGGCCAAGAATTTTTGTAACGATATGCGATGATTTATGTTGCTACAATGACATTATTTCGCGGTGACTTCCTTTCAATGTTCGGAGCTTTAATTATTTGGAACATTAGGATTGATTCACAGTTTGATATGTTGAATTTACATCACCTACTAGTAAAACCGCAACCAGGTCAAATGCCTACCCAACACATTGTCGAAAAACCCTAAATTCGAGGTTTGATCTTGAATATTAGAGGGTTGCATACAATATATGAAGTATCACACTATGATTTGCAATTTCATAGGACTGGATAGATCTAAAACTCTGGTTTTCTATGGTTATATTCAGAAATATCGAATACCATAATAGGGTTTTTTTTTAAATGGACCATATTTCTTCAACAAGGTAAGCCTCCTCATATGATTATGGAAGGAGTGCTACAATATGGAGAAAGTGGAATTTCTAGCTGCTCTACTATGGGTTTGACACTTTTCTCTCTGTAGGGAATTTTGTAACAAAGAGGCCTTGGAGGGTATAGGGAACACAATTGGAATTCTTGTAAAAATATCAGAAGCAACCAAGAGGTGTTGATGGACCTCATATTCTTGAAATTGTATATATATCGACATCCTGGAGCCCTTATTTACCTCCAAAAATCTCTATTATAATGACAAGTGGTATGAACAAACCATAGAATATGAATATGGGACCATTTAATGATTGGAGATCTCATGAGTATGACCACCTATTTTATGAACTCCCCCTGATGTAGTATGAATCTCCTCAAATTGAGGTAAATGAAAATGATGTATAAGGCTTTAAGAAAGGAGTCACTTGCATAAGGAACACACTAAACTAGGAAACCCATCACCCCAAAGATGCTCCTTTATCCTCTAATATTTTTGTTGCTATAATTGATGATTTAGAAATGGAATATGTCCCTATTTTAGAAACCTTCTATATGGATCCAACTATAGATCACAACCAAACAAAAAGAAAGGCCCAGAACCAAGCTATGAGAATCCACAAAAGAACACTTTAAAAGATAACAAATCTTCTCAAAAGGGAGCTCAAATAGACATAGAATACATGGAATCTTCTAAAAAAGGAGCACAAAAATACATAAAATATATGGATGTGAATGAGGTTACTCTTGAAAATTATATATTAAAATAAATACAAGGTAAATACCTGAAAATAGTCCCATAGTAAATTATGAAAACATAATTGACTAACCTCTCAAAATATGGGGCTCCTTAAGTTAAGGTACCCAAACCCACAACTTTAGAGAATCCACAAAGCCACAAATGGAAACCAAGAAGAAAGGTAGAAAAAGTAAAAAGGGATGTCAAAAAATATGGAGATATGCTAGCTAATTTAGGTCTAGGAATCCTCGTGGTGGAGGTTTTTCCCTCGATACCTTATCCTTCTAATTGAATTTCATCACTTGGAATATCAAAGAAATCAACACCAAAGAGAGAGGCTTTTGAAAGAACGTATTCACAAGGAGCATCATGTGGTAATACTACTACAAGGGACCTAATCCTTTCGCAAACGACATCAGAAAAAAATGTTGGAAAGGAAGTTCCTTGATAGCCTTGGATGAAATAAGATAATTAAGAGGAACACAAATTATCTAAAACTCTAATAAAATCAGCATCTCCAACCTGGAGGCCACTACTCTCATTCTCTCTAGCCTATTTTAGCTCATGGGCTCCTGCATCACATGAAAATTCACTAGAATCTTTGATCCTTCCATTCCTTCTATAACATAAACATTTCTTCGCAGTATTGGGCTGATTCACTCCCTTGTTCATGATGATCCATCGATTATATAGGTATATTTCAACTTGATTAGTTATTTAAAAGATAAAATAAAAGAGGTTTATGATGAATAGTTAGTGAGGACTAGCTCTTCAAGACTTGATGGCATAGATTTCACTTGGAATCATAGGTGCGGCTATTATCACCAAATAGAATACATGTTTAATTTCTTTATAGTTTTTGAATCTTTTTGGGAAAATTACATCTTCATTGATGCCTTTATCTTTTCATACAAACACTCAGCCTCTTTAAAGAGTTCAGGCCTTAAAAATGGTTACAAGAAAATGACTGAGAAAAGTAAATATATATGTGATATGTAATAATTTAAGCGAATTTAAATCCCCAAGATCACTTAATCCTCATCGTACCTGCATCATTTCATTTGTGATGCTATCTTTAGACTGAGATAACCAACACCAAGCTCATGATAAAGAGAAACTATCTTCGGGATGCTGACAATCGACTGGTTGACTAGTACCGAACCTGGAGTAGAGTACCGAATAAAGTAGAGTTTTGAATGGAGTAGACTACTGAATAAATTACTGAACTGAGTACAAAATGGTTGCTTGATATACTCATTGAACTGGGCGTTGGATCATTGGTGACATGTCATGTACTCAAGTGTTATCCTTATATTTAAGAATCCCATCCATAAATAATTGAATTAATAAGTCAAGAAATATAAATGCATTTAACACCTACTTAAATTAACCAAATATATGTGAAAAGAACCTTGATTAATTATTCTTACATCTATTGTAAAATAACACAGTTTAGTCAACATAAGGAGGTTTCACGGTACAAAAATAGGCAAAGTAGGATAAGTTATGTAAAAAAGAGTAGGATAGGGTGTGGAAAATGGTAACAATAGTGGTGCCCAACAAAATGGCTCATTCTTTGGAGGTATCCAGAAACGCTATTTTAGTATACTAGTCCTTGATTTCAATAGGTTCAATCCCACTTTAACAAGGAGATTTTGTTGGAAAACTCTTTATTTAGACTATATATTCCATGTAGATTTGGGAAAAATATATTAAAAAAACATCTTTTTATCTATGTGGTAGTCATTGGAGATAAGCTCTCCAATAAACCTTAAACTTCATTTTCCTAAATTAATGTATTGGTATATTGGGAGTTTTACCAAGAGCCACATTTTACATACTGAATTCTTTTTTACATAAAATTTGTGTGTTCATGGTACAGGAAAATCCTTATACTTTTCTAAAACTAAAGTTTTAAATTTGTGTTTTTATTTATTTATATTATGAATTTGTTGTTTTATTTATTTATCTTATGAAATATAAAGATAAAATGAAATTTATAAAATATTTAAAAAAAATATATATTATCGTAACTGTAGAAAACAAATTGCTAATAGGTAGTTAAATTGAGACTTTAAATTGCCCTTGGAAAAAAAGGCTTCACTTAATTGCATGTCTAGCATGTCTACTCTATGGAACTAACAATGCATTCATTTTCTTCACTTACACACGATTAAAGAGTAGAGATATTTTTTCCACAAATTTATTTCATATGATTTAAACCATTACTCTTCTACCTTCTTAAATTAACTATCAAATCTTTAATATTAAATCAAAGATTTATATTCCATTAGTTTTCCGAAATTAATTGAATAAGAGAATGTTTAATTATTTTTCCGAAATTAAAGTGTTATGTATTGACTAATCACACTCACCTAGCTTGTTGGGGAGGAGGGAGGAAAGCAAGCCCAATTTTATTTGACATTGGCCTTGGATTACTCCAAGGAATTTAGCATGATTAAAAAAAATGAAAATGGTCACATTTACTTTATATATACTATGTTTTATATCAAGGATTGTTAAATCTTAGTCATTTACTCTGATGTTCATGCATATTTCCTGTTGAGACATCAAATTTTGAACATTTATTCCCATAAGACATTTAATAAAATAGAGTATAAACATAGAGTGCAAAAGTACATCGAAGTCTTTCTTGAAATAACCATGTATGTGAACAAAGCTTGCGTTCACATTGCGATATTTCTATTGAGAAACGTAATGAGAGCGGACATATGGGTAGGCAAGGTTGGTGAAATTATATTTAATGAACAAACAAACCAGAGCTAAGGGTGAGGTTGAGAGGTATTTTCAACAATGAACTTTTCCCAAATGATTGATTCTGCTAATAGGAGAATTCAACATTGATTTTATAACTAAGGTTAATGATAACTCAAAAATTTGAAATAATTGATTTTGGGACTGAGCTCACTAAAAATACAATATAAATGAGCTTAGATTTCATATTGATTTTAGATTTAATGGACATGAGCTAAATTAACTTAACTATTTGATTTTCCTCATACCTAACATATTTTCAAAGTATTTTTAAATCTGCAATTTTCTTAGAAGTTGTTGATCACAATTAAGTTATTTCTTGTTTTGATGTGCTGATGGGAGTTCATTTAACCAAATAACCAATATCATTTAAGCTTAGAGGGTGTCATAGTTTATAGTTTTATTATTATAAAATATAGAAAATTTCATAAAAAATAATACTCTTTATTATGTTGGGAATGTGTTATATTCTTTCTACAACTAGATTTAGGCAGTGGGGGAGGTCACATGGGCTGGTATCCCGCTACACAGATCCAAGAAATTTATTTTCATTCACACTCAAGAATAGTTGGGCCGACCAAAGGGTGGGGGTAGACCCGTAGATGGTGGGAAAACCTACCCATGGTTTTGGGCATGATGGTTTTCTACCCATGGTATTTTGTATACCTAGTCAAGAGAACTACAATTATGTTCTAATCCAGGGTTAGTGGATTGGGGCTTATGAATGATTTGGCATGTATATGTTATGAAACTAGCTCCAAAAATAGAATAAAAGAGAGATCAACGCCTTAGAAATAGCCACTTCGAGGGGGAAACCTCCAATACATTACATAAATGAACAATTCTTGGATGATACAAATGACAAAACCTCATTTCTATATATAGGAGTCCATTGGACCACAATGTAATCCTAGCCGACCTAACAATAATAATGTAAGGGCACAATAATAACAATATTGGGGTTACAGGGGTACAAAAATAACAATAAGGGGGTATGCACTAACATAATAAGGGACTACACTATTAATATAGAGACCTAACATTCCCCTCTCCTTCAAACAAGTGTTGCCCTCAATGCTTGATTATTTCTTGATGCTTCTGTATAAAATTATCATCCTCCCATGTGGAATCCTCAATGAGAACATTCTTCCACTTGCTGAGATACTCTGAAATTGATCGATTTTTTACTTGTCGATTTCTTGTTTATGTGACTTCTTTAGAATTTATTTCACTGTGATGTTGATCTTCCTATTGTTTCATTTGTTTCAACACCAAAGTTAGGTCATCCTTTGAGAGTTGGAGAAATTGTTTTTGATGGACGATGTGATCTTTCAATACTTATTTATCTATATTATCTTTCATGTTATCCTTCAAAGTTTCCAACTTAGCCTTCATTTTTTCTACTAAACCATCTATATCTTCTTTGATTTCTCTTTGTAAGATTGAAATTTGTTGCACTTGGTACCGTAATTTTGATATCTCATACTACAATTCTTCCTCTTCATCTGTCATACTATAGCTTTCTGAGGGCTTTATAAATATGGAATTATTTCTTAGAGCCATTATAGAACCCAATACTAATAAAAATGCTTCAATATGCACTTGAAATCACTTCAAACCACTTTTTCAAACAATACTTATGCAATTTCAAAACAAATACACAATTTTTTCTTGCTTTTGAGGAGCTTGATATTGAAACTCAATTATCTCTACGATTATGGATCTTCAATACCAGAAATTTGGTCTTTTCATAGCCCTCTAAATCTTCTTTCCAATGCCATGGGTCTGACCTGATTTGGATTCTTCAAGGAAAAGTTATGCCAAATCTCCCACAATGACCTAATTATGGACTAGTTTAGTAGGGCGACCTTGTATGATGTGTCATGTGTCATTGTTTTCTCCTTCGGCTTTGAAATTGATACAAAGGAAACTAGAGTTCGTGTAATTGTGGAAAATTTTTACATAATTCCAATCCGACACTCAGAGAGAGAGTTATGACATTTTTCCCACGGTCACTTCTTTGCGATGAAATTCGAGAGCGTGAAACAATCCTACCTTCCACAGATCATATCTCAAAACATATTGCGAACCGAGATCTAAATTTTTTACAAGATGTTCCTCACGATTTCAGCTTCGCTCTGTGAGATTTTTAGCTTCTGAACCCTCGTAGAAAAAAAAATTATAGTGAAAATTTCGCAATGACCTATTTAGGTTAAATTCAGGAGCCTCCAAAATTCCCTAAATTCCATAGATCATATCTCCAAAAATATTGCAAACAAAGCTCTAAAATTTTGCGAAAATGTTCCTCATGATTTCGGCTTCACTCTCTAAAAATTTCAGCTTCTGAACCTTCGTAGAAAACAATTTATAGCAAAAATTCCACAATGACCTGTTTGGAGCAGTAAAACCCTAGAATCGAAAGCTCTGATACCAAATGTTACGAAAATTGCTCTAAAAATAGAAGAAAATGGAGATCAATGGCTTAGAAATAGCCACTTTGAGGGGGAAACCTCCAATACATTACATAAATGAACAATTCTTGGATGATACAAATGAAAAAACCTCCTTTCTATATATAGGAGTCCATGGGGCCACAATGTAATCCTAGCCGACCTAACAATAATAATGTAAAGGCACAATAATAACAATATTGAGGTTACAGGGGTACAACAATAACAATAAAGGGGGCTACACTAACATAATAAGGGACTACACTAGTAATATAGGTACCTAATATATGTATTGTAACATTGAAAATAATATAATGAAAAATCAATATGGTAGTGTGGGAAAATACCAATCTATATTTGTTTTTTGTTTTCCCCATTGTTTATTTTTTCTGTTTGAATAATTTTTTGCATGTAATTTTTGTACAGGGTTAGAACCTACATATTGTTCCTTTTTAATGAGACTCATTTTTAAAAATGAAGGATTTTGTTGAAATTTCTCTAGACAAACCAAAATTGTAGGAAATTTTGATTTTTACTCTTAAAATACCAAGATTGTCCGGAAAAAATCAATTTAGTTTTCAAATATATTTTATTGGACTAAAATAAGAAATTAAATACATTATAGTCAACACAAATCAAGTAAATAAAAACTAAATATATCAATGACTCAATAGTAGAGAGTAAAGTAATGTACTTATGTAAATTTATGAAATCCTCTTCTATCGGTAAATTGAAATCTAAAGTAGAGGGATATATAATATTAATTCTTGAACTATAATTCTTTATTTTTATGGTGGTTTAGAATTATTTTACTTTGTTACATGTTGATATTTTAAAATTTCTTATGCTAAGTTTACATATTTTTAATCTATATCTTTCTCTTTTTATCTAGACTCTCCAATATTCTTTGAACCAAAGTGAAGCATCAATAATGTTTAATTTTATCTTACTTTATTAGG
Organism: Pinus albicaulis; assembly: GCA_034641835.2. NCBI lineage: Eukaryota > Viridiplantae > Streptophyta > Pinopsida > Pinales > Pinaceae > Pinus > Pinus albicaulis. The sequence goes on from CM076577.1 coordinate 461,173,705, forward strand.
CTGATGGAAATTTTATAGGGTATCAATTGACATTGGTACTCGAACTCATAATTTTATGGGCAAGAAATGTTATCTTAGGTTATGAATAAGGGTTGTGTGGACTTATGAATCTCCCCTTACACATCCCAAGTGGGATGGTATATTGGTAATGAAAATTTCATCACGTAACTAGGGACCCACCATCAATAATATGCATAAGTATTATATTATAGATTTTATTCCCAAATTAAATTTATAAACACCGTGGACACTACTAATTTTTATTTCCCTCTAAGAAATCTATCAATTTTTATTTTACTCTATCTCAATTCCACTCCACCATCTTCACTTTTACACATTGTTGAATATTATTTACATTCTTCTTTAAATTTATATTTAAAAAAAAAATAGTTTATGCATTTTTAGAAGAAGAAAAAAAATAACTATTTTCTTTACATTGTTTTGAGATGTTTCTAGATAAATATATTTGAATTCCTGTTGTATATATGGCCTTAGAAATGGTGGCCCCAACGACATGCCATACTGATTTCATTTGACATATTATTCATGACCTACATCTACATAAAAGACAATTTCAAATCCACGTTATCCATCCTGGAAGAGAAAACCTTTCATTACCAGATATTAAAGAGGAGCTTTCCAAGAAATTTATTATTTTTTATACATAAAAAATATTCATCTCTTATTTTCATACAATAGTACCATTCTCTAAAGGCTTTGGAATAATATATGATAGTGTAAAAGAAGCATTGGAGCATGAACCAAAGTATCGCCTAGCTCAAAATGCTCTTAAATATCATGTTGAAAAATCTACCAAAGTGAGCACAAGTAGATCTTGTTAGTGTCAATATGTTAGTGATCAAACATACTCTTCCAGTTAATTAACTAGTAGTCATAGGTCAAAATTTTTGGTCTTTCGAAACAAGTTTTCAAAATACATTTAGGTCACCAAAGGAGTCTAATTCAGAAATGTTTCTCCCTTCATCCCATCTATGGGCATAATCACCTCAAATATCATCCATTCATTATAGTTTAGAATTATTAGGTCAATCACTCCATCTCATCTAGGTCTCTTATCTAGGTGTCATTGTTTTTCCTTTGAAAAGTATAATTTTTCGTCAAACAAGGCAAATATTCCTTCATTTCCACCATATATGTCTTCTAAAGGGAGTTAGCATACTTAGGAGAATAAAGTAAGACAAGTTTCCTTATTTAAAAATTTGTTTCGATATCAAAGGATCTCAAAAATGAAAAAACTTATTCATAGTTATTGTTTTTATGTCAACGATCTAACCACTCGAAAATATGCTTAGAAGTAGACATCAAATTCATCATGAAGAAAAAATCCTTTCGGTTTGAAATTTTTTGGGCTAGCTATCCATTGTTCCTAGAAAAAACTAATCAATCGTATCAGAAATCCTCCCCTCCTCCAGGGTCTGCACTGTATCAATTTTGGAAAAAACTTAAGATCCTAGAAGCCCAAATCAAAGATTGGAACTAGAAAAAATTCAACAAAATACATTGGGCCAAACATGATCTTGAGGAGGAAATGGACAAAATATTAAAACATATGATTATGTACAAGAAGAAAGAATATTTAGTTGAGGAAGAAGGGGTACTATTCACACAATTAAAAGAGAGTTGAATCCAAGAATAATCCTTTGGAAACAAAAAGTGCACATCAAATGAAAAAGGAAGGAAAAAGAAACACTATATTTTTTCACAAATCAATGATAAAGCATCATCATCACAAAGGGATCTTTTCTCTGACAAATTAAGTAAGTAAAACACTCACAAACCATGAAGAATTGGAAAGTGGATTGATCAAATTCAATAACAACCTATTTCAAAAACCTGGGATGACTGAATGGAATCCATTAGAATAATTTTTTATTCAATTCCTAATTTGTTCAAATTAGAGCACAAAAGAGCTAATGGGACCAATAAACCTTGAATAGATGGAAAAATCAGCTATGTCTATGCCCATTAATGAAGATCCAAGTCTGGATGGATTCACATTGGATTTTTTCTAGGCATGTTGGACCTTCTTAGACATGAAGTTCATAACATGTTAGAAGATTCCATCAACAACCTCAATGCTCCCAATGCTCAATGTCACCTTACACATTAATCCAAAAGTATAAATGGGTTATTAATATTTAAATATCCACATCAACCACTTTATGTAATTTCATTTAGAATTCATAAGAAAATTTATTTCCAATCACCTCAAACTCATTCTTCCAACACTCATTTTTCTAGAACACACTGATTATGTAGACGGGAAACAGATTTTGGATGGAATTGTGGTTTGTCATGAATTCATCCACTCTATCAAGAAGACTAAAAAACTGTGTATGTTAATAAATTTTGACTTATCAAAATATTTTGATATAATAATTTTGTTATATTTGTGTTGTGTTCTTAAATCCTTTGGATTTTTTAACGATTGGCTAAACTCGATTAGATCATTAGTAACCTCCCCTTTCTTTCGTATTCTCCTAAATGGATCCTAATAAAACACTTCTATTTGTTCTTGTGAAATCCACCAAGGAGATCCCCTATCCTCATTCCTCTTCATATTGGTTTCTAAAGGACGTGATCATGATATCAACGTTGTTTTAACTCAGGTACCCCTATAAATCACAAGTGCAAGGAATATTGGTGTAATACCACTGGAAAATTATTTTATGCCTTTTATATTTAATATTTGTGTGAAAAATAAATAGAAAAATGAAATGATATGATAATGTGAATATTTACTATGAATAATAATAAAAGAAAGAAATTGTTTGATGTGTTAACATTCTTGAAAATATCTTAAAAGGTTTTCATGTGAGATTTGATTCTTAACCAACAGTTAAAATCAGCTATGTTGAAGAAGGGAGAAGGAAAAGAAATCCTGCATTTTTACCTTATTAAGGAAATAATTGGTAGATACAAACCACTGAGCAATTTTCATGACTAGAGATAGAGGCGATGAGGTTGAACCTATGTAAGAGATATGTGGTAGATAGAGATAGTTTCTGTTGAAAAGAGGAATAGTAGGAAATAAAAATGATTTTTGAATACAAAAAATTAATAGGACGCTTATAAAGTGTTTGGGAGGTGAATTTGAGAAGGAATTTTGTGTCTTTCTGTTAGGTCCCTATATCACTAGTATAGCCCCTTATTATTGTTAGTGTAAACCCCTTATTGTTATTAGTGTACCCTTGTAACCCCCATTTTGTTATTATTGTGCCCTTAAATTATTATTGTTAGGTCGGCTAGGAATACATTGTGGCCCACTAGGATTACATTATGGCCCCATGGACTCCTATATATAGAAAGGAGGTTTTGTGAACTGTATCATCCAAGAATTGTTCATTTATGTAATGTATTGGAGGTTTCCCCCTCGAAGTGGCTTATTTCTAAGGCGTTGATATCTCATTTCTTCTATTTTTGGAGCTGGTTACACAACACTTTCCCTGACAAAGAGGAGTGAGGGTTGGGGGACCCAACTAGAAAAGCTAATTCATGGTTGGGAGGAATGTGGAAACAATTATTTTTAAGAAGCATTTAGGTAAGTATATATATATATATATATATATAATTTGAATTTAGGAAATAGAAGAGAATTTTAATAAGGATCCTAAAGGATTCAATACAATACTAGAACTATGGTTATTATCCAATCCAGATTAGTTGTGAATGTAGAGAATTCGAAACTCTATGAGCCTTCCAAGATATATCAGGAAGATGAATAGGTCCTACCTTCTACGGAGGATTTGGCACCAGATACTTAGAAAGGGTTGACAAAAGATACAATTTTTTAGAAGAGGTACAAAAATAAAAGAAAGAGGAACCATAACCTTTGGAATATTGGGTCGAAGGGACATCTTATAGGCAAATCTAATTAGTACACTAGAGAGAAGGTGGAGGAGAAATTCCCTTACCTCATTAAGTAAAATATTCTTAGAACCAAATGCCTCCCAAAAAGGGGGGGTGTGATCTAGACTGGATCAGTATATTTTTTTTCATCCATCTTGATGTATTGTGAGTGGAAAAAAGTGGAGTAATCGTCTCACGGGACTGTTTCTACTAGTAGGACCCAGTTTGAAAAAACAGGTTTTGAAAATTTCTGAGATTATTTTGAGACATCAAATGATGTTTTTTTTTGGGTAGAAATTTACCTCATTAGCCCCACACCATTTCATGTTATTCTAGATGCACAAAATTTTCCAACTGTTCAAGAACCACGTCAATCATAGTCTGTATGCAAAAGTTATGTCACTGAGATGTTCGTTGAGTATGTGTTGTATTATTTTCATGACTAGGCATGTGCAGGGGGGGCAATAGCCCCCCCTTTGCGTTGGGCACAATGGGGGGGTCATAGGGGGGGTGGTAGCCCCCCCTGTTGGGGTCCGGGGTAGTGCCCTGGTGAAAATTTTTAGTCCTTAATTCCCGATGGGTAGTCTGCGCCCATGGTTTTGTGCATGATTTTGCACATGGTTTTGGGGTACAATGGTTTTTGGCCCCTGGTATTTTGTAGATCCGGTCAATGGAACTACAATTATGTTCTAATCCAGGGTTAATGGATTTGGTTTTATGTATGCTTCAGCATGTATATATATATGTGTTGTAACACTAAAAGGAATATAATGAAAAATCAAGCTGGTCGTGTCGATTTGGGATCCAGGGGAAAATCTCTGTGTTTACCTTTTTTATGTTTTATTCTCTCCCTATTGTTTATTTTTTGTTATAATATTTGTGTGTAGATAATTTTTGTTCAGGGTTAAAACCTACATTTGGTATCAAAGTTGTTTCGGCTTCAAGGGGACACCTTTGCTACTAAGGGTTTTTTGCTCGGGCCTTAGGTAGACCCTGTTCAGTGGGATATCTGCGGGATTGATTATTGTAGTGAAAGAAGATGGCAAGCAACATAAATATAGAGATCGAGAAATTTAATGGTCTGAGTTTTGAGTTTTGGAAGGTCAACATGGAGGATCTGCTAGTGGATAAAGATCAATGGATAATGGTAGATGCAGGTACTAAACCAATGGTAATGTCATATTAAGACTAGAAGAAACTGGATCGGAAGGCTACGAGCACAATATGATTGTGTGTCTCATATTCAGTATTGTTGAATGTATCTGGGGAAGCTACGGCAAAGACCTTGTGGGACAAGCTAGGTAATTTGTACCAATCTAAGTCTCTAGTGAATAAATTGTTCCTGAGGAAAAATATGTATAACTTAAGGATGAAGGATGGAGACTTCATGACAGAGAATCTGAATGCCTTCAATACTATGGTAAGTCAGCTATCATCTGTTGATATTAAAATCTCAGAGGAAGATAAGTGCATCAGTTTGTTGTGTTCTCTACCAGACTCGTGGGACATTCTAGTTATTGCAATAGGTAGCAATACAACTACCTTGAATTTTGATGACATTGTCTTAGCCTTGCTTTTGGAGGAAATGAGACGGAGAAATATGGAGGGTCAGAATGGATATTCCTTATCTGTACGAGGAAGGTCCCAGAATAGAAACAAGAATAAGGTTTCGAGTGGGAGATCTAAATCTAGAGGGAGATCTAAATCTCCTGGAAATTTTGTAAAGGTGTGCTGCAAATGTAGTAAGGAAGGGCACTACAAAAAGGACTGCAGATCTAAAGCTCCTGAGAAAGAAAAGGGATCTGATGATGCTCCTTCTGCAGCGGTAAAAACCACCTCGGATGAAGGTGGGGATGTGTATTTGGCTTCTTCTTCAAATACACATGTAGATCATGAGTCATGGTTGATTGACTCAGGTCCATCCTTTCACTTCACTCCCCATAGGGAGTGGTTCTACGAGTATGAGAAATATGATGTGGTGATGTCTTCCTAGGGGATGATAGGAAGGCTAGAATCATCAGACGTGGAAAGGTCAAGCTAAAGCTGCAAGGTGGAAGGATTAGAACACTTTTCGGTGTTCTGCATATTCCTGCATTGGCTAGAAATCTGATTTTTGTAAGTAATATGGATGATGTAGGTGTAAAAACAGTGTTCGAGAAAGAAGCCTGCAAGATGGTTCGGGGAGCATTGGTATTAATTTAGGGAGTTCGGGCTAGAACTCTATACAAGCTACAAGGTAGCACAGTTATTAATGGGTGTAATAGTTCTGTGGTTCCTGAAAGTGGAGCAGAAAGCCTAGCTATCTCTAGAGAAAAGACCATGCTATGGCATCAAAGGCTTGGACATATTGGAGAGAAGGGCCTTCGGATACTACATAGAAATGGTATGGTAGAAGGTATGTCTAATTGATTTCTAGATTTCAATTTCTGTGAACATTGTGTATATGGGAAGAAAAATCAGGTGATTTTTCCTTCTGGTGCTAAGAGGGCGAACAAGATATTAGAACTTGTGCACAGTAATGTGTTTGGACCTATGTCAGTTCCATCACTGGGAAATTCTGTGTACTATGTTTCATTCATAGATGACTTATCAAGGAATACATGGATATATTTCTTATGGAAGAAATATGAAGTCTTTGACAAATTTAAATAATTTAAGGCTCTAGTAGAAAACAAGACAGAGAAGAAGATAAAGGCGCTGAGGACAGATAATGGTGGGGAGTTCTACAAGAAGTAATTTGAAAAGTTCTGTAAGAAGTGTGGTATAGCACGGTAGAATACTACTCCATACACACCTCAGCAAAATGGAGTTGCAGAAAGAATGAACAGAACACTGATGGAAAAGGCAAGAACCATGCTCAGTAGAAAAGGACCAAGTTGGATAATAAATCTGAAAGGTGCATCTTTATTGGGTATAAGGATGGTTTAAAAGGTTACAAGCTTTGGAACTCGGAAACAAGGAAGGTTGTGTAAAGCCAAGATGTGGTGTTTAGAGAGATGAAAAATGTTGTTAAACATGAAATCATACCAAAGGAACTTGAGAAGATAGATTTTGAGCTAAAGGAGGATGAATCAGACTCTACAACAAAAGAAGACTCAGAAGAGGAAGAGCCACAAACTCCAGCTGTGAGAAGATCAGATCAGGGAAGAAGGCAACCAAAAAGGTATAGTCCATCTGTTTTCTGTTCAGGTTTTTCCTTAACTATAACTGATGATGATCCTAGAACTATCAGGGAGGAAGTAGATTCAGAGGATGGAAAACTCTCGAAGGAGGCCATGGTTGATGAAATGGCATCCTTTCATAAAAATGAGGCATGGGATCTGGTGGAGTTGCTGGCTGGAAGGAAGCCCATCAGGAGCAAATGGGTGTTTAAGAAGAAGATGAATGTGGAAGGTAAGGTGGAGAAATACAAAGCTCGTTTGGTAGAAAAAGGTTATTCCTAGGTGCCGAGAATTGATTTTGGTTATATTTTTTCTCCTGTTGCCAAGGTTACTTCTATTTGATTATTTTTATCTGTTGCTACTGCATTTGATTTTGAGATAGACTAGATGGATGTGAAGACAACATTTCTTCGTGGGGATCTAGAAGAGGAGATATACATGAAGCAACATGAAGGCTTTATTGTGAAGGGTAAGAAAGAACTGGTATGCAAGTTGAAGAAGTCTATGTATGGGTTAAAACAATCACCAAGGACGTGGTATCAGAAATTTGATACCTATATACGGGGACTTGGCTTCACCAGAAGCAAGGAGGATCACTGTGTTTATTTTAAATTAATTGGTGACCGTGTTATTTATTTGGTCTTGTATGTGGATGATATGTTGATTGGAAATGACAAAGAAATTATCCAAGATTTGAAGACCCAACTGTTCTCCAAATTCGACATGAAGGATCTTGGTGCTGCAAACTATATTTTGGGCATGGAAATTAAGAGAGATCGGGCAAAGAGGAAGCTTTGGTTAAACTAGAGGAAGTATGTCGAGACTATATTGCAGAGGTTCAATATGCAGGATAGTAAACCGGTGAGTGTTCCTATTCCTGTAGGTGAAAATCTTTCTGCTGAACAGTGTCCCAAGACACAAGAAGAAGAGGAGGATATGTCCCGTGTTCCATATGCAAGTGCAGTGGGTAGCCTGATGTATGCAATGGTCTGTACTAGACCATACATTGCACATGCAGTGGGAATATTGAGCAGGTTTATGTCAAACCCAGGGAAGGAGCATTGGACAACAGTGAAGCGGGTTTTCAGATATTTACGTGGCACTAGTGATTATGGCTTGTGCTACCAGGGAAGACTAGGATTGGAAAGAATGTTGGACATTCGTGGTTTTTTTGATGTAGGCTGGGCTGGAGATCTGGACCAAAGAAGATCTACAAGTGGGTATGTGTTTAGCCTATTTGGAGGTCCAGTCAGTTGGATGAGTAAAAGACAATATTTAGTGGCACTTTCAACTACAGAGGCAGAATACATAGTAGCCACTCATGCAAGCAAGGAAGCAGTTTGGTTGAATATATTGTGTTCAAGTATGGGGTTGGTAAATCAATCTATAAGGATAGAATGTGATAGCCAAAGTGCAATGTTCTTGGATAATAACCCGGCTTATCATTCAAAGACAAAGCACATTGATGTTCAATATCACTTTGTTAGAGATATGGTTGAGGCTAAAAGGGTGTTGCTGGTAAAGGTGAACACTTTGAAGAATGTTGTAGATGCATTGACGAAGTCTGTGAGCACTCAAAAGTTCTCTTGGTGTAGAGAAACAATGGGTGTTGAAGAATTGGGCCGATGATTAAGCTCTCCTGTGGCCCCCTGCGGAAAGAAAACAACAAGTGGGAGAATGTTGGGTATGTGTTATGTTATTTCCACAACTAAGCACGTGCGGGGGGGTAAGAGGGGGGGCAATAGCCCCCCCTTTGCACTGGGCACAATGGGGGGGTCACAGGGGGGCGGTAGCCCCCCTTGTCGGGGTCCGGGGCAGTGCCTCGGCGAAAATTTTTTGGTCCTTAATAACCAGTGGGTAGTCTGCGCCCATGGTTTTGTGCATGAGTTTTCACATGGTTTTAGGGTACGATGGTTTTTGGCCCCTAGTATTTTGTAGATCTGGTCAAGGGAACTACGTTTATGTTCTAATCCAGGGTTAATGGATTGGGGTTTATGTATGCTTCGGCATGTATATATATGTGTTACAACACTAAAATGAATATAATGAAAAATCAAGTTGGTCGTCCTGATTTGGGATCCAAGGGAGAATCTTTGTGTTTATCTGTTTTATGTTTTATGCTCTCGCTATTATTTATTTTCTGTTATAATATTCATGTGTAGATAATTTCTGTTCAGGGTTAAAACCTACAAAGTTGACCTTCCTATTTCACACCTATAGCTAGGGAGGATGTTGCGTCAGCCCCCATTATTCATGGAAAATGGGCTAGACATGTTATTATGATGTAAAATACTGTATAATATTCTATATTGTAACTCTATTTAAGATTTGATGTAGTCAAAATTAACCAGTAGTAAGTTGTTGGGTTGTGTTATAACCGAGCCACTAGGAGGAAGAGGCATTCCATTTATTCGAGAGAATTTTGTCACGTAGTTGAGAAAGGATATCTAGGAGAGATAGGAGGTAGAGAAAATGGAGAGGATTTGTGTATTGTAGTAGCCCACAGGCCAAAGGCATTACTTCTTTGTACATGTAGTCTTATTTTCCAGACAGAGAAAGAGAGTGAAGCGGCCTCACCTTCCGAGTTGGTTTTCTCCTGAAAGGGTTTACCATACCATATATTGTGTTTATGTGTGTGTGTGAGCTCTAGTTTATAGATCTCTATTTTCTGCATAATTTCCACTCATGTGCATAAACTAATTGTTGTAAAACCAATAAATCTAGAAATTTAATAAAAATGTAAAAATATAGAATTTCATATCTTTAATATATTATTATCAGATCTGTTGTGAAGAACTATATAGTGGAATATCCACAATAGTTTATGGGTCAAAAATTGAAATGGACTTAGTTACAATAGTGAATACTAATTATTTCCATATGCAAAAGTCTAACATCATGAGAATAATATTTTATTTATGAAATATGATTTATATGTGAAGCAAGTTTGAAAAAGAAAAGAAAAATAATGAATATTTGATTTAAATTAATATTATTAATCTCATGTAAAATGTATGATTTGAATAAAAGTGAGATTAAGATCTATCCAGGAAGGATAGTTCATGTTTGTGAAGTTGAAAATCCTAGGGAAAAGACCATTGTGGTGACACTAGAACCCTATGACACACACTGATTGCCATGAGTTATGTTATGACGATGGAATTTTTCTATTTAAATAAAGCTAGAGGGAGACCTTGGCTATAAGAATCTATATGTCTACAAACTCTTATTCTGTGAGGAAAATGTCAGGCCCAAAAATTATTTCATGTTTTTACCATCACCTACCCCCATTTTGTTCCCTTGTTTTAGCATTTTTGACCCACCTTATGCCACCTATCCATATCTCTTTGATGCAATGTTGGAGAAATGTGTCTAATTAGCATATTATTAAAATTTTGGAACGTAAATGTTTAATTCTACCTAAACTCCAATTTTATGAATTTTCTAAGATACATGATGGCTAAAAGACCTATTAATGAAATTTTGCAGATCCTACACCTCCTATGGATATTCAACCAAGTGTTTGAGTACATGTTGATATTTTGGACATTGAGACACCACATGGGCCCATTGACTAGTCATCATTGTATACACCTATCAAAGGTCCTCATATAAATTAGGTCAAGGATAGAGCACTCAAAGGAGACTACAGTTCTTGGAGGCCAAGATAGGAGTAGTTATTTTGAGCTCTTCCTCTATTCAAATCTATATATTTCTTGAGTTAAATTATGCTTATACTAGATCAATCCTCCATCATATTGTTATTGTGATATTCATTATTAGTTGTTCTTTGTTATTTTCAATTGTTACAACATATACTTGTAATGAAGATAGTATAAGAAAGTAACCATGGCCCAAGGGCCTAATTAGCTATGTTTTTACAGTTCTATATTGTTGGTTCAACATTCCAATGTGTCACTCCCTCAGTCGACTCAAAATTGAGCATTTGGATAATGACATAAAATATTGAGTATCATTTGATGAAATTGACTCATGCTAGTTTCTATTTAATTTATTTGTGAATTCAATGTTTGATATCGTCTCTGTGATTTAAATTTCTTGTAGAAGGGAAAAGCTAGTTAGTTTGGGCCCATCAATCTAGCTCATCGAGCCCTTTCTTTTGTTTATTTATTTAATAGGTTGCATATCTTTTGATTGGAGTTTTTGTTTACGACCGGGGTGTGCTAATTGGAGTAATTGATATTGGATCTAAAGTTTTTTTGAGTGAGAACTATATACTATTTTTTTCATACATACTTCCTTATTTTTTATTAACTTTATATCTTTAGATATAGAGATGGTTTAATTGTGTGGGTGATTAGTTTTTGTGACAAAAATTGTATTTATAAATCACTATTGATATTTATCATTGCATGGATATCATTCATGAGTTACTAAAACGTTATCATATGTGTATTGCAGTGATTGTACTCAACCATACTCTGTTTCACAGCTTACTTTTGAGGCCTTGATTTCAGGAGTGATTTGTTGAATAACACTACACTGGTGCATTAGATTTTGTGATATATGGAGATCTTTTTCAAAGTTATGATGTAAGAGCAATAAATCCATAATGATCTAATTCCTATGTCGAGTTACAACTAAAAATAGCATGCCTATTGATATTTTAACCCCATGTTGAATAACATCTTGAAGCATTATATATCGACTTGAATTCAAAGTTTGTTGATTGATATTGAAGGTTACACTGAGTTTCATTGTGACTTGGAGTTTTTTATTGAACCAAGACTTGTTAAGAATATCAATATATCCATTATTTAACGTCTTAAAATTTGCATACCATAACAAAGAACTTATATGGTATCGACTGGCTTATTAAATCCAATGTTTTTCCAACTATGATATTCCATTATATTCAATGTATTTCTATTTATTTCTTTTATGCGTTATCATTTCACAAGGACTAGAGTTAAGGAATTGGTTTATAAAAATAATTTTGACCATTAAATCTACAATTTTGTAGCTTATTACAAATCATTGTAAATGCATTAATGGTTTGTAACCATGAAAGTTACAAAGTGTTTCCTTAATATATATTCCTTATTTGTTCTTTTTATAAATGTATCACTTCCATACTTTATTTTCAATGGAGGCAGTAAGATTATTGTTTTTTGATGTTTCTAAAGTTGCATGTGTGCTTGGGGAAAGTAATTAGCATAAGATCTGAGTGGAAATAATTTTTATTTCTACATTTGAATTTTTCTTATACAATCAGTGCATTTGGATTGAAAAAGGTGTCCCATAAAGATATTTGGAACTTGTTCTTTATTTCTTTGGCTCAAACAAAGTTACACATATTTTTCAATAGAATTGATTGCAACATTATAATAGGTTTTTGTGTTTGATTTTTCTATTGAGTGTGAGATTATTTACCTTGCATTCTGGTTAATAGAGAGTGTATTTTCTAGGGATTTAATTATCTTTCTTTTTATTCAATGTGAGACAGTCTTTCATTTGAATTGCGTTGTTTAATTAGTAGTCAAAGCTAAGGCTTCTAGTTGATTGTTAGATAGGGTTCGATTCTTTAATATGCACCATTTGAATGTAGGAACACATATTATAAGTTTAACTATTGTTTGCAAGAATTCAAAGAGTGTTGTTAGCTTGGTTGGATTATGGATTTGTTATGCATAATCCTAGAGTATTCCTTGGGTATTTCCGATGTTGAACCTCAATGTCTACAGAACTTAGATTGATATTAAATTTTAGGTCATTGATATAAAAAATACTACAACCAACATTTTGGAACAGTTGTCGGGGAGGTGCAAGGGAAATACTAGTAAAATTTCTGAGTGAATTATTTTCAGCCTTAGAGGTAAGTTGTTGTGTTATATTTCTAGCAAGTGTTCCTCTATTTGTTTCTCATTAGGAGGGTTAATTTTCCACTGTAAAGGATTGTTGTAGGAATTTTTTTTGAAATATTTTTATAATTTGATCGAATTATTGTAGGCTAGAAATTGAATTTTTAGAGTCTTTACTGATTTTTCTAATTACATTTTCTTTTTCATTATGAATGACTAGGGGTAAAGGTCCAAAACCTGGGAAGGGTAGAGGAAAATATAATAATTTTGGCCTGCCACGGGTAAACACTCCAGGTACACTCAGACCAATGAGGATGGTACTATGCATTTGGACTCTAGAAACATTAGGTCATGTGTATCTTAACCAGCAAGGGTAAAGAAGGTGATTTTTGCAGTTAATTTCCCCCTCATGATGTAAAATTCATAAAAATTTCATCATTCATTAAACACAGGGTATATTTTACTTAGAGGTAAGGAAATGAAAGATCACAAAGACAAAAATGGTGATGGAATTGGTGAGAAAAACCCATGGGGAGATCTTACCTTTGGTCTTTTGATCATCAATCCCAATGCTATTGTTCAAATGAAAAACATTCCTCCATCAATTCTCCCTCATTTTCACGATAAGGTACATGAATATCGTGATGCTTTCCTTTATAATTTGATATAGTGTGTACAAGTTATTATTATTCTTTAGATCCCTAGAAACTTAAGCTTTTCCCCACTACCCTTAGGGACTCAACCTTGTGTTGGTTCTTGGGGCACATGGGAAACACCATACATACCTATATGAAATGAACATAACGTTTCTTGGAAAACATCAAGAGTATTTTAAAGGCAATGACTTTCAAGATGAGGATTTTAGGATGAAACAACATGAAGTTGAAAGTTTGGAGGATTATCTTGAAAGGTTCTTGTATAGCCTCCAAAG